>SJYX01023329.1:212949-313960 GCA_006410675.1 Oreotragus oreotragus | reverse complement strand
CAAGAGAGTTCCAGAAAAACATCTATTTCTGCTTTATTGACTATGCCAAAGCCTTTGACTGTGTGGATCACAATAAACTGTGGAAAATTCTGAAAGAGATGGGAATACCAGACCACCTAACCTGCCTCTTGAGAAATCTGTATGCAGGTCAGGAAGCAACAGTTAGAACTGCACATGGAACAACAGACTGGTTCCAAATAGGAAAAGGAGTACGTCAAGGCTGTATATTGTCACCCTGCTTGTTTAACTTCTGTGCAGAGTACATCATGAGAAACGCTAGACTGGAAGAAACACAAGCTGGAATCAAGATTGCCAGGAGAAATATCAATAACTTCAGATATGCAGATGACACCACCCTTATGGCAGAAAGTGAAGAGGAGCTAAAAAGCCTCTTGATGAAAGTGAAGGAGGAGAGCGAAAAAGTTGTCTTAAAGCTCAACATTCAGAAAACGAAGATCATGGCATCCGGTCTGATCACTTCATGGGAGATAGATGGGGAAACAGTGGAAACAGTATCAGACTTTATTTTGGGGGGTCCAAAATCACTACAGATGGTGACTGCAGCCATGAAATTAAAAGACGCTTACTCCTTGGAAGAAAAGTTTTGACCAACCTAGATAGTATAATTCAAAAGCAGAGACATTACTTTGCCAACTAAGGTCCATCTAGTCAAGGCTATGGTTTTTCCAATAGTCATGTATGGATGTGAGAGTTGGACTGTGAAGAAGGCTGAGCAGCGAAGAATTGATGCTTTTGAACTGTGGTGTTGGAGAAGACTCTTGAGAGTCCCTTGGACTGCAAGGAGATCCAACCAGTCCATTCTGAAGGAGATCAACCCTGGGATTTTTTGGAAGGAATGATGCTAAAGCTGAAACTCCAGTACTTTGGCCACCTCATTAGAAGAGTTGATTCATTGGAAAAGACTCTAATGCTGGGAGGGATTGGGGGCAGCAGGAGAAGGGGACGACCGAGGATGAGATGGCTGGATGCCATCACGGACTCAATGGACGTAAGTCTGAGTGAACTCCGGGAGATGGTGATGAGCAGGGAGGCCTGGCATGCTGCGATTCATGGGCTCGCAAAGAGTCGGACACGACTGAACGACTGAACTAAACTGAATGTAAATTAAGAAGTATTACAAAATCAAACCCACACTGAAATATCTCCATGAATATTTCATTTCTCACTCTGTGTTATCTCTTGATCAAATGGGTCTCTTTTAAACCATGGTTAACCCAAAAATGAATGAAGTGTACTAGTCCAAAATAAACTAAAATTGATATAACAAATAATGGAAACAGTCTAATATCAGGCAATAGATTGGGTATATCCATTATGGTGTATGTATGTAATGGATTAGCATGCAGCCATTGAAATGGATATTGAAGAAGACAGTAAAAGGACCTTGGTCATGATATACAGCTAAAAAAAATCAGGTTACAAAACAGTAAAATCAAGGTGAACCTACTCTTGTAAAGTTTACATAGAAATAAATTAGTAAGTTGATAAAGTGAATATAAAGGAAAATATTATCAGTGGTGATTTCTAGGCCATGGAATAACAGGTTTTGAATTTTTTCTTTTGGTTATCTGTAATATTTAAATTTTTCAATGTAAGCATCAATTTGTGATGTTTAGTCGCCAAGTCATGTCTGATTCTGTGAGTCCACAGACTGTAGCCCACCAGGCTCCTCTGCCCATGGGATTTCCCAGGCAAGAATACTGGAGTGGGTTGTCATTTGCTTCTCCAGGGGATCTTCCTGACCCAGGGATTGAACCTGCATCTCCTGAGTTGGCAGGCAGATTCTTTACCATTGAGCCACTGGGGAAGCCCAGTTAGTGTGAACTATTTGTAGAGATAATACATGAAAGGTGCACAGTGACAAATTCAGAGAGAACTCTTTCCCTACCCCCTAGATTGCTAAAAAGAACACCTTTTTTTTCTTTTTCTTTTTTTAGTGTTTTCAACCAAAACAACTACACTTCCTCCACCCCACCTACCTGAATTATTTCTAGACTCCTGGCCTCTGATGAGATCGGGTGACGCCCTGGGGCTCATCTGGGCCCTTAACCTGGACCTTGTCTTCACTCCTCTGGCAGGTGATCCCACTTCTCCCCCATCGCCCTTCTGGGACCAGCTTCTCCCTACTGCTTTTCATTTCTGCTCCCCTGGGTCAGACCCTGAACCCTGATGGGAGACTCAGAGAAGCTTTAGTCAGATCACTACTTTCATAGAGAAAAGAAAGCCATAGAGAGAGGAAGAGGGGGGTGGGGGTGGCAGCGGAGGAAGGAGGAAGAGAAAAACTTCAGTCTTTCCCGCCCCAGACCTTCCATAACCTCCTTCAGCACTTCCTGCTAGTGTGGTGGAATGAGTCTGAGCTTCGGCATCAGACGTGGGTTCAAATAGCCATCTGTGTTCACAAATGCATTGACTCAGTGAGCATATTTTGACTCTCTTGCCGTGCACCCGCTCCTGGGTGAAGCAGTGTGCAACCTTGAAGAGGTTTCCTTCACCTCTCCTCTCTGGTCCATCGGTAAAATGGAGACAGTGTCAACCTCACAGGGTAAATTATAATTAATTTTCTATTTTTATTTTTGGCTATGCTCACGTGGGCTTTTCTCTAGTTTCAGTGAGCAGGGAAATAATGACTCCGGGACTCTATTAAATATTGCTGCGCTGACTGGATAAATCTCAGGCTCGCCAGGTCCAGGAGGCGCACACCAGTGTCAGAAAGAGGAAGGTGGCCACAGACAGCAGCATGTTCTTGTGATTCTCCTGCCGAACCAATTTCAGCTCCTCCTCATAGCTGGAGGCTTTGTTCATCAGGCCTCCTGGCCTCTGAGCTCAGCTCCGCCCCACAGAGCCTGGAGTTCACAGCCTCCAGGTCTCTCCGACATTGTGGCAGCTTCTTTCTAGCCCATGAATCTCTAGAGCGATGCCCCAGTTGTCTCGCTTCCTTTTAGTCATGTTACTTGTCAGGTTCTTGGAGCCATTATTTCCCCGCTCTGGTTGCAGTGTGCAGGCTTCTCATTGCGGTGACTTCTCCTGTTGTGGGGCATAGCCTCTGGGGCATGCAGACTTCAGTAGCTGCAGCCTGTGGGCTCAGTGGTTGCAACGCCCAGGCTCTAGAGCACAGGCTCAATAGTTGTGGCATCCCGGCTTTTTTGTTCCCCGGCATGTGGGATCTTCCTGGATCCGGGATCAAACCCGTGTCTCCTGCATTGGTGCATTGCTGGTTTCTTTACCACTGAGCTACCAGGGAAGCCCAGTTGTGAGGACTGAAGGAGGTGGTCTCCATGCACGCAGCCTGCACCGTCACCCCCTCACTAACAGCACTGAGAAAAGGGGAGACCGAAACAAAACACGTTCAGTGGCAGTAGGTGGCCGCTGCACCCCTGGTAGTCTCACCCCAGGGCTAAATGAGTGGCTAGACTAGTGGTTCTCAAAGTGTAGCCCCAGGACCCACAGTGTGAGCATCCCCTGGGAACTTTGGAGAAATACAAGTTCTGGGGCCCTGCTCTAGACCTACAGGTCAGGAACTCTGGGGCTGTGACCCAGTGCTCTGCATGGTAACCGGCCCTCGGAGGGTAACTACGACGCACACCTGACTTTGAAGGCCACTGGGCTATACCACCCCCTGCATTTAAGAGACCCCCAACTATGTCATTAATAAACACAGGGTATGACCAGCCCGGGGAGGCCCCCCTCTAAGATCATACCATCTAACAGAGACACCTCTAGATTGGGCTGTGGAGCCTTGAAAGCACTCCAAAAGTTAGGGACATCCCCTAAAACACCTAGGCTTCCCTTCAGGAGCATCTTGTGACTCAGCCTTGAGTTTAGTAAAGAGTTTTCCTCCGCTCTCTTGAGTTAAGAGATTTCTAATTTTCATCCTGCTGAGTGAGCGAGAGAAGCTAAGCTGTGAGACTTCGTGGGTGCTTTGGTCTGGGCGGCAGACAGAAGGAGAGACAGACTCTCCCTTCATATCCTGGGACTTTCAGTTCAGTCAGCAGTTCTCCTAGCTGCTCATTACGTTCTTGGCAGCCCCAACTTCAAATGTTCCGTCCCTTTGTCCCTTTGGGGACCCTTGTACTTGTTAGATCTTTCCCATGGGTTTTTGATTTGGAAGTGATGGTCCCTGTGACTGTGCAGAGGGCACGGTGCTGGGGTGGTAGGGGCCGTGATGAGTTAGGACACCTGCCACTCACCTTCGAGGAACTTGAAATTAAGAAATGCACAGGAAATTGTAAATCCATGTGGACAGACAGTGGAGTGGAGGAGGACACTGGGTCACAGCGCCCTGGGAGGAGAGGTGGCCAGGAGCTCCAGACTGGCCCGGAGTCAGGGCGTGGTCACTTTGCCCTGACAGGCCCGAAGAGAGGGATCTGAGGGCCACACTTCCAAGTCACGTGGCCTGTGCGTTGTGAGAGATGAAGAAGCTGCCTCTGGCCTCTTTGGAGAGCCCCGTTTACCTACTGTTGACTAAATAAAAGCTTAGAGAGGCTTATGGAATAAGGCTGCTTTTACATCAAAGGGCTCTTACAAAACAGCTTGGTGATGAGTTAAGTACAAATGAATCAGAAACAGATGGACTCAATTTCCTCGAAAATACCCCTGGGCTTCCACAAGAAGAGGGAAAGTGCTCAGCCAAAGGCATTGTGGGTTTTCGCTGATCCTAAAATATGCTCAGTGATTTGGCCTGAAACAGAGCCGAGATGTAGGGACTGTCAGACTCCCAAGTCATTACAGGGTCCAGCTGGCGTCCAGCCAACACATCAGCTGATCCCCAGCAGCCCCTCCCCGCTCTCCTCGATGGCCCAGGAGGAGACCCCATTGGCTTGGTCCTGCTCTGGCTTTGCAAGCCTGGACAGAAGAGCCAGTGAGACCTTCCTTTTCCCTGGCTCTAAAATGCAAGAGTTAATTTAGATGATCTCTTAAGGCTTTTTCAGCATGGGTGTTCCATGAGCAATAATAACAGTAATAATTGCCGACGTTTGCTGAATGATTCCTTATGCCAGGCACTGCTGCATTAAAAGCTTTATAAACATTGGCTTGTTTTACTTCTTTCAGCAGCCCTGGGCTAGCACTATAATTATCTCTGTTGTACAGATGAGGAAACCGAGACTCGAGAGAGTTAAATAGCTGGCCCAAAGGCCCACAGCTGGTACATGGCAGAGTCTGGATTTTAACCGAGTGATAAGGTATGGTAATATCTAGCCTGTCAAGTTCTGGATTTCCATTCTCATGGCAACTTTCTAGTCCTTGAGTTGGTATTGAGTAGTCTCCTGACTGCCCAGCCAGAGACTGTCCATTCTCTAAGAAGTCTTTAGAACTTTGGCCAAAGTAAACCAAAAACACAATTTGCCCTTGCTACCCTCCTCTCCCCCAGACCCTTAAGTGCCTGTGTTAGATGCTGGGGACACCCAGCCTTGCTTTCCGGGAGGTGGACAGCGACTTCAAGGCAGCATGACAGATGCCCACTAGAGGAAGTGTGCCCTAGGAGCCCCAATGGAGCCTTCTGACCAACTGGGTGAAGCCCAGGAGGAGTGAGGAAGGCTGGCGAGGGGTGACTGAGGACCCAGCAGTGGGTAACGGCGGGAACTCCCTTGGCAGGGAGGTGGGAAAAACTTGTGGTGCTTGTGGAAGAACTCCAGGTCATTTAAGATGGGGAAGGCCCTGGGGTGTGTGTTGGGGAACCAGAACCACAGGAGAGAAGGCCGGGAAGATAGTCAGGGACCAGTTCCTACCAGGTGAGCCTCAGAACTTGGTCTTGAAGGGAGTCACAGACAGGGGTTAAGCAGGAGAAGGGCAGGTGCATCAGTGCCCGCCTGCCCCCGGCATAGTCCCCCTCTAGGCTGTCTCTCAGCCCCAGTGGGAGTGGAGGCTTTAACGGCAAGGGTGTGTCCAGCACAGCTCACAGCAAGCACTCAATCAGTGTTCACCTAACATCCACCGCCCGCAAGAAGAGCCCGGTCCCCTGACTTGGGTCAGCGAAAGCAGTCTAGAAAGCAAGGACCTGGGCAGTGGTTCCTAACCCTGGCAGCACTGTAGAATCACCTGGGGAATGCTTGGAACCCCCCAGCCCTTGAGTCAGAATCTCTGTACAGAGGGGCTTGGTGTCAATGTTTTCCAGAGCTGCTCAGATCATTACAGTGTCTGGCCAGAGCTGGACTCACTGACAGCCTTCAGTGTGCATCAGAACCTCCCCGGGTGCTCACCTTGCCCAAGCTCAGACAGACCTGTGCAATCGTCATGGGCCTAAGCGGGCAGGGGTCAGGGCATCTGCGGTCTTCACAGGATCCCTGGGTGATTCCAATGGACATATAATGTTGAGATCCTCGATCCTCTGACTTGGGTATGTTTGCCTCAGCTTCTAAAGTAGGTCTGAGTCCTGGTGGGTCAGAGCTGATCAGCAGTTGATCAGAAGGGTGACCCAGATGTAGCTTGAAACCCTTCTCAAGAAGCAGTGAGTGTTTGACGGCTCTGCCACTTCCGGGGGCACAGAGAATAGAAATAAGGGCAGTTTCAGAGAACAGCCTCCTACAGCACCCACAGAGCCCTGCTGTCAGTGAACCCACTTAGCTGGGCGGCGCCGAGGGGCTCTGTTCCTGGGCTCCCAGCTCCTGGCTCCACCCTCACCCTCCAGGGCTCTTCTGAGTCCCTCTGTCATGAACACCAAATAAGAATGATGAACGGGGAAGATGTGTTCTGATCATTTAACTGCTCAACTTAGTGGTGTGGTCAGAAGTTAAAAGGACTTAAGTGCCAGCCTGAGGGGTTCTGATGGTACACAATAGGAAATCGTTCATTTTTCATGCAACAAATATTTACCAAGGGCCTGTTTCATACCAAACATTGTGTGAGGCCTTGAGGACATCATCGTGAGTAAAACCAACCTCACAGGCTTACACTCCCCGGGGGAGACAGGCAGTTGACAGGTGAAGAAGTACAAGATTAACTTGTACTATGGATTAGAATGGGAGTAGTTTTCATGCGAGGCTAGGGAGTAGTGTTGGGGGCTGTTTCTCATGATGGTCAGGGAAGGTCTCTCCGAGGTAATACTGCAGGATGCTAGGGAGCCTGACATGTAATGAATGGAAGGGAGAAGGAGCAGGCATGTGCAAAGGCCCTGAGGCACCCTTGGTGTGCTTGAGAAACAAGTGGTTGCAGAAGGAAAGTGCATGGGCATGTGGTGAGGGTGGAGGGAAGCCGGGCCCAGGCACACCAGGCTGTGGTCAAGAATCTAGTTCTTCAGCAGGAGAGTCACCTGCCTTTTATTTCCCAAGTGAGAGAGTGCATCAGGGTTTGAGTGGTGGGAAGTGAGAAGAACGTGGCATATCATTGGCAGTTCGAGGATGTGGGCTTCCAGTTTGAACTCACATGTGACCTGGGGCAAGTTGCTGCCCCCCACCCCCGGGCCCCCCAGTTTTCCTCTGTTGGAGGACTGGCTGTGTGTGGTCCGTGTCTAGCTATGTCGAGTGAGGTGTCCTAGGAGCCTCCAGCTAGTCATATAGAAACCAAAGATAAAGAAGTGCCCACGACCCCAGTGGCCATGACACGGAAAAGCCTTCGGAAGCTGTGTCACCGACTTTTGTTCATAATTGAGTGAAGTAGTCGCTCTTCTTGACTCAGCTGTTGGGCTGTTGTTGTCCCCAGGGCAGGCGACCCATACGTAAATACTGATTTATGGAGGCTGAACTGGCCTTATTTCTTGTAATCCCAGGAGGAGAGTACAGAGTGGCTGGGGGCGGGGGCACGAGGGAGGGCTGGAGGCCCTGTGGTTGTGGGGCTGGGGGCGGCGGGGACGGTCCTGGGGTGAGGCCGGGCGCTGGCCGCTGGGAAGGTGTCATATTTTATGAATGATTTCCTGACAGGTAGAGCGGCTGACTCAGCTGGCAGCCTCCCATGGGTTGGTGTGTGGGGCCTGCTTTTCCGGAGTCGAATGCTAATCTGCCAGGGGCAGCTGGCTGCGGGAAGGAAGGGCCCCCAGCCCTGGGGCGGGGCGGGCAACTGCACCTTCGGCCGTTGTTCTCCTCCCAGAGCTTTTCTTAGCTTGTCGGGGGGTGGGCCGAGGCGGATGAGCAGGACCCCCTCCGTCTCTCCTCCTCCTCCGCCTCCTCCTGTCTTCCTTACCACCTCCCCCTCCTCCCCTCCACACTCCTCCTCAGAGGCCTGCTGTCAGCAGCTTTCAGCTCCACTGCCTGCCTAGCGCCCTTCAGCAGACATGAGCCCGCCATGGGAGGGGGTGAAGGCTGCTCCCCGGGAGCCCCTCCCCCCAGCAGCCCCCCCCCCAGTCAGGAGACTCTTGAGGGATGGGGGAAGTGGGGGCTGAGCTCTCAGCAAACCAGGGAGGCAGAAGCGAGGCGGGATCCTCTGTCCGCTGCAGCCCATGGGAGCACTCTCTTTCAGGAGACGTCCATCTCTCTCTGCACCCCCCCAGGTCAGAGAAGGCATCCAGAAAGAAGCCCTGTGCTTGAGGCCAGTGGGGGAGGATGTTCAGGCCTGTCCGAAAGGCCGGGCAGAGAACGTGTGTTTCTGAGTTCAGGTGTATTTGCCATCACAGAGCGAGATGGCGGGGCCAGCCAGGGGGCGGGGAGGAGCAGTCCATCCCACAGACATCTTATTCCACTGAATTCTCACCACAACATTAAGCAGCAGTTATTCCTCTTTTTTTTTTTTTTTGATCACATGGCGTGTGGGATGCTAGTACCCCCAAACAGGGATCAAACCTACACTTCCTACATTGGAAGCACAGAGTCTTAACCATTGAACCAACAGGAAAATTCCTTTTTCCTTTAAGAAGTATTTTTCCCATTTTACAGATGATTTGATCACACGGCGTGTGGGATGCTAGTACCCCCAAACAGGGATCAAACCTACACTTCCTACATTGGAAGCACAGAGTCTTAACCATTGAACGAACAGGAAAATTCCTTTTTCCTTTAAGAAGTATTTTTCCCATTTTACAGATGAGGAAATCAACTCAGAGAAGGAAATGCATTCCCCCAAAGACACACAGCAATTAAGTTGGGGAGTGAGGCTTCAAACTAGTCTTGGGAGGTCCAAAGCCATTCCTTACATGTCACTTCCTGCCTCTTGGAGAGAAAGCCTGTGAAGAAGGTGAATTGGGAGGAAGGGCCCCTCTTATTGGTGAGAAGTAGGGGATGGGGAAGTCAGGGACTTGGGTCTAAATTGCCGGGTGATCCTGGGTGACCTGTGTTCTTTCTCTGCTCCTCTGTTACCCTATCTGGACCAGGGAAAATTTAAACTAGATACTTTTGAGATCCTGCTCCTTGTCAGCATTTTCCTCCTCAAACCACCTCGCCAAGGCCCAGAGTTTTAGAAGAGGCTGGATGCTGGCTGGCCTGAGAGTCCTGGCCAGCTATGGCCATCAGGGGCATCTCCCTGTGGGCCTCCCACTCTCCTTGTGAGGCTTGCTCAGCTCAGGGAAGGAGAGGTGCTGCTGGCCTGGAAGGGTCCTGTGACCTTGGTCTGCCCAGGTCTCAGAGAACTAGGCCCAGGACCCCCGTTCTGCCTCCATCCTCAGGATTCAGAAGGATGCCCAGTGAGAGAAGGATGCCCAGGGCTCTAGGACACCCACACCCACACCCAGGGTTCTAGGACACAAACACGTCCTGCTTCCTCCCTCTCAGGTGTTGATTAGATGATTGGGGGCCTCCAGTAATTATCAACATTTGGCAATTTGCAGGCTACTGACGTAGGCGGTGGGGGCAGAGGAAAGGAGGCAGCCTCTGGAGAGCAGAGGAAATCTAGTGGCTGTGAACCCCCTGGGTCACGGTCTTCTCCTCCCAGGCTCGTCTGCAGGCCGAGTCAGCCTTGTCCCGGACCTGGTCTTTGTGTCACACCTGGAAAGAGACCCCACGCTGTTAGGCCGGGATGAGCAGAGTAGCAAGGGTGGCTAGTGATGCTGACAAGAAGACGGGACCAGTTGGCAGGTTTGAACACACTGCCTCCTGGAAGCCCCACCGCTGTTACCTTGGGGGAGCATCTCTGGAGCAACATGCCAGCTTCCTCCTTCCAGACCACCCTTGCTCCCCGGGGGCCCGGGGGCAAGCCTCTCGCCTCTCCGTGCCTCGGTTTCCTCGTCTCTGATCTGGGAGCCATGGCTCTTCTGGAACTGTGGGAGGAATTCGTGACGACAAGCGTGCGTTCTTGGGGCGCACGGTGAGCCCGTCGGTGGCAGCCATCACCGCTGGGGTGGCTGTCATCGTGGCGGGCGTGGCACCTCGCCCAGCACCCCTCTTGCTGCCCCCGAGTGGAGACAGCCATCTCCCTCATCCCCTCCACCTCATCGCACAGTGTCTTGGCGGGGCTTCCTTCCGATCACCTGAACCGTACTTGCTTCTTTCCATGTCTGGCTCCTACACAGCACAGGCCTGGAATTCTAGGGCCCTACACCCACAGCCGACACCCATTCCTGGTGGGTGGACACTTCGAGCACCTCAGCGGGGGGAGGACAGGAGGCAGGGCGCCTCCCCTGGGACTTCTCTGCGCTGCCCCTCCTCGGCCGGGGTTCCTCTAGGTGAGGCGGCCGCTACAGAAACCCTGTCTCACCGCCGGGAGAAGCCAAAGGTTGCCCAGACGACAGCCTTGGCCTCAGAAAGGAGCCCAGCTGCAGCTCATGCACTTCCTCCTCCTTTCACACCTGCCACATCCTGACCCGAGGTTTCTGTTCCTCTCCCAGAGCTGATAAACCCACCCCCATCACACTTCCCCCAGCGGAGCTTTCTAGAAGGCCCCAAACCTCAGAGGTGCCCAGTATGGATTACTGGATACCTGCTCTCACGGGGTGGGGTTTTCTTCCCCAGGCACCAGCAAGGTAGAGGGGGGCTCCTAGACAGCCCCCTGGCTAAGCAAACAGCCCCCCGATCACCGAAAACATCCTGAAGCGCGGCTCTGCTGGCCTCTGCCCTTGATGTGTGAACTAGTACTGGGTTTACTGGGATTAGCGGTGAAGCCGGATGCGGTGCTGGCTTTGGAGCTCTTTGGGGACCCGCAATGCTCTCAGCCCCGCCAAGCCCCCACATCGTGATGACAGCTCTAATCAGCAGCAAGCAGTGAGAGCCAGGAGGGCACCCCAGGCACAGATGCAGCCGCTGTGCGGCTGACTGCCTGTGGGCTGCAACTTGGACCAGGGCAGCCTCGGCGCAGCCTGCTCGCCCTCAGGGCCCTTGCTGTTTTGGAGGCATTGGGCAGCATCCTGGAGATGCAATGTCGAGATCCGACTCAACGAATGCTATGAGTGTCTACTACACACGGGGCACTGGGCCCCCGAGGCGGCCAATGCCCCCGTGCCCTGGGAAGCCCCAGGTGGACACGCGACCCGCACCAGGCGACTCAGCTCTGTTTGAACAAAGAGTTCGTACCTCGAGTGGGGGCAGTTATAAAGGGAGCAGCCGCCTAGCCGCAGGGCCGTGTGCAAGTCACTGGGACCTGCCTCGGTTTCCCCATCTGTCAGGCCATCCTGCGCGATCCAGCCCCTGCTTCTCCTGTCGCGTCCCGTCCTGCCCGCCTCCCCATCACTGCCTCTGCAGTGCCAGCCTCCTGCGGCCTCCTGGGCTAACTCTTCCTCCTTAGTCAAGTCTCAGCTCCGGTGTCACCTCCTCCCGGGGGCCTGCCCTGACCACCCTGCCTCTGCCTCCTCCCCTCCCCCGCTGTTCCTTATGGCACTTGCATCAAGTCCGACAGTCTGTTTATGTGCTGCTGCTTGTCTCTCTCTCCCAAGCCCAGAGCTTGGCAATGAATACATATTTGCTGAATGAATGAATGAATGAATGAATGTGCTAGATCCCATGGGGCCTTGCTTATCACACCACATGCCGCTCCTAGAGGGTGGGAACAGCTTGAAGGATCTTAATGAAGCAGCAACAACAAGACCACAGTTGTGTTGTTAAAAAGCCTTCCTGCCGCCCTGTGAGGGTGAGGAGGGGGTGGGAGAGCAGCCTAGTCAGCCACTGCCTCTTTTCTGCCTCCTTCTCCTCCAGGCCCCACCTCTTCCAAAATGGACTTTTTGTTTTTCAACTCACAGCACAGTTCTTCATGAGCTGTCATTGTAAATCAGCAGCCTGGAGGCCAGGAAAAAGATTCTTTTTTCATTCTTTTTTCCTCCTCGAAAGACTAGCTTCCCGAATGAGCCAGGAGCACCCCTGCGCCCCTCAGTGCGGTGCCTGGTGCACGGTGTGACTGAGAGCTGAGTGCCGAGTGTGTCCTGGCACCTGGGCAGCGGCAAGAGGGTCAGTGCTGCAGGAGACGCCCCGAGCCCTCGGCGCCGGGCAGGAGGAAGGCCCTTTGGACACCTGGGAACTTAGGAGCAGCTTGTGGGTGGCTGGGCTCCGTGAGGAGACGTCCTCACTTCCTGTCATCCGGTGGCAGGGTGAGCGGTGGACGCCATGGTTAGCTCACCTTAGACAAGCCTCTCCTCCTCTGAGCCTAGCATGCCGGCCACGCTGTACAGAGACCCTAGGAGAGGGTGTCAGGGAAGAAGGACCCTGGGGGTTGAAGTCTTTTCTTTAATGTTTATCTGTTTGGCGGCATCAGGTCTTAGCTGTGACATGCAGCCTCTTCTAGCTGTGGCGTGCAAACCCGTAGCTGTAGCTTGTGGGCTCCAGTTCCCCAGCCAGGGAGCGGACCCAGGCCCCCTGCGTTGGGAGTGCAGAGTCTTAGCCACTGGACCACCAGGGAAGCCTCTGATTATTTTAGCCACACAGACAAGGGGAGGAATCCTTGCCTGGATTCCCTGGGGTGTGGCAGGGGGAGGGAGGTGAACGTGGCCCACAAGGAGGGCCCAAAACCTGTGGCAGAGATGACTGGCACACTCCCAGCAGACAGGAGAGAGTGGGTCCAGGGACATGGAATCACGACAATGCAGAGAGAGGGGGGGTTAGCAGGCTGAGCAGGAACTCAAAGCCTGGGGCCCCTGCTCGGGGTCAGGGCTGAGCTCATTGAGTTTGTCTGAATTGATCTGGGTTCTCTCCTCTGGGCTGTTGTCTGTTGTGCAGCATGGGCCATGCCAGCCTCGGTTTCCCCACCTGTTCACAGGAATAACAAGATCTGTAGCATCCATTTGTCATGAAGCCCATGAAGGACATTGCACAAGTCAAGTTCCAAATTCTGACTGAGGAGCTTTGAGAGAAGAGGGCGGCAGAAGGTGAGATGGTTAGACAGCATCACTGACTCGATGGACATGAATCTGAGCAAACTCTGGGAGATAGGGGAGGACAGAGGAGCCTGGCGTGCTGCAGTCCAAGGGGTCACAGAGAGTCAGACACGACTTAGCGACTGAACCACAGCAGCAAGCTTTGAGAGATGCAGATCTGGACAGAAACAAACCCAGCAGAACAATAGAAGGATGAAAGAGTTAAAATTGCCTTCTTTTTTTTCTTGGGTTCTTTTTTTGGTGAGGGGCGTTTTTTGTGAGGAAGAGCAAACATAGATACCATCTGTAACAAAAGCTCTGAAGGTGGGATGAAGTAACCCTGGTACATCCTTTGATGTGGGCTGGGTATTGTCATTTTTGTCTTGTAAGTTCAGACACTTGGGACTCTCCCGGTGGTCCAGTGGCTAAAACTCTGCACGCCCAATGCAGGGGGCCTGGGTCCGCTCCCTGGTCAGGGAACTAGATCCCACTCCCAATGCAGGGGGCCTGGGTCCGCTCCCTGGTCAGGGAACTAGATCCCACATGCTGCAGCTAAGACCTGATGCCACCAAATAAATATTTTAAAAACAATCAATCTAGGCATTCTGGAGACTTTCCCGGTGACTCAGTGGTTAACACTCCACACTCCCAATATAGGGATGCAGGAGGCTAGGGTTTGATCCCTGGTCAGGAAACTAAGATCCTACATCCTGCGGGGAGCAGCCAAAAAAAAAAAAAAAAAAAAATCCAGGCGCACGCTAGGCTAACCTGATGGAACCCCTGACCCAAAGGCGCCCCCTGGTGGTCTATTCTAAAAGCACTGACGGTTCTCCCACTTGCTTTTTTTCTCCTTTATTAAGGATGCCCTCCTTTACTATTACGGGATTCCCTGATGGCTCAGACGGTAAAGCATCTACCTGCAAGACAGGAGACTCGGCTTCAATCGCTGGGTTGGGAAGATCCCCTGGAGAAGGAAATGGCAACCCACTCCAATACTCTTGCCTAGAAAATTCTGTGGGTGGAGGAGTCTGGTGGGCTACAGGTCATAGGGTTGCGAAGAGTCGGACAAGACTGATCAAATTCACTTTCACTTTTCCTTTACTATTGAGCTTCACTGGTGGCTCAGCTGGTAGAGAATCCACCTGCAGTGCGGGAGAACTGAGTCCAGTCCCTGGGTTGGGAAGATCCCCTGATGGAGGGCACAGCAACCCAAACCAGTATTCTTGCCTGGAGAATCCCCATGGAGAAAGGAGCCTGGCAGGCTACAGTCCATGGGATCCCAAAGAGTAGGACATGACTGAGCAGCTAAGCACAAAGCAAAGTATTGTACTTTTTTCTGAATACCAGACTAACACATCCAAAACCAGCATCTCTTCGTAGGACAAGTCCCTAGGAGCACCAGGGCTGAGCTGGTAGATGCTAGCATTTTGCATGTAGGCAGGTGACAGCTAAGTCTCCCTCCAAAACAGTTTGGTTCAGATTAACATAAACACCAAGATGAGACCAGGTGAGTCACTTCCCCCATGTGTCCTGGCCATAAAATGAAAGGGCTGGTTTTTTTTTTTTTTTTTTTAAGAAACAAAGCAGGGAAGCCCGTCTTCTCTGAACAGCGGAGCCCCTGCTTTGTGCTCACAGGTGGGTGTGCTGAGACTCGTCTACAGCTGAACCAGCCAAGGCTGGAAGAGGCTGGCCAGGCAGTGCCCTGCCCAAGCTTGCACAGCTCATGGGTCTTCCCAAGCCTGCCTGATCGCCAGACCCTCTGCTACTACACGACCCCACCCTCCTCCCCAGCTTCTTCATTCATTCTATCAGCAAAACAGCACTGCGCGGCCACCGGAGCCAGGCTCTCTGCACCACAGAGGGGATGCCACAGGAGCCAAAGCAGACGTGTCCTTGCTCACTGGAAGGCTCTCACAAATTAACACACATGTGCAAACGGAGCCAAACGGTGAGGCGAGAGGCACAGATGCGTGCAGGACTGGGGAGCCTGGAGCTGGCCGGCCGGTACTTATGCTGAGGGCCTGGGGTCACTGTGAGGGGTTCTAACAGGGGAGCGGGTGACCTAGTGAAAGTCAAGCAGGAAGACCCACGTGTGCTTCAGCAGCTGCCATCTGTCACCACATGTCCCTTGGAGCCCCACCTGGGTCCCTGGCCTGGGGGGCCTGCGGTGGCTGCCATGTGGGGAGCCTGCAGCCGTTGAGCCCACCTCCGGCAGCCAGGTCTGAGGAGCCGGCCACTTCCACCCCTGCTCCCCCTGTGGTTGGCTGCTGGGGCCGGGACACCTCGGCCAGCGCAGAGGGGAGCGGGCGGGGCCTCCTGCCTCCCAGCTGTCTGTGGTTCTCAGGGCCCGGCCAGCCTCTTCCTGCCATTTGTCCCAGCCCTGGGCCTTATCAGAAAGGACTCTTTCCACGGCTTGTCCCCCACCCTGTCCCCTCTGCCTCTCCCTAGGGGACAGAGAGGTGCCTCCAGGCTGTGAGGGGGGGACAGAGAGGTGCCCAGCCCTCCTGACAGAGGGGTCTTGGTGCTGGGGGTGGGCTTCTTTTATGGACACTCCTTCCAAACGGTTTCCATTCTTCCCTTCCCAAGTCCTGCTGGGTCTCCTGGGCCCCATGCCAGCGTTGCCTCCCCAGGTCTAGTCAGAATCTCCTTTTCACCCAGCAGTGTGCGCCAGGCCCCCACGTGATGCCAAGGCTAGTTAGACGGGTTGGGGGGAGACCAGGACAGAGGGTGGGCTGCACCCTGCCCTCCGGAGCTCACAGTCCAATGGGAAGATGCAGGGCCATCTCCAAGTAAGGGAGAGAAATACTCTTCCAGGACTGTGTGTGCAAAACGCTGGGGGCTTGAAGGAAGAAGGGGAGGGTGGAACGGTGATCAGAGAGGGAAGAGTCCATGACTTCCTCCCCGAGTCCCAGACATAAGGTCTGGTGTGATGAGAAATAGGGAGGGCATGGAAAGCGACACACGCACACACACGCACGCACACATGCATGCGCACGCGCACATGCACACACACTCGCACGTGGGCACACGCGCACACACACACTCGCACATTTCCCTCACAGAACTAGGCTACTTAATTTGCAGGACTATTCTTTAGTCTGAAACGGTAGCCTTCCTGGTTTTTGGTGTTTTGATGTCCTTTCCAGAAGGTACTTGGTTGTTATTTTTATTGTGGTTAAAGAGGACATAACATGAGTTCTGTTCTTGTGACAAAATGTTAAGTGTGTGGCCCAGAATTGTTAACTGGATGCCCAGTGCTATACAGCACATCCTTAGAACTCACTCCTCTTGCCCTCGTTGACAGCAATTCCCCTCCCCTCAGCTCCTGTCAACCACCCTTCTCCTTTCTGTTTCTATGAGTTTGACTTTTCTAGGTACCTCATGTAGGTGGAATCACACAATATTTGTCCTTCTGTGACCGGCTGATTTCATTTAGCATGTCCTCAAGTTTTCATCGGTGTTTAGCCTAAGATAGGATTTCCTCCTTTTCTGTGGCTGAATAGCCTTTCATTGTACGTATCCACCACATTTTTTTTTTAATGTGCAACTTTCAATTATTTATTTAACATTTTATTTATTTTATTTAAAATTTTTATTTCTTTATTTATTTTTGGCTCAGGAGTTGTGGCACATGAGCCAAGTTGCCCGTGTGGGATCCTCCCGGAGCAGGGATTGAACCCAAGGCTGCTGAACTGGCCAGTGGACTCCCAGCCACCAGACCAGCAGGGAGGCCCTGCCACATTTTCTTCACTCTCACCCATCTGTCAGTGAACATGGAGGTTGCCTCCAATTCTGTTGCAATGTTAGAGCCAACATGGGGATGCAGATGTATTCTGGGGATCCTGACTTCCAACAGTGCAGTTGCTAGATCACATGGTATTTGATTTATTTTGAGGAACCCCTATACTGTCTTCCCCAACAGCTGCACCATTTTACATCCCCACCAACAGTGCACAAGGGTTCCCTTCTTTATATCCTCCAACACTTGTTAACTCTTGTCTTTTTGATAATAGCCATTCTAACACGCGTGAGCTGACATCTTATTGCGGTTCTGATCTGCGTTTACTTGATGATAAGGGATGTTGTACACCTTTCACCCGCTTGTTGGCCATCTGGGTCTCTTTGGAGAAAAGTCTGTTCCGGCCCTTTTAATTTTTTTTTGGATGTGTTTATTCATTATTTCTTTATGGCTGCGCTGGGTCTTTGTGGCCGCCCGGGCTTTTCTCTGGCTGTGGCGAGCGGAGGCCACTCTCAAGTTGTGGCGCTTGGGTTTCTTGTTGCTGCGGCCTCTCTTGTTGCAGAACATGGGCCCCAGAACCCTGGCTCCATAGTCGTGGCCCAAGGGTTTGGTTGTCCTGAGGCATGTGGGATCTTCACGGAGCGGGGATCGAACCCGTGTCCCCTACATTGGCAGGTGGATTCTTTACTACTGAGTCACCAGAGAAGCCCCTCCTTTGCCCATTTTTAAATCTGGTTGTTTGGGTTTTTGTTTTTGAGTTGTAGGAGTTTCTTGTCTGTTATAATATACGGGTGCCATGTGCTAAGTAGCTTCAGTCGTGTCTGACTCTTTGCGACCCCGTGGACTGTAGCCCACCAGGCTCCTCTGTCCGTGGGATTCTCCAGGCAAGAATACCGGAGTGGGTTGCCATGCCCTCCTCCAGGGGATCTTCCTGACCCAGGGGGCAAACCGCATCTCTTACGTCTCCTACGTTGGCAGGCGGGTTCTTTACCACTAGCTCCACCTGGGAAGATGACCGTATAGGTGGCTCATGAATTGTTTCCGTCAGGTTGCCTTTCTGTTGATTGTTTCTTCTGCTGAGCGGCAGCTTTTTGGTCTGATGTGGACCCACTTGTCTATTTTCGCTTTTGTTGACTGTGCTTTTGGTGTCATACCCAAGAAATCATTGCCAAGACCAATGTTATGAGACTTTTCCCCTCTGCTTTCTCCTAGCAGTCCTATAGTTTCAGGTCCTACGTTTCAGTCTTCAATCCATTTTGAGTTGACTGTGTATGGTGGAAGACAAGGGTCTAGTTTTATCCTTTTGCCCGTGGATATCCAGGTTTCCCAGCACCATTTGTTGTTTGGTGTTAAGGGCCTACTTTGGCAGAATAACAAATTTTCAGTCCTTTGAAGGTTCCCTAAGGTTTCCTTAGAAATATTACTGGTCTGTGAAATCCTGAGAACCAGATTCTCATAACTTTATTATCGTGACTAATTATATTTTAAAAACTAGGATGTGTGGTCCAGTATACACATGCCTGTTATGAAAAGAGTGGGTCAGTCAGCAAGGTTCCAGAAAATCTGGGCTGTAGGTAGGGTCCGAGTCCTTGGCGGCCACGTCCCAGTCTGATTGGCAGCTCATCCCTTTTCCCCAATCAGACTGTGAGCACTTGGAGTTCACAGCTCTGCAGAGGAGGTGCTCATTAACATCTACTCACTGCCTTGCAGCCAGGGGTGCCAAGATCAGAGAGGTGAAGCCCTCTGCCCACAGCACAGAGCGGCGCAGGCAGAGGCGGCCCGGCCTGGGGTCTCCAGTTCCCGGGCCAGCACTGTTCTGACTGCCCGGTTATCAGCAGGTGTCTCTGCCTGCACTGAACAAAACCTCCCTCCCCCTGTAGTCCAGGTTGGCTGACAAAGAGCTTTTTTCCTTCTGAACTGGAAAGCCTTGATATTGCAGCGATGGAGCTTGTGCCATCTCAGCGTGTCCCCCAGCGGCCGGCATGGCACTTGGCACTTGAGGAGAGGATGGTAACTGTCTGAACAAAGGGATGACCAGCGTTTCCAACTGGGAGCCAAAATCAGAAAATTTAGATACTATTTCCTGCCTGGCTGCAGGTTTGTTATGTGACACTGAGCAGGTCCCTTCCTGTCCCTTGGCCTTAGTCATCTCATCTGTTAGTAATAACAGCAACAATCATAATCGAGCACGTGTCATGAGTGCCTCATATGTGTCAGGCACTAAGCTAGCCACTTTTTTTTCTTTTTCAAAAAAAATCGCACACTTTACTTTTTAAAAATTTTATTTATTTTTTGGTTCTACTGGGTCTTCATTTCTGTGCTTGGGCTGTCTCTAATTGCAACCAGCAAGGGGCTGCTCTTCGTGGCGGTATACAGACCTCTCGCTGCAGTAGCCTCTCTTGTGGAACACAGGCTCTAGGTTGTGTGGGCTTCAAGAGTTGTGGGGCGCGGGCTTAGTTGCCCTGCAGCATATGAAATCTCCCCGGACCAGGGATCGAACCTGTGTCCCCTGCACTGGTAGACAAATTCTCAGCCGCTGTGCCACAAGGGAAGTCAGCCAACTGCGTTTATAGGTAAAAACCCATTGACTCCTCCCAGTCACCCGCAGAGGTAGAGATTATGATACCCCTGGAATACAGATGAGGAAACGCTAGCCCAAAAGGGTCAACTGTCTTGTCCAAGGTCGCATGGTTAGTTAGAAAGACAGCAGGGATTCAAGAGCAGGCAGGCTGATCCCAGAGATCACCTCATTACTAGATGATACTGAGCGTTAGAAGATTTCTCTTTTCTTGCTCAGAAATGCAGTGATTCTTCGAGATACAGAAAGTGGCAGCCGTTTCAATTCTGGGCCTTTGGCAAAATGTTTCTGGTTGAGTTCCTGTAGACTTTGTTAAATAGCAACTGTGCAGATCTCTTCCTGGGAGGAAGGCAACTGTTAAGACAGGGTTACATGTCTATCACAGGGTTATAATGATAATAATTTCTATATTGACTCTATGTTGAAATGATAATATTTGAGATATATTGGGTTAAATAAAATACATTATTAAAATGAAATTCACCTGTTTCTTTTTACTTTTTTTTTTTTTAACAACAATACTGGTATTTATTCTGAAAGGTAATTGTGTGTTCCAAGTAGCACAACAACTTCCAACATGATCTCTAAACCTCTAGGAATAATTAATGGTTCTGAACCATGCTTTGGAAAAGCATTTCCAGCTGTCTGCATGGGATTTATCTCTGTGCCACCATTGGTAATAGGTGCACTTGTTGCTGAAGGAACTTTAAATTCTTCTGCTGCAAACTTTAAAACTGTTGTGAAAGGTGTATTTTTGGGAACACTGAGTACTCTGTGAGGCAGCCTTGGGTCCAAGGTCAGTGTGATCTTAAAGGAAACTGTGGTGGAACCAGCCTGGACAAACACCCCATACCAACTCCCTCTTTTTCCTTTTCTTCCTGTGGCTACTAGAAAATTGTAAATTGCACGTGTGGCTGACATTCTATTCCTCTTGGACAGTACCTCTCTAGCCGCGCTGGCTTTCCTTCAGCTCCTGCAGGGCGCCAAGCTCTTCCCAGCCCCTGATCCCTCTTCCCGAAGCTCTTCTCCGCCCCGTCTCGGCTGCCCCGCCCCACCCCCACCCCTGCTCTCCGCCCCCGGCTCAGCTGCCCCGCCCCACCCCACCCCTGCTGCCTGACCGCGTGCCTCCGTTGCAGTACCACAGAGAGCCCTTCTGTTTGCATGTTTTTGTCTCAACACTTTCCTCTTTTTGGCTGTGCTGGGTCCTCGTTGCTTTCTCTAGTTGCCACAAACAGTGGGTGCATGGGATTCTCATTGTGGTTGCTTTTCTTGTTGCAGAGCATGGGCGCTGCCCTACCCGAGTAGGGCACTTGGGTTTAATAGTTGTGGCTTACGGACTTAGTTGCCCCGGGGCACGTGGGATCTTCCCGGACCAGGGGACCAGGGATCGAACTTGTGTCCCCTGCACTGGCAGATAGAGTCCTAACCACTGGACTACCAGGGAAGGCCTGTTGGCATGTGTTTTTCATCTTTCTCCCTCCAGATGGCCTGCAGACTCCAGAGGCTCTATTTTTAGTCCAGTAGCCGGATCCTCGTTGGTTGGGGAAGGCCCGTGGTCAGTCGGAGGCCTGAGTTCGGGGGAAGGATGAGAGCTGGCCCAGACTCCTCCACCTGGAGGTGGGGGCAGGGTCTTTGATCAGAGGGCTCCTCCTGCTGTTGGCCAGGGTTTCCCTGAAGCAGGAGTAGGTAGTCAGTGGGTCTGACTCGGAACACACGGGCTGTAAAGGGGCTTTGGGCTTTTCATGGGGTGCTGGGAACCTGCTGCCTGGGTAGACCTCAGGCTGCAGAGCCTCCCAGGCTTCATGAGATCTCATCTGGCAGCTGGGCCAGCTGCCACCGTCTGCCAGGCCCTCAGGAAACGCCAGGGCAGCCCCAGAGAACTTGGGCTTTGCTGGGGTTCCCCAGGGTCTGTCTCAGCTCTGCTGCTCACCAGCACGTGACCTCAACGGGTCACTCAGCTCCCCTCGAGGCGAGTCTTGGCTTGCTGCCTGGGGCCGGTGAGGACCCAGGGAGGGCTGTCCTCTCTCCAGCGCCGATGGGGCATCGTGTGGGAACACACAGATGTGCAGGCCACCCCAGGGTCCTTGTGCCCAGCGCTCCCTCCCTATCATCAGCCGCCCCTGCAGGGTGCTGGCCACCATGGGGACAGAGGCAGCGCATGGCCTCCATTCCCGAGCAAGACCCCACCTTCTGCTACGCAAGGACCACTAGGCCACCACCCCATTCTGTGTTCTCATCCCGAGGACGCCGACCACGGCAGAATCTGGAGGAGGAGGCGGCATCACCGTTTCTGTGAAGAGTGCTGTGGGTTTTAATTGGCCACAAGCTCAGAGGGAGCCCACGGGTGACCTGATTGCTAAAATAGCCAGGGAGGAGGACAGAAGCTTCCAGAACCGGGAGGAGGTGGCAGAAAGGAAGTGAGGGCACTATTCTTGGAACTGGTCCCCCTCTGGAGAGCAGGGAGCCCCCCCCGCCCCGGCCTCTGGAAACCTCTCCTAGCCCAGCCCCTGTGGGTGAGAGCAGGGTGGGGCAAAAGCAGGTGCCCACCAGCCGCAGGGCTGGGCCACTGGGGACAGGGCGAATGGCCACTTTCTGAGTCTCCAGTCTTCTCCAAACACTGTTCTTGAATGAATCCGGATGGCTTTTCTAAGGCAGGGCCAGCGCCCCTGGGCCTTTGCCGCTCAGGTCAGAAGCAGCCAGTAGCGCTGGGGTTGGAAGGGCCCCAGGTGAACAGGTGGGCCAGGCGTTCCAGTCCCATATGGGGAAGCTGGGAGCCTGCCTGAAGACAACANGTACCACAGAGAGCCCTTCTGTTTGCATGTTTTTGTCTCAACACTTTCCTCTTTTTGGCTGTGCTGGGTCCTCGTTGCTTTCTCTAGTTGCCACAAACAGTGGGTGCATGGGATTCTCATTGTGGTTGCTTTTCTTGTTGCAGAGCATGGGCGCTGCCCTACCCGAGTAGGGCACTTGGGTTTAATAGTTGTGGCTTACGGACTTAGTTGCCCCGGGGCACGTGGGATCTTCCCGGACCAGGGGACCAGGGATCGAACTTGTGTCCCCTGCACTGGCAGATAGAGTCCTAACCACTGGACTACCAGGGAAGGCCTGTTGGCATGTGTTTTTCATCTTTCTCCCTCCAGATGGCCTGCAGACTCCAGAGGCTCTATTTTTAGTCCAGTAGCCGGATCCTCGTTGGTTGGGGAAGGCCCGTGGTCAGTCGGAGGCCTGAGTTCGGGGGAAGGATGAGAGCTGGCCCAGACTCCTCCACCTGGAGGTGGGGGCAGGGTCTTTGATCAGAGGGCTCCTCCTGCTGTTGGCCAGGGTTTCCCTGAAGCAGGAGTAGGTAGTCAGTGGGTCTGACTCGGAACACACGGGCTGTAAAGGGGCTTTGGGCTTTTCATGGGGTGCTGGGAACCTGCTGCCTGGGTAGACCTCAGGCTGCAGAGCCTCCCAGGCTTCATGAGATCTCATCTGGCAGCTGGGCCAGCTGCCACCGTCTGCCAGGCCCTCAGGAAACGCCAGGGCAGCCCCAGAGAACTTGGGCTTTGCTGGGGTTCCCCAGGGTCTGTCTCAGCTCTGCTGCTCACCAGCACGTGACCTCAACGGGTCACTCAGCTCCCCTCGAGGCGAGTCTTGGCTTGCTGCCTGGGGCCGGTGAGGACCCAGGGAGGGCTGTCCTCTCTCCAGCGCCGATGGGGCATCGTGTGGGAACACACAGATGTGCAGGCCACCCCAGGGTCCTTGTGCCCAGCGCTCCCTCCCTATCATCAGCCGCCCCTGCAGGGTGCTGGCCACCATGGGGACAGAGGCAGCGCATGGCCTCCATTCCCGAGCAAGACCCCACCTTCTGCTACGCAAGGACCACTAGGCCACCACCCCATTCTGTGTTCTCATCCCGAGGACGCCGACCATGGCAGAATCTGGAGGAGGAGGCGGCATCACCGTTTCTGTGAAGAGTGCTGTGGGTTTTAATTGGCCACAAGCTCAGAGGGAGCCCACGGGTGACCTGATTGCTAAAATAGCCAGGGAGGAGGACAGAAGCTTCCAGAACCGGGAGGAGGTGGCAGAAAGGAAGTGAGGGCACTATTCTTGGAACTGGTCCCCCTCTGGAGAGCAGGGAGCCCCCCCCGCCCCGGCCTCTGGAAACCTCTCCTAGCCCAGCCCCTGTGGGTGAGAGCAGGGTGGGGCAAAAGCAGGTGCCCACCAGCCGCAGGGCTGGGCCACTGGGGACAGGGCGAATGGCCACTTTCTGAGTCTCCAGTCTTCTCCAAACACTGTTCTTGAATGAATCCGGATGGCTTTTCTAAGGCAGGGCCAGCGCCCCTGGGCCTTTGCCGCTCAGGTCAGAAGCAGCCAGTAGCGCTGGGGTTGGAAGGGCCCCAGGTGAACAGGTGGGCCAGGCGTTCCAGTCCCATATGGGGAAGCTGGGAGCCTGCCTGAAGACAACAAGGGCCAGCTCTCCTTCAGCCCTCCTGTTCTCTGAAAGAAACACAAGGAACAAAGAAGACGGCTTCTCTCATAGTAGATAATGAACGTTCTGACTCTCAGCCCTGGGGAGGATCATCTCCCAGAGTCCCCAGCCAGGAAATTTACAGACCCTTCCAGAGGACCTGTTAGGGGGAGCCTGGGCCCCAAGAGGGCAGTGTCGCCCTGCTGGTTCCTCCATGGGCTGGGGTGGCTGGTGAATCCCCTGACCTCCGGCCAGGACAGAGCCCAGCGTCCCCCCGCTTGGTGTGGGGGAAGGGGGCAGGTGGGGAGGGTGAGCTTGGGCTAGAGTAAGCCCGACTCTGCTTTTTGTTTTATGTCTAATTATAAAAGCAATTCGTACTCATTTTAAAATTTGGGAACTACAAGAAGGTAGAAAGGAGAAAATGAAAGTCATCCATCATCCCCGTGCTCAGAGATAACACTTGCAGTTTTCTTGCAGTTCTCTCCAGTCCTGTTTTTCTGCATGGGTCACACATATGTATATTAGCGTGTGTTTTAATTGTGGCCGTACTCTATAGCTGATTCCCCCTCCTCCCCCGGCCCCACATTACATTATATTGTGAACACTTTTTCACAGCATTCAAATTTCCTTCAAAGTTATTTAATGGCTGTATAGTATTCTATTAATAATTTATTTAGCCATTCTCCTCCTTTTTAATTCTTCTCTTTTGACTCTTTTTTTTAACCAAGGGAATTGGGCAGCTTTAAAACTTCCACTTAAAAATATAAACCCAGCTTTTCAGCCACCAGGATAGAGCGACCCTGAGCCAGGCTGTCTGCTAGACACACTGAGAGACCCTTGGTCTAACATCTCCAAGCAACGGCAAAGGATGAGCATTTGGAAAAAAAAACAAACAGTAAAACCCAGCAGCACCACCGGGGAGGGTGAGGAAGAGGGCTTCCCTCTGTGCCTGGAGCCGGTGTGGGTGTACCCGGCCTCTGGGCAGCGTCCCGGGATGCCAGCTGGAGGAAAGGGTTGGGTTGGGCCATTCTCTGTTCACCCTCTGCTTGTGATGAGCTGACGCATGGACTCAGGCAAGTCCTCTTACGGCTCCATATCTCCTCTCCCTAGGCTGTAATGTGGAACTCACCCTGGAGTGGCTGGAATCAAACCCCACGATGGTGCCTCTGACCCAGCACTGCCTCACTGGGGACCAAAGGAACCAGGGCTTGGTGGGGCCTGGGTGGCCTCAGCAAGGAACCTTCGCCCTGTAAGAGCCATGGACCCTCTCCCGGCTCTGATTCTCTGCTGTGTCCCCGGCCCCAGGAGTCTGTGGCTATCCTCTGAATGGCTGGCCCTTGGCATTCCAGTTGTCCAGACCAGATGACTCCAGACCCCTTGGAATACCTTGGGCCTCCCCAGGGCCCTGATATAGTCCCTAGCAAGGCACTTACCAGGCTTCCCTGCCTTTTCCAGATCCCTGCTCAGCAGCCCAGAACCAGGCCTCGGTATCACCCACAGAGACCCCTGAGGTCTGCTGCCTCCCCCAGCCCTTCCCAAGAAATTTCCTGTTGTAGCTGTGGCTCAGGAGTCATGCAAGCAGGGCATTTTTGGGATTCAAAGCCGGACATTCTAGAATGTATGCTTCAGGAGGGCAGGAGCCATGTGCCTTCAGAGTCCAGCACTGAGCCTGGCCTGCAGTAGACCCTCAGTAACTACTGGTGGATCAAGGCCAGCAGGGGCCTCTTAACTGCTTCACTTCCCCTTTCCATCCTGCCCTGCCAGACCTCGAGCTCTGGGAGAACAGAGATCAGCCAGGTTTACCTGAGTCCTCAGTGCCCAGCAAAGACACTGGCACGTGAAGAGGGTCCACGGTTGTGCAAAGGAACCCAGACCGGATGGATGGATGAGTAAGTTATGTCCCAAGAGAGTCAGAGCTCACAGTGCCAGGCCTGCTTTCTCCCCACCTCTTCCATATGGGTCCCTTCCTCTGTCCCTCCTTGGTTGAAACTGAAGCTTGCTGGCTGTGTGACTTTGGACAAGTCTCTCAACCTCTCTGAACCTCCATTGTCTTTTCTGAAAACTGGGGCTGATATTGAAGCATGGGGAGGCTTCGGTGGCTGGCACAGTCAGTGCCCGGCTGGCGGCCGTCACTCAGGGAGAAGCGACCCTCTCCTGGGTGGCGGTCTGGCCTCTCTAGTGATGTGAGTCCCATGACACCAGCTGGCTGGCTGCTGACCGATGAAGTGCACAAGATGCTCTCGGGCAGAGGTCGTGGAGGGTTTGGATCCCATGAGACCTGGCAGCTGTCCCTGGCACTTCGCCCTTGGGTGTCCTCTTTCCTACTGGGAGCGTAGGTGTTGGAGGGGGCCCGTTCCTTTGGAGAGCAGCGGGAAGCAGGCTGGCCACACCCCTCCCCAGGATTTGGCACCCGTCACCCCCGGGGCAGGCCAGGTTCAGCAGCTGCATGACGGAGGCTCCGGGTCATCTCGGCCCCTCATTCAACTCTCTGGGCTTCCAGGCTTTAAAATGGGGGGAAATGCAGCCAGACTAAAGATTTATAAGCCTGTTGAAAGCAGCAAATGAGAGGGTGTCCATGAAAGTGGCCGCTGTCACGCATGCTCCCGAGATCATAATACAATCACTAGCGCGACTAGGAGCTGGTCCGCAGAGGCAGGCACATGCCCACCCCCTCAAGGCTGCAAGAGGCTGCCATCCTTCTCGCACAGGTGCTGTAGGGCGTGGGCAGCTGACTTCCTCCCTCAGCTTCTGCGTCCTTATCTGCAAAGTGAGGGCAGCCGCCCTCTAGGGGTCCTGTGAGGAGTCGCTGAAGCTGTACACACAAGGGGCCTGGCTAAGTCCAGACTCAAGGATAGTGACTGCTCCGGGGGCCTCCCCGGCCACGGATTGAACCCAGGCCACCACAGCAAAAACCCAGAATCCTAACCATTAGGCCACAAGGGAAGTGCTTCCCGGCCTTCAGTTTGGCCACCTGTAGTATGAAGATGACGATCCCACCCACCCTTTAGGTCATCTGCTGATGGCGGTGGTAGCTAAGTCGTGTCCGACTCTTGCAACCCCATGGACTGTAGCCTGCCAGGCTCCTCTGTCCATGGGATTTCCAAGCAAGAATATTGGAGTGGGTTGCCATTTTTCTCTCCAGGGGATCTTCCCAACCCAGGGATCGAACCCATGTCTCCTGCATTGTAGGCTGATTCTTTATCATCTGAGCCACGAGAGAAGCCCCAGGTCATTTGGAGTTCTCAGTAAAATGAACCACAGCACCCCCTTCCCCCAGCTCCAACCAGCATGAGTGCCTAGCATGCAGAAAGTGCTCATGTATCTTTTTTTCATGGGAATTTTGCTGGTGGTAGCAAAGCCAGGCAGGGTGAGAACCTGCCCCACACCTCCCCCGCCCCCGCCCTCTGCCTGCAGCTCTCCTCCTTGGCCCATGATAGGAGACTTGGACAGATGGGAGCGGTGTGACCTCCATCCAGCTTGCCAGGCCAAACTCCGTTCCCAGCATCTTTGGAGCAGGAGGCCAGCATGATAGCCCGGCAGCAGCTGCCACCTGCAACCCGAAGGTGGCTGGGTGTCCAGACTGGGCTTTGGGGCCGTGGCTAGGCCTGGTCTTCTCCTGCCCAGCCCCTGGGCCATCTCCCAGCTGCTTTAGGGCCATCCCAATCTCCCTTTCCTCTCGCACAGTGCCAGAGCTCCAGGGAAATATCCAAGACACAGCAAAAAGCGTTATTCTTTTTTTTTTTTTTTTCTGGCTGTAAAAGTAATCCTGTTCATTGCAGTGAAAAAAAAATAGAAAAACTATAAAAAAAGAGTGCCCCAAATTCAAACTTCTGACTGTTTTTCTGCATATCCACAGATAGAGGTAGAGAGTTTTTACAAGAATGGAATCCTATGATACTCAATTTTTAAAAATTGGAATGAGTATATTTTTAATTTAAAAAAAAAATTGAAATCCTCCCCTTTAAAAAAGCGTGTAATTATTCGCTTAATCCTGGCTGTGCTGGGTCCCCACCGCTGCTCCGGCTTTTCTCTAGTTCCGGCGAGTGGGCGCGGCGGCCCAGCTGCAGCGCGCGCATCTCATCGAGGTGGCTCCTCCTGTGGCAGAGCATGGCTGGAGGCCACACGGGCTTCGGCAGTTTTGACATACGAGCTCAGTAATCGTGGCACACAGGCTTTGTTGCCCTGTGGCATGTGGGATCTTTCTGGACCAGGGATCAAACCTGTGTCTCCTGCATTGGCAGGCAGATTCTTTACCACTGAGACAGCAGGGAAGCCCTACTTTACTTTTTAAATCTTTTTTTTTTAAATTATTTATTTATTTGACCACATCAGATTTTAGTTACGGCATGCGGGATCTTTCCCTGTGGCTCTCTGACTTCTCTAGTTGTGGTGCCTGGGCTTGGTTGCCCTGCAGCTTGTGGGATCTGAGCTCTCCAATCAGGGATCAAACCCTCGTCCCCTGCCCTGGAAGGCAGATTCTTAACCACTGGACCACCAGAAAAGTCCCTTTTAAATCTTTTTATTGTAAAATATGACACATATAGGAAGACTACATAAAATGCTTGCTCAGCTTGACATAGTATAAGGCAAACACCCTTGGAACCTCTTCCCCGGGTGAAGAACTCTGCCCTGCCCCAAGAAGTCCTCAGTGTGCCCCATCTCAGTCATGCTCCCTACCTCCCCTCACAAAAAGTTTCCATTATCCAGACTTTTAAGATGATCACTTTCTTGCTTGGTATCACTCGAGTGTGCATCCCTAGATGCTGTGCTGTGCTTAGTCCCTCTTTGTGGCCCCATGGACTGTAGCCCACCAGGCTCCTCTGTCTATTGAATTCTCCAGGCAAGAATATTAGAGTGGGTAAGCGATTCCCTTCTCCAGGGGATCTTCCCGACCCAGGAATCGAACTGGGGTCTCCTGCAGTGTGGGTGGATTCTTTACCAGCTGAGCTACAAGGGAAACCCTAGATGCTATGATTTTGCTTTAAAAAAAATCTCGTATTTTAAATCCCTTTATTGCTTCTTGTGTTTTAAAGCATTTGTTTATTCATGGCAGCTCGAAGTCTCTGCTGCCGGGCCTGTGCTCGCTCCAATTGTGGCTAATTATTTATTTATTTGACCACATCAGATTTTAGTTACGGCATGCGGGATCTTTCCCTGTGGCTCTCTGACTTCTCTAGTTGTGGTGCCTGGGCTTGGTTGCCCTGCAGCTTGTGGGATCTGAGCTCTCCAATCAGGGATCAAACCCTCGTCCCCTGCCCTGGAAGGCAGATTCTTAACCACTGGACCACCAGAAAAGTCCCTTTTAAATCTTTTTATTGTAAAATATGACACATATAGGAAGACTACATAAAATGCTTGCTCAGCTTGACATAGTATAAGGCAAACACCCTTGGAACCTCTTCCCCGGGTGAAGAACTCTGCCCTGCCCCAAGAAGTCCTCAGTGTGCCCCATCTCAGTCATGCTCCCTACCTCCCCTCACAAAAAGTTTCCATTATCCAGACTTTTAAGATGATCACTTTCTTGCTTGGTATCACTCGAGTGTGCATCCCTAGATGCTGTGCTGTGCTTAGTCCCTCTTTGTGGCCCCATGGACTGTAGCCCACCAGGCTCCTCTGTCTATTGAATTCTCCAGGCAAGAATATTAGAGTGGGTAAGCGATTCCCTTCTCCAGGGGATCTTCCCGACCCAGGAATCGAACTGGGGTCTCCTGCAGTGTGGGTGGATTCTTTACCAGCTGAGCTACAAGGGAAACCCTAGATGCTATGATTTTGCTTTAAAAAAAATCTCGTATTTTAAATCCCTTTATTGCTTCTTGTGTTTTAAAGCATTTGTTTATTCATGGCAGCTCGAAGCCTCTGCTGCCGGGCCTGTGCTCGCTCCAGTTGTGGCAAGAAGGGGCTGCTCTCCAGTGTGCCATGCGGGCTTCTCACTGCAGAGACTTCTCCTGCAGAGCGCAGGCTCTGGGGTGGGAGGTGCACGGGCTTAGTTGTTCTGAGGCATGTGGGATCTTCCTGGACCAGGGATCGAGCCCCCGTCCCCCACATTGGTAGGTGGATTCTTTATCACTGAGCTACCAGGAAGCCCCATGTCCCCTTAATCTACAGGTTTAGTTTTGTAACTTGTTTTTAAAAGATTAAAAAGTCTTGCAGTGTATCCTGGGCTTTGTCCTTGTGATTCTCATTTTTAATGAATCCATTGTTCCGTCCCAGGGATGAACATAACCGACTCATTCCCCTACTGATGGACACTTAGGTTATTCTCACAATTTTGCCGTTACACATAGTACTGTGATGGAAAGCTTTTTGCCTGTTTTTGTGAATGATTCCCTAGGAGTTTCTAGAAGTCTTACCGTGGGTCCAAAGCACAGGCTCTTTTTTCAGATATGAGGCTCACGCCATGTGTGTGTGTGTGTGCACTCTGTCATGCCCGACTCTGTGTGACCCCATGGACTGTAATCCACCAGGCTCCTCCATTCCTGGAATTCTCCAGGCCAGAACACTGGAGTGGGTTGCCATTTCCTTCTCCAACATACCATATAATTCACCCACTTAAAGCATACGATTTAGTGTTTTCTAGAACATGCTGAGCTGTGAGACCATCACCACCGTCAACTTTAGAACATTTTCATCATCCCTTGATGGACCCCACTCCCATTGCCCCCAGTCCTCTCCACTGGTCTTAGGCAGCCATTCCCATAAAACACAATCTTCTTGGGACTCCCCTGGCAGTCTAGTGCTTGAGATTCCATGCTTGCAATGCAGGGGGGCACAGATTTGCTTGGGAAGCTAGAATCCCACATGCCATGTGGCTCCTCTAAGAAGACAATCTTCTTTGTACCTCTATGGATTTGCCTGTTATGGACATTTCCTATAAATGAAATCATACGACGTGTGACCTCTGTAACTGACTTTCAGTTAGCTTAATGTTTTCAAGGTTTATCCATGTCATACATGCATCAGACTTAATTCCTTTTTATTGGTGAACAGTATTCCATTGCATGGTCATACCACAGTTTATTTCATTCATTCATCAGTCTATGGACATTTGGGTTGTTTCTGCTTTTAGCTTTTATGGATGTAAACATTCATGTAAGTTTTGTGTGAGTGTATGTTTTCATTTCTCTTGGATATATATCTCCTGGGTGTGGACTTGTTGGCTCATATGTTAATTCTATGCGCTGGTACTTTGGCCACGATGCAAAGAACTGACTCATTGGGAAAGACCCTGATGCTGGGAAAGATCGAAGGCAGGAGGAAAAAGATGAGATGGTTGGATGGCATCACTGACTGGATGGACATGAGTTTTAGCAAGCTCCAGGAGTTGGTGATGGACAAGGAGGTCTGGCATGCTGCGGTCCATGGGGTTGAAAAGAGCTGGATGCAACTGAGCTACTGAACGGAACTGATGCTTATTCTGTTTAACCTTTTGAAGAACTGCTAGATGATTTTCCTTTTACATTCCTTCCAGTAGTATGTGAGGGTTCTGATTTCTCCACATCCTTGCCAACACTTGTTATTATCTGTTTTTTTTTAATAGGCAACCAAGTGGTCATGAAGTAGTGTCTTGTGGGTTTAATTTGCATTTCCCTGGTGGCTAATGATATTTAGCACCTTTCATGAACTTAAGGGCCATTTAAAATCTTTTTTGGATCAATGTCGTCATCATTTGTCCATTTTTAAATTAGCTTATTTGTCTTTTATTATTGAACTGTAAGAGTTCTTTATATAGTCTGGTTGTGATTCCTTATCAAATACATGATTTGCAAATATTTTCTCCCATCCTATGGGCTGTCTTTTACTTTCTTAATGATATCCTTTGCAGCACAAAAGGTTTTTTTATTTTGATGATGTCCAGTTTTTCTATTTTTTTTTTCCTTTTGTTGCTGTGCTTTTGATGTCATATTTAGGGAACTCTTGCCTAATACTAGGTCATGAAGATTTATGGCTATATTTTCTTCAAAGAGTTTTACAGGTTTAAGTTTTCCATTTGGGTCTAGATTCATTTTGAGTAAATTTTTGTGTAGGGTGTGAGGAAGGGGGCTTCCCTGGTGGCTCAGTGGTAAAGAATCCGCCTATCAATGCAGGAGACACAAAAGATACAAGTTCAACCCCTAGGCCGGGAAGATCCCCTGGAGAAGGAAATGGCAATTCACCCAGCTATTATTGCCTGGGAAATCCCATGGGTAGGGGAGCCTGGTTGGCTACAGTCCCTGGGGTTGCAGGAGAGTCGGATGTGACTTAGCAACTAAACAGCAGCAAACAGCAACCTGCTGCCCGGCACCATTTGTTGGAACGAGCGTGCTTTCCCCCATTGAACGGTCTTTGTGCTTCTGTTGAAAATCAGTTGACTGAAAATGTGAGGCTCTATTTTTGAACTCTCAGCTCCATTCCCTTCATCGTGCATGTCTATCCTCACGCCAGTGCCACTCTGTTTTGATTACTGTAGCTTTGTAGAAAGCTTTGAAACCAGCAGTGTGAGTCCTCCAACATTGTTCTTTGTTCACTATTGTTTTAGCTGTTTGGGGGTCACAAATTTTCATATGAGTTTTAAGATCAGCTTGTCAATTTCTGCAAAGGTGCAAATTGAAATTTTGATGGGGATTTGGGGAGACTTGCCATCTTAATGATATTAGACCTTCAGATCCATGAACATGGGATGTTTTTCCATTTATGGGTCTCTTTAACTTCTTTTAATAATCTATAGTTTTTATAGTATGAGTTTCATACTGCCTTTGTTTAGTCCTTTACATTTTATTCTCTTTGATGCTAGTGTAAATGGAATTATTTTCTTAATTACATTCTTGAAGTGTTCATTGCAAATGCAGAGAGATGCAGTTGATTTTTGTATATTCCATTTCTATCCTTCAACCTTGCTGAAATTGTTTATTAATTTTAATCTTTTTGGGTGGATTCTTTAGGATTTTCTATATACATTAGTTACTTGAAAATAGAGATAGTCTTATTTCTTCCTTTGCAATCTTAATGCCTTTCTTTTCTTTCCTGAGTGCCCTGGCTGGAACTTCCAGTACAGTGCTGGACAGAAATGGTGAGAGTGGATATTCTTGTCTTGTTCTTGATCTCAGGGGGAAAGCACCCAGTCTTTCACGATTAAATGCAGTACTCGCTGTAGGAAGGCTCATTTTAAGATTTCCTGGGAAGTTGGGTGGATATAGTCTTACCACTAGTGTGTATGAGAAGGATCTCAGTCCCCTTGCCCCTTGCCAACATGGTAGCCCCAGGCTTTATAGGTGAGGACCCCAAGCCCAGGGAGGGGAAATGTTGCATGCCCCATGACACAGCTGCTCAGCCGCCTTCTGTCCAGCTGTCCACAGTCACTGGAGAGTCAAGCCTGCTGGACACTTAGCCTTCCTTCCCTGAATAGTGATGCCTTGAGACCCACCAAGGGCAGCCACTGGCACAGAGGAAGCCTGGGTTCTGTTCTTGGCTTGACCACTAAATTTCTATATGATCTTGGGGAAGTAGCTCCATCCTCCCTTCCCTGGGTCTTGGTGTTTCCATCTGTGCAGTGGAAGAGGTGAGCCACTCAAGTCCTCCTGTTTCTGACTGCTGCTGCTGCTGCTGCTAAGTTGCTTCAGTCGTGTCTGACTCTGTGCGACCCCAGAGACGGCAGCCCACCAGGCTCCCCCGTCCCTGGGATTCTCCAGGCAAGAACACTGGAGTGGGTTACCATTTCCTTCTCCAATGCATGGAAGTAAAAAGTGAAAGTGAAGTCACTCAGTCATGTCCGACTCCTAGCGACCCCGTGGACTGCAGCCTACCAGGCTCCTCCGTCCATGGGATTTTCCAGGCAAGAGTACTGGAGTGGGGTGCCATTGCCTTCTCCCGTTTCTGACTACACACCCTTAAACCCACTGCTGCTTCTGCCGCTCCCCAGGAAGACCACCAGAGGGCGCCCCAGACCAGCATTTGGCCCAGCTCCGGTGCAGGTGGCCCCAGGGAGGCTGAGAGGCAGGACATGTTTTCCTGGAGCCACTAGTGGTTATGCATCTCTGTGGCTTAGCACGGATCTCTGAGGAGGGAGGATGGAGACATTACCTCCAAAGGCAGCAACCTTGCCCTCATCTCTGTCTGCTTTGGGGGGCCCCATAAGGCCATGTCCCAATGTCAACGCCAAAGGCCTTGAGTTTCTCAACCTCAAAAGGTTTCCGCTGTCTCTAGGCCTCTAATGGATAATGCACCCTTCCCCCACCGCATTACCCAGCAGTAGGGAGCCCCTATCCTGGGGAGTGCCTGGCCACCTGGAAGGGACACCTCACAGACCGTTTTTCATATGGATGGATTCACAATGGGGGCCCTGGACAGTGTTATCTCAGAAACCACAATATCTGGACCCCTGGATACCTCACATGGCAGACCCCAGAACTGCAGAAATCGGGACCATGGACCTTAGGGACCACCTGCACTTCCCAGAGCAGAGTGTCTGACCCTGTTTGTGAAGGATTCTCCTGAGAACACCAGAGGGGCTCCATCAGGCCCCTTCCAGATTCTCCTAAAGCTGACCGGACCCTCAAACAGAAGCAGAACCTTTGCTTTGCCACCAAGCTCCAGAGCAGCCTCTCTCAGCCCATGGCACGGAGGGACGCCACAGCCCCTCGCCTGGATGCCTGCAGCTCGCCTTGGTTCCATTGCTTCTGTGTGTGCGTGTTTATTGCTGGGTCTTCCTTGCCACGCGTGGGTTTTTCTTCAGTTGCGGCCAGTGGGGGCGCTGCTCTCCGCTGCGCTGCACCGGCTTCTCACTGCGGTGGGTCCCCTTGTTGCAGAGCAGGGGCTGCAAGGCGTGTGGGCTTCCGCAGGTGCGGCTTCGGGGCTCTAGAGCGCAGACTCAGCCGTTGAGGCGCCTGGGTTTAGCTGCCCGTGGTATGTGGGGCCTTCCCGGACCAGGGGTTGAACCCATGTCCCCTGCTTTGGCAGGCAGATTCTTTACCTCTGGACCGCCAGGGAAGCCCATTACTTGTGTTCTCTCCCCTTGCAGACCGGCCCCTGAAGGGCAAGAGTGGCTCTCCCCTCGCGCTCAGCCCCCTCCGTGGTGGCCGGCTCATGACTCGGGGTCCCCCCAAAGGTGGGGGCTGCCTCTGCGCCTCAGCCACAGGGCTCGGGGCCACTTGCTGAGCCTCCCCGGGCTTTCAGTTTTCGTCTTTGCTGCTCTGCTTCCCTCAGAAGGTTGTCGGCGTCGGGGACGATGGGAGAGCCCCGGTGTAAAGAGCGACACGTTCTCCCCGTGTTGAGCCTAACGGTCCCCAGAGCACGGGGCTGCCCGCGCAGGTCACGTGGAGGCGCGGCGGCTGTCAGGCCACACCCGCCCGCCTGCGCCCGTTCCCATGTCCCAGGGCCCGGCCACCGTGCAGAGCGTCTCACCCAGACTCTCTCCCTCGATCCCCTCTGGGAGCCTTCGTGCAGGCAGCATGACCTCCCCCAGCTGAGGCTGGGGCCTCTGAGGTACTTGGCAGGAAGGCTATGTTCAGGGCACACACTTGACCGATGGTGGGGCTGGACCCTGGACCCTGGCATCTGGCCTCCAGATCCCAGGCTCTTAGGTACTGAGCCTCCTGGTTAAGCCAAGGCAGGGCAGAGAGAAGCAGCCTTGAGGTCCTCGTATCCACTCTCTAGGAACCTTCAGGGGTCAGAGAGCATTTGCTCTGATCGGCCTTTTTCGGCACTGAGGCCCCAAGAAGCGCTTCCCTTGGTCTCTCTCACGCCCACCAGGCATCTGAGACAAAGCAAGGGCCTGGCAACATCTGCCGGAAACCTGGGTGATGCCCAAGCCTGTGAGTCTCAGCGTCTGCGACCCTAAAAACTGTCCTGGGGCCTCGTTTCCAGCAGCTGGCTGCTGTCAGGGTTGGACTCCTCTGCCCAGCTCTGGGGTCTTGGAGGGAGGGGGTGATAAGAGATTCAAGGGCTCAAAATGATGCCCACCCACCAGGCTCCTCCTCCCCAACGCCCAGGCCCTTATCAGGAAAGCAATTTGGGTTGGTGGGGAGGGGAAGTCCGAGGCCCGGGCAAGGTGGGGAGGAGAGATAGGGAAGTGGGGAGGGGGTCACGGGGCTCCTGCTAGGAGGCCCAGAGCCAGCACCATCCTTGCTGGCCTGGCCCCACGACATGGTTCCACCCTTGCCAGGCAAGACGCCCGCACCTTTAATTAGCAAGCAGCAGCCTCTCTCCGATTCATCACAGTCACTGTTTAATTAGCCGCACGCAAGGCACCCCTGCTCCCGGCCCTGGGCTGACGGCCTGCCTGTCTCACGGAGGCCGCGGCCACCTCACGGTGCCCCTGTCACCACCCCCACCCCGTCCTTATTCAGCCCCCAGAATAGGGGATGGGGCAGGCACGCCTGGCTGAAGCCTCAAGGGGATTCTGGGCATTGACACTTGTGTTGAAGGCATCCAGCAAACATTATTAGGGCCTCGGGTCTGTGCCGGGCTGGTGCTGGGCGGGACCCAGGCTGGACGGGGTGACTGTCCCAGCTCTGTGTGACAGCCGGGGACAGCTTTTCCCTTTGTATTGCTCCCACCCCACATCCGGAAAGGGACGGTCACCCGCTTTCCTGTTCTCGCTGCCCTAGAGTCCAGCAGGCTCCCCAGAGAAGGCTGACCCTCCGGGATGGGGGGGGTGTCCATCCTCCCACCTACCTCTCCTAGCCGCAGATCCCAGAGGCCCAGGGCAGAGGGGTTGCTGGAGGGCCTCGCTCCACCCCACATCTGCAGGGCTCTGGGCGTCAGGGGCACAGGAGTGAGCCCACAGTGTGTGGCGGAGGCAGGCGCTCTGTTGCCGGGAGCGGGGTGGGGCTGGTGGCCCTGGCTGTGACACCCCGCACCCTTCCTGAGGAGCCAGGGCAGCTGCCGCAGGGGCACCAGCTGCAGCGGGAAGGCTCAGGCTCCCGCCCAGCCCTGCGCTCCTGCCCATCTGCGGCTTCAGGCGAATCAGCCGTACTGGGGCCTCAGCATCCGGGGTGCCAACAGAAGGGTGCCAGCCCCCCAGCTCTGATGCGGATGGACTGAGGGCGGGGAGGATCCGCGTTTATTCTGGTTCCGGGGGGAGGTGCCTGAGCCTGCCCGCCCTGGGCTGACTGTCTGTGTGGCCTCAGCCTCCACCGAACTGTGGGGGCCTCAGTTTCCCCACAAGTAGCTGCTACCTCGTGCGTGGCTGTGGGATGAAGGGATTTACAATGTTTAGTGCACTTGAAACAAGAGTGAGTGAGTCCTCAGGCATCATGGCTGTGTGTTTTTTTTTTTTACCATCATTTCCCCTCCTTTCATCAATCAGTATTAATTGCCAGGTGAGGAAATGGCAAGCCACCCCATTATTCTTGCCTAGGAGATCCTACGGATGGAGGGGCCTAGCGGGCTACAGTCCAGGGGTCGCAGAGTCAGGACTGAGCGACTGAGCACCATGGTGAGGGTGTTGGTGGAGAGCGAGTGAGGCAGTCTCCCTGCTTTCAGTTTTTCTTCCAGTGGGGGAGGCAGCTGAAGGCAAGCAGTCAATAAAGGGAAAGTAGAATTTCATCTGAATTAAATCTGCAGTTTAGTTGATGGTAATACACGGGTGTTAATTTCTTCGTTTTGACAGAGGTACCACCATGAGGTAATGAGCTGACATTAGGGAAACTGGGTGAAGGATACTCAGGAACCCTGTGTCTTTGCAACTTTTATGTGAATTTAAAACTAGTCCCTAAAAAGAACTTATTCAAAAATGCAATTTGGGGGCTTCCCTGGTGGCTCGGTGGTAAAGAATCCGCCTGCCAGTGCCGGAGACACGGGTTCGATGCCTGATCTGGGAAGATCCCACATGCCTTGGCGCAACTAAGCCTGTATGCCACAACTATTGAGCCTGTGTTCCAGAGCCCAGGAACTGCAGCTACTGAGCCTGTGTGCTTCAGCCACTGACGCCCACACCTCCAAGAGCCCAAGCTCCACAACAAGAGAAGCCACAGCAACAAGAAGCCTGTGCACCGCAACCAGAGAGCAGCCTCCTCTTGCAGCAACCGGAGGAAAGCCCAGGCAGCCACGAAGACCCGGCACGAGCAAAGTTTAGAACAAAAATGGGGGCAATGGTAAGTACCATGAAGAAAATAAACGGGGGCAGGACATAGAGGAGAGGGTGGGGGCCATTTCAGACACGGCGCTTCTCTCAGAGGAGGCCAGCAGGTGGGAGTGATTGCGTGATGAGAAGATCAGGGGAGGGCTGGCCAGGAGGGAAGAGCAGGGGCAAAGGCCTGGAGGCAGGAGTTGGCCTGGGAGGCTTGAGGTCCGCCTGCAGGGTGGGAGGGGGCTTGGTGGCTAGAGATGAGCTCCAGGATCTTGGTGGCCTTCCTTCAGCATCATTTTTCCCTTCCAGCGGACAAGAGGGAGGAATGGAACTCTGGGCCGGGAACTGTATCTGACCCTTTCCACTAATTAGCACCTCATTAGAGCTTCCCTGGTATCTCTGATGGTAAAGAATCTGCCTGCAGTGCAGGAGACAGGGGTTCGATCCCTGGATCAGGATGATCCCTTGGAGGAGGGCATTGCAATGGCACTCCAGCATTCTCGCTTGGAGAATCCTATGGACAGAGGAGCCTGGCAGGCTACAGTCACAGGGCTGCAAAGAGTCCGACACGACTAAGCGATGAACACACACTGTGATGATTATTAGGCTTCCCTGGTGGCTCAGATGGTAAAGAATCTGCCTGCACTGCAGGAGACCCAGGTTCAATTCTTGGGTCAGGAAGATCCCCTGGAGGTGGGCATGGTAACCCACTCCAGTATCGTTGCCTGAAGAATCCCTCTAATCCCACAGCCTGGAGGGCTACAGTCATGGGGTCACGCAGAGTCAGACACGTCTGAGTGACTAACACTTTCACTTTCACGCTTTAGTTCTTACAGTTACCCCAGGAGATACCAGCATCTCACTTACAGGTGAGATGGGAGAGAACAGAGGCTCAGCCTACATCCCGTGGTAAAAGGGACAGGCCTGTGCTTGGAAGGAGAGACCTATGGTCCTTGAGGCTGTGCTGGGGACTTGCTGGGAGACTGCAATGGGCTAGAAGGCGGGGCCTGGAAGAGGCCTGGGTGTGGCTACAGAGGGGCGGGCCAAGCAGGAAGGGGGCACCGGAAGGATGGGGTCTCTGGCCTGCCCAAGGCTGCGTGTCAGGGCAGGGAGCGTCTTTGTACAATAGCTTTGTAATCAACTTTGGAAATAGTAATACTCCACAGTTGTACTGGCTTGGTCAAATATTTTGTTCTGATTTTCTGTACCATCTTACAGAAAAACCGGAGCGAAGCTTTTGGCCAATCCAATAATACAAAATTCTAAAGGCACAAAACAACATATAGAGAAAGTTAAAGTTCCCCCCGCCCACTTTCCCTGCCCAGAGATGCCCTCTGAGATCTGTTTCTTGTGCTTCTTTGTAGAGCAGCACCTTGACCGCAACCCCAGCAAACAATCAGCAGGCCCCATATATCTGCCAGGCACCACCTGCCAGAAAGCCGTAGATGGATGTACGGTTGTCACATTTAATCTTTATACCAACCACTGTTGTGTGTGTATCAATCGCTCTGTTTTAAATTGGAGGAAACCGAGGCACAGACAGGTGAAGACACTCATCCACACAGCTCACTCAGGCTTTGGACTTAGGCACTCTGTGATGGCATTGATGAAGAATCTGAGGCACAGAGAGGTCGAGTAACCAGCCCCAGGTCACCCAACAAGGAGGTGGAGGAGCCAGAACTCTACCCCAGCAGTCTTGATCCCTAACCTGCATCCCTGAGCCCTGCACTGTAGGAGGAGACGGGACCCCCAACTCCAGAGTCAGCCACCCCTGGGAGAGATGCCTGGCACTGCCTGGCTGCGTGGCCTGGCACAAGTCCCTGTCTTCTCCGTGAACTGGCTCCCTACTCAGAATGGAGATAAGGAAGCCTGCTATCAGATGGCTTGAGGATGAGTTTGGGTGAAGGAGAGGCTTCTGGCACACAGTGGCACTTGGGAGGTTGCTCTCCCACAGTGTCCAATGGGCACTTCCTGTAAAGGGCAGCTGGAAAGGTGTGGCCAGGTGAGGGGGGCCGGGAACTCCAGGTGGGATGTCCCTTCCTTGCAGCTGTGCAGACAGCAGGTGAGGGCCCTCCTGGAGATGGATAGGTGGGAGCATCTACCCTCTCCCCAGCCCACAGCCCCACTGCTGAAGGAATTCTGGGGAGTCGGGGAGGAGAGAGGGGTTTCCCAAGGTCTGTGCAGAGGGCCTAACCCCCTAGGCTGTGTGCCAGGAGCCTGAGAGGTGGGCGAGGCAGGAGGCAGGAAAGGAGGCTGCAGCCAAGAGCTATAGGAATGGCAGAGAGAAAAGGGGTCCAGCCCTGGTGCCAGCTCTGGCTGGGTTCCCAGGGAGGTGGTCTTCAGGTTGGCAGGGTTACCTCAGGCTGGTGGACTGGCCTTCAGCTTAGCAGACTCAGAAAGCTGATTTTTTTTTTCTACATCTCCCAGTCTGCATACCAAGGATGATCAGGGAACTGGGGCCCAGACAGCCAGTTCTCCAGGACATGGGCTGTGAAGTGAAATGTTAATCTGTCAGTCGTGTCCAACTCTTTGCTACCCCATGGACTACAGTCCGCCAGGCTCCTCTGTCCATGGGATTTTACAAGCAAGAATACTGGAGTGAATTGCCATTTTCTTCTCCAGGGCATCTTCCAGACCCAGAAATCGAACCCAGGTCTCCTGTATTGCGAGCAGATTCTTTACCATCTGAGCCACCAGGGAAGCCCAGGACAGGGATTAACAAACCCAAATGCCCGTTTCTTCATGGGCCAGAGCGTTAGGGGCCAGACTGTTTCTCCCTCTGATTCCCATCCTCATAACCCAGCCTGGGAGCCTGGGTTAATAATGAGTAGGGCCTCGGGGGCGAGGTCAGAAACACAGTATGCAGCAGCTGTCAGTGGTCTCAGCCAGGCTGTCCAGTAACAGCACGATAGGGTGCAGGGTGGGGGGTGGGCATGTGGGAATTGGGGAGTCGAAACCAGGTTTGGGTTTGAATCCAAGCTCTACTTTGTCCCTGGTCATGTTAACTCACCACCGTGAGCCTCAGTTTCCCTGTCTGTAAAATGGGGCTATTATCAGAATTGAGATCTCATCATAATGGCAGAGCTTCTTACACAAAGCACCCAGAATGTGGTAGGTGCTCAATAAATGGAACTCTCCTCCACTGACTCACTGATTCAGCTGGAGATGAATTTTGGCACTTGTCCTGTGTTCACGCGGCTGGTGGGGAGATGTACTCTTTTTGCTAAATATTAGAACTGCTGAAACACTTACAGGGAGACAGGGGAGGCGACTGTATTAGGAAGTGGTGCTGACCCTCCTGATGGAGGCTGGCGGCCCCAGGGCCTCCTAAGGCATCTCCCCTGCCCAAGGCTGGGCTGGCTCAACCCACAGCAGCTCCTTTTTGGCAGCTGCTTCTCTAGAAGCCTCCCAGAAGACACCGCCTACTGTCCTGACAGCGTTCTGGGTGTGCGGTCTGGTCTGGAGCCGGAGGCGGCTGCAGGGGGTGGAAGGGAACTGGGCCAGTCCTGGGGGCTTCCATGAGGGGCCCTTCTCCACCTGGTCCTCTCTGCCCCAGGGAGCAGGGCTGAGGGTGTATCACAGGCGTGCAGCGCTTTTCTGTGGGCGAGTGTCAAAGTGCTGGAAAAACGGGCAGGGGCGTCTCCAATGCAAGGATGAAAAGTCTTTAGAAAACCTTCTGTCTCTTCTGTGAGGCAGAAACTACATGCTAGAAATGACCTCAACCATCAGTGTTTTTCCAGGAGGATGTTAAATTGATATTGGGCAGAAAAGGCTGTTTATGGTCTAATAAATTCGGGGAAACACTGCTGTAGCCATCTGACATGGTTTCTCCTCTGCAGGGTTTCTCAGAGTCTTTCATGTGCACTGGTGAAGTTCTAGAGGCAGCAGCTCTGTCTGTACAGCAGCCAAGCCTCTCTGAGGGTCCTTTTCAATTATCCTGGACCATCTCGCAGGCTTAGCGGGCTCTGAAACCTACTTTGGGAGGTAGTAAAGCGGCTTCCCTTGTGGCTCAGCTGGTAAAGAATCTGCCTGCAATGCAGGAGACCCTGGGTTGGGAAGATCCTCTGGAGAGGGGAAAGGCTACCTACTCCAGTATTTTGGCCTGGAGAATCCCATGGACTGTATAGTCCATGGGGTTGAAAAGAGTTGGACAAGACTGAGCCACTTTCACTTTCAACATAGTAAAGAACTTTGCGCCACTCCACATATCTTCTCTGGTGGCTCAGAGGTTAAAGCATCTGCCTCCAATGTGGGAGACCCGGGTTTGATCCCTGGATCAGGAAGATCCCTGGAGAAGGAAATGGTAACCCACTCCAGTATTCTTGCCTGGAGAATCCCATGGACAGAGAAGCCTGGTAGGCTACAGTCCAAGGGGTCGCAAAGAGTCGGACACAACTCAGCAACTTCACTTACTTACTTACATTATCAGAGCTGAAGGAATCTTAGGACTCTGGAAGAATCTTGAGGAGTGTGGGGTTCAGAGAAAAAAATTCAGAAGATGCTGTCACCTTTATTTATGTGCTTATTCATTTATTTTATTTGGTCATGCTGGGTCTTTGCTACAGCACATGGGCTCTTCTTTGGGCCATGTGGACTTGCTCTAGCCGTGGCCTGTGAGCCTATTAGATGCCCAGCAGCACGTGGGGTCTTAGTTCCCTAACCAGAGATCAGAGCTACTTATCTTGTGTTGGAAGGCAGACTCTCAACCGCTGAACTACCAGGGAAGCCCCACTCTAGCCTTTATTTTAAAGCTAAGACGTTATCCGTGTGTGTGTGTGCCCAGTCGCTCAGTCGTGTCTGACCCTCAGCGACCCCATGGACTGCAGCCCTCCCGGCTCCTCCATCCGTGGGAGTTTCCCGGCATGAATACTGCAGTGGGTTGCCATTTCCTTCCCCAGGGGATCTTCCCAACCCAGGGATTGAACCGGCGTCTCCTGCATCCAGTGCATTGGCAGACAGATTCTTCATCACTGAGCCACCTGGGAAGACTTTATCCCTATTTCCCCTATGAACACATTTAACCTTCGTACCACCCTAGGAGGTAAGGACTGTTGCCATTTTCAGTGGCTTCCTCAAGGGTAAACCAAGGCACAGAGAGACAAGTCCCAGTCCAGGTCCACAGCTGGTAAGTGGCGATGCTGGGATCTGAAGCCAGGCTGCCTGAGTGAGGGGCTGCTCTCATAGCCACTGCACGGTCCACCTTCTGGGGTCCACAGGCCCCCAAAAGCTGCCCGGCCCCTGCAGCCCTGCGTTAAGCTCCTGTCTGAGGGGGCAGCTCCCTGCAAGTGGCTGGCCTCTAACGCTCTCAGGAGAGTCTGGGGCTGCTCTTTCCCAGGGTGACAGTCTTCTGGCTCTGAGTGCTGGCTGTGGGGACACCCCATGGGTGAGCTGTGCCGTCCACAGCCTGGCTCTACCAGAGGCCGAGTTAAGGCCTCTTGATGATCTCATTTCATTCTCACCCTGATGGGCTTCGTTCCAAGCTTCATTCCACAGGAGAATCTCAGAGGGGATCCAGGGCTCAGAGAGGGAACGTATCGTGCCCAGTTACACAGCAAGGAGGTGGTGGGATTGACATTTGAACTCAGGCAGCTGGACTCCAGAGCTGGGTGTTCAAGATACGGGCACCCTTGGTGACAAAGCAGTGGGTCCTTGTGGCCAGGGGAGGCACTGCTGTGGGGTCATGCCCCCTCAGGCTCTGCTCTCCCTTGTCTAGCTGCTGCCCCTGCATACCCACTACAGCCTGCTCTGGACAGATATCATCTAGGGTTCCCTAATCTCCTGGGCCTCCCCTTCCCGGTTTCATGTGGGCCAACAGTCAGTAGCATGAAAGTTGGCAGAGAGGTCGTCAGCACCGAAGACATGAGGAGTTGTCGTGGTGGCCTCTAGGCGCTCAGGGCTTTATCTCTGCCTCCTGGAGCGAGGCCTCGGGAGTGTCTTCCTTCTGGGGTGCAGGCTTTTTGTCCTGAGTGTTTTTTCTCTCCCTTCAGCTCACCAGTTCCTGGAGACAGAGTTGTTCTTCTCTCTGTCCACCCGTGGACCTGGGCATCTGCTGTGCACCAGGCCCCCTCCAGGCTGGGTGGCGGTGCTGGCCTTCACCTGTCCCAAGGGTGGGCAAGCCTCCAGCGTGCATCCAGAGCTCCTTGGAGGCAGAGGTGCACACCTGCAAGTGCAGGATCTATCGGTCCAGCGGTGTGTGTGCACAGTCGCTTCAGTCGTGTCCGACTCTTTGCGACCCCATGGGCTGTAGCCTCCCAGTCTCCTCTGTCCATGGGATTCTCCAGGCAAGATTATTGGAACATGTTGCCATGCCCTCCTCCAGGGGACCTTCCTGACCCAGAGATAGAACACACGTCTCTTAGGTCTCTTGCGTTGGCAGGCCAGTTCTTTACCACTAGCGCCACCTGGGAAGCCCTGGTACAGCGGGACCTGGCTCCAAATCTACTTCCAGTATCTTAATCATAAAGATACAAATAACCCAGTTTTTTAAATGAGTCGAGGATCCGAGTAGAGATTTCTCCAAGGAAGACATATAAAGAGCCCACAAATACATGAAAGACGCTCAACACCATGAACCATCAGTTCAGTTCAGTTCAGTCACGTCCACCTCTTTGCAACCCCATGGACTACGGCACGCCAGGCTTCCCTGTCCTTCACTGTCTCCTGGAGCTTGCTCAAACTCATGTCCATCGAACCGGTGAAGCCATCCAACCATCTCAGCCGCTGTCATCCCCTTCTCCTTCTGCCTTCAATCTTTCCCAGCATCAGTGTCTTTTCCAGTGAGTCAGTTCTTCGTATCAGGTGGACAAAGATTGGAGCTCAGCTTCAGCATCAGTCCTTCCAATGAATATTTAGGACTGAATTCCTTTAGGATTGACTGGTTTGATCTTGCTGTCCAAAGGACTCTCAAGAGTCTTCTCCAATACCACAGTTCCAAAGCATCAATTTCTTTGGTGCTCAGCCTTCTTAATGGTACAATTCTCACATCCATACATGACTACTGGAAAACCATAGCTTTGACTAGACAGACCTTTGTTGGCAAAGTAATGTCTCTGTTTTTTAGTATGCTGTCTAGGTTGGTCATAACTTTTCTTCCAAGGAGCAAACGTCTTTTAATTTCATGGCTGCAGTCACCATCTGAAGTGATTTTGGAGCCCAAGAAGATAAAGTCTCTCACTGTTTCTACTGTTTCCCCATTTGTTTGCCATGAAGTGATAGGACTGGATGCTATGATCTTAGTTTTCTGAATGTTGAGCTTTAAGCCAGCTGTTTCACTCTCTTTCACTTTCATCAAGAGGCTCTTTAGATCTTCTTTGCTTTCTGCATAAGGGTGGTGTCATCTGCGTATGTAAGGTTATTGATATTTCTCCCAGCAATCTTGATTCCAGCTTGTGCTTCATCCAGCCTGCCATTTCGCATGATGTACTCTGCTTATAAGTTAAATAAGCAGGGTGGCAATATACAGCCTTGACGTACTCCTTTCCCCATTTGGAACCAGTCCATTGTTCCATGTCCGGTTTTAACTGTTACTTCTTGACCTGCATACAGATTTCTCAGAAGACAGGTGAGGTGGTCCCATATTCCTATCTCTTGAAGAATTTTACACAGTTTGTTGTGATCCAGACAGTCAAAGGCTTTGGCGTAGTCAATAAAGCAGAAGTGGACATTTTTCTGGAATTCTCTTGCTTTTTCTATGACCCAACGGATGTTGGCAATTCAATCTCTGGTTCCCCTGCCTTTTCTAAATCCAGCTTGAACATCAGAGACATGCAAATCCAAACCTCACGAGATGCCACCTCACACCCACTAGATGGCTAGAATGAGAAAGATAGATGACAGCATATGCTGGCAAGGGTGTAGTGAAGCCGTGCCCTTATCTGGTGGGAATGTAAAATGGTGCAGTCTTATTGGAGAACAGTCTGAAAGTTCTTTGAAAGCTTGAACTTGGAGTTACCTGTGACCCAGCAATTGTGCTCTGAGATATCTATCCAAGAGGATTAAAAACACCTGTCCACCCCCAAAAATGACACAGATGTTAACAGCAGCCTTATTCACAATAGCCAAAAGGTAGAAATAATTTAAATGCCTTTGCACTAGTGAATTGATAAATATAATATGGAATAGTATTTGGCCATAAAAAACAAATGACTCACTGATACACATTACGACATGGGCGAGACTTCGAGACGTCATACTGAGTGAAAGAAACCAATCATGAAGACCACGCGCATTAACCCTTTTGTATGACTTATCTAGAACGGGCGAATCTATAGGGGGCTTTGGGGAAGTGGGGAGTGGCTGCTAATGGGCAGGGGTTTTGAGGAGAGGGATGATGCTAATATTTGAAAACAGTGTTGGGACTTTCCTAGTGTCCAGTGGCTAAGACTCTACACTCAATTCAGGGGGCCTGGGTTCAAACCCTGGTCAGGGAACCAGATCCCACATGCTGCAACCGAGAGTTCACGTGCCGCAGCTAAAGATCCGGTGTACTGCGACTAAGACCGCGAGTGCCCCAGCTAAGACCCAGTGCAGTCAGATAAATAAATAAATACTTAAAGAAGAGAACCGTGGTGATGGGTGCACGACTCTGAATAAGCTAAAAAGCCACTGAAATGGACACTAAATGGGTGAATTGTATGCTGTGTGAATTATGACTCCAGAAAGCGGCTCTAAAAAATTAGGAAATACCCAGAAGCAGAAGAAAAAAGAAAAAAAAATGGTAAGGTCCATAAGCCTCTCACCTAGAGACAACCACTGTTAACATTCTAACGATGCTCTTTCAAATTATACTGTTGCCCTATATGCTGCTTTTTCATTTAATAATAGATTGTAAACATTTTCCATGTCAGTAAATACACTTCTACGTGAAAACAAATGCTCCTTCTGCCGCTCGCTGGCTGTGGGCTGTGGGAAGCAACCTCGTGGCTCAGAGCCTTGGTCTTTCCACCTGTGAGGTGGGGTAAATGATGGACGCCCTGCGGAGGAAGCTGTGAGGAGGAAAGGAGACTCCTTTGGGGAGTCCCCCCCCCCGGGACCTGGTGCAGCCCCCGGCCTGGGGAAGACACTGCGGAAGCAGAGGCCCTGTCGAGGTGATGGTTGTGGACTCACGGACACCGGCGGGGAGGGGAGGAGATGGTGAGACGGATGGAGAGAGTTGCATGGAAGCGTGTACACCACCACGAGTGAAATAGGTAGCCAGTGGGAATTCACTCAGGGATAACTCAGGGAGCTCAAACCTGGGTTCCGTAACAACCTAGAGGGGCAGGAAGGGGTGGGAGGTGGGAGGAAGGTTAAAGAGGGAAAGGACACGTGTATACCTGTGGCTGACTCACATGGATGTATGGCAGAGGCCAACACAATATTATGAAGCAATTTCCCTTCGATTAAAAATAAGTTTGGGGGGAGGGGAAGACAAGAGTTGTGCCAGCCTGGAGTGCTCCAACCAGGGCCACCTCATTTCTGTGTATTCTGTAAACTTCACGTGTACCGTGATTCCAAACACCCGTAGCTGGGGGACTTTCCTGGTGGTCCAATGGCTAAGACTCCAACGCAAGGGGCCCGGATTCTATCCCTGGTCACGGAGCTAGATCCCACATGCCACAGCTAAAGATCCCACGTGCTGTGACTTAAAAAAAAAGAAAGATCCCGTGTGCCACAACTAAGACCTGGTGCAGCCAGAGAAACTTTCTTTGATTTAAAAAACCCAACTCTTAGTTTAAAAGTAGGCCCAGGGTCAGGTTCAGACCCTGCGAGAGCCCTGGGGGTTGTCGTGACCCTCAGTGGAAAACACCTCTTTTCGGAGCCCCTGCTGCGTGCCCAGCCCTTTCTCATGGTGTCTCCTTGAATCCTCACACTGACTGTTGTCCACTTCCTATAAGCGGAACAGGAAACCAAGTCTTGGGGAGGTGCAGTCACTTGACCTTTTCAAACATGTGAGGGTGGACCTAGGGGTCATTTCCAGGTTTGCTGGTTGAAAGCCTGTGTTCTTGCTGCTTCTCTGCCCTCCAAAGAAGGAATTTTTAAATTTTTATTTATTTTTAATTGAAGGATAATTGCTTTACAATATTGCTTTCTGCCAATACAGTAGGCTTTCTGCTTTCTGCCAATACAGCAGGATTTTCTGGTAGCCCAGCTGGTGAAGAATCCACCTGCAATGCAGGAGACCCCAGTTTGAGATTCCCGGGTCGGGAAGATCCCCTGGAGTTGGTATAATCTCCAGGATTCTTGCCTGGAGAAACCGATGGACAGAGGAGCCTGGCAGGGTACAGTCCCTGGGATCGAAAAGAGTCAGACATGGCTGAGTAAGCAAGCACAGCAGAGCACTGCCATACATCAACATGAATCAGCCATCGGTATACATATGTCCCCTCCCTCTTGAACCTCCCTCCTACCTCCCACCCCTGATGGGGAGATTTTGAAAAGGCCTGCATTCTGTCCAAATGAGGGAGTGTTACTTTTCCCCAGACCTGGAGCAGGGCATCCAAATGGGGAGGTGACTGCTGCATGATTTAATCACAGGCTGCGCTGGTGTGTGCCTTGTGCACTGAGTCCTCTGTAGGGTCACAATAGAGCCTTGAATGCAGTGTCTTCTGGGATGTGCAGGCTGGCAGGGTGGGAGCCAGGGTGAGCTGGGGCCCCAAGTATGGGCAGGTGTTAGGGGCACAGACCCTGGAGCCAGACAGTTGAGGTTGGAAACCCTACTCTGCTGGTGTCTCAGGCAGTTTCTTCTCTGTGTGAACTGGGTGTCTCTGTCTCTGTTAGGAGAGTGTAGGATATTAGACATGGGTATCCCTGGTGGCTCAGTGGTAAAGAATCTACCTGCAGTGCAGGAGAAGGAGACGCAGGTTCGATCCCTGGGTTGGGAAGAGCCCCTGGAGAAGGAAATGGCAATCCACTCCAGTATATTCTTGCCTGGAGAATCCCATGGATAGCAGCCCTGGCAGGCTACAGTCCATGGGGTTGCAAAGTGTCGGACACGATTGAAGCGACTGACCAGGCACACATGCAGGAATTAGGTAACTCAGAGTGCTCTGAGGCACTCAGCCACCTTCTGACACAGAATAAGCTTTGGTGCCACCGGGAATAAGTCTTGGTATCACCATGTGGGTCAGGTGGATGGATGCTGGGGGCCCAGGAGGAGTGGCAGGGAGAGGGGCCACTGCCCAACCCAGCCTTATCATATTGCTGTCCAGGCCCACGTGAGGGCTGGGAGACAGTCGCTCACGGCTTCCATACCCACTTCCGAGAGAGGGAGAGAGGACACCTCCACTAAGAAAACTGCCCCCGTCTCCCCAGCCAAGCCTGATACCTCTAGTCCCCACCTCTGGCACATGGGTCCCAGCCCACCTGGCCCAAGGTCTCTGTCCTCCTCCCCTGCCTCCTACCCCCCTCCCCTTGATCACCCTTGGCACCACCCCAGGCCGGCCACCTAGTGGGACTCCACCTCTTTGAGCCTCCTTCCTTCTCAAGGGCACCGGGGTCAGCAGTGGGCTCTAGAATCTGATTCTGACTCCCCACTTACTCGCTGCGGCCCCCTGAGAAAGGTGCTCAGCTTCCCCAGCCTCAGTCTCCTCATCTGCAAATTAGGGGCAACAGCGCTTCTCAGAGATTTGAGAATCAAGTGAGAAAACGACACACATAGAGAGCCCAGAACTCTGCTTGAGCCGTCACGAGTATTTAACATATGCCAGCCATGGTTTCTGCGATCCTGGCCTCTTAGGACTGTTGCAAAGTGCAGGGCGTCCTGCCCCAGAGACCCCATCCCCAAATGCTGGGTCTTCAGCTTCACGTACATCTGGGTGTGAGGGGTTTTGAGGCTCTTACCCGGGCCTCATCAGGCCATCAGATTGGGCACTCTCCTTCCTGGAACTCCCTCCCCACCCACTGACACCACGTATGCTGATGTCTGTGGAGCAAGTTCCCCTAAAGACCAAATGTGTGAGAGGAAGGCCACGAGGCTCCACCTTTTGCAGGAAAATGCAGATTCATTCATTCATTCCACTAATACCTGCTGACCACCTACAGTCCTAGGCACTGGGGATATGACAGTAAATGAGGCTGACGAAACTCCGGTCCTGGTAGAGCTAACACTCTAGTAGGAAAGACAGACTCCAGAGAGAATGAACAGTGACATATGGGGAATGTCGCCTGGTGGTCGACACCGAGGAAGCTGGAACAGCAGGAAGGGAGGGGGGTCCTGGGGAGAGGACTTGTCATGTGAGACGGTGTGACCAGGGAAGGCCCCGCAGAGAAGGTGACATTTGAGCAAAGATTCAAAGGAGAGAGTGTTATTGTTTGCGCATCCGTCCATCTATTCATTCATAGGCATTCATTCATTCATTCCTTGAGGCAGTCAGCCAGCATCGCAAACCTTGCTTTGGGCCTGTTCTGTGGCTTTGGCAGGGCACAGGGAAGTGGGCTCGCCTCGAGGGGCTCACAGACAGGTACTCCCGGCAACGGGGTCTGAGCCACCCTGTAAGAGCCACTGAGGTCTGCCAGGGGCTAAGGGATTTTTAGGACGCATGACTTTCAGTGCTCAACAGTAAATTGCTGGGCAAACCAGCATGAAGGGTCCTTCTACAGAGGCCGAGGAAAGCCTCTGCTTCTCTGAGGACGTGGAAGGCGAGGCTGTGTGTCCACGCCAGGTGAGCGAAAAGGGCAGAGGCTCTAAGACCCAAATGCCACAGAGTGTGGGGAGCGGGCTGGTGTGGAGGCAAGGCTGCCTCCCAGGGTCAGTGATGAGGAGGCCAGAAGGGACAGAGGGGCCTTGGGTGTCCAAGAAGGGTCTGCACTGACTGTGGACAGCCGGCCTCCAATCAGGTAAGTGACTCCACTGTGTCCGCCTTTTAGAAAGAGCGGTGCCTTGCCATGCAGGGCTCTTCGCTGGGGCAGAGGGCTGAGTGCAGAGAAACACTGTGTTCTTGTTCCTTCTTTACTTCCTTCGAGTAAGTGCCGAGCACCTTCCAAGCCCCAGCCCTGGCCTGAGATATCTGCCCTGGGTCAGCAAGACCAGGTGAGGGATGGAAGAAGTGACTCGTGAAGAATCTCAGTGAAGGGCATGTGGGTGTTTGTCTTACTGTGTCTCGGAGGCTTAGACATTTTCAAAACAAAGTGTTGGGGGGAATAAATACAATAAATCTGGTCCCCAGTTGAAGTGTTTGGGGGAGATAAGGCAGGTCCTTCTCTCCAGCAGCTTAGGGTCTGCTGCAGGAAGTGGGTGGGTAAACCCAGCCTTCATGGCGTGGGTGCTCACGTACACCAGATCCTCGGAGGAAGGAGACAGAGGCAGTGGGAGGCCAGGGATGTTTCACCAGAGACGGAGGGAAAGGGAAGGGCTGGCAGAGGGACAGTAGAGGAAACGCACAGGGATGCTGGGCAATAGGTGGGTCTGTGTGGCTCAGTGGAGGGCTCTTTTGTAAAAATTACTTTTTTACTTATTTGGAGGCTTTGGGTCTTAGTTGTGGCACCCGGGATCGTCCTTGCACTTTCTTTGTGGTTAATGAACTCTCTAGTGGCGGCCTGAGGGCTTAGTAGCTCCATGGCACGTGGGATCTTAGTTTCCCAATCAGGGATGGAACCTGTTGTCGCCTGCATTGCCAGGGAAGTCCCAGTGGAGATTTCTTGGTGGGCCAGGAGGTAGGGTTCAGAGGAAGCTGGAAAAGGAAGAAGTTCTGGCCTCACAGAGCTTGTCTCCTAGAATCAGACTCCGAAAACAAAAGTGAGACTGGTTCACTGTTGCAAAATCAGAGAACACAGGAAATTATTTGTAAAAAGGAAATACAACCCCTAGGTTAGCCCATCACCAGAGATAACCACTGTGAAGCATTGGATACATTTCTTCCTGATACCCACGTGTATAGATACATCCTGAGAATAATATAATAGTGTGTATCTTGCTATTTTTTTTTTCTTAAAATCACATCAGATGCATTTTCTGGTGGCACGAAATAATCTCTGAAAACCTGACTTCTAAGCCCTTCAGAGGACTCCAGCCAGCAGTGAACTCCTAGCTAGGAGAACATTTCTCAGTGCTCGACACTGAGGCTGTTTCCATTTGTTTGCTTTAACAAAGAACACCGTGATAAACAGCCTCCGCACATACATAATTCCATGTCCACATCGCTGATTATTGTGTTTTTTTCCTGATTAATTCTTAGACATGAGATTCTTGGAAGCCCTGCTGGGTGCAGAGCTGGCTGGGTAACCAGGAGAGGAGGTGGGTTTCCCAGGGCCACGTGTCCCCGCCCGAGGATAGCCTGGTCCCCGCTGGAAGGAGCACCTCGCCCCTTCTGGATACTGCACGCTCTCTGCTGCGTCCCAGCTGCTTTGTCCGAGCTGTTCCAGGCCCCCGCCCCCAGCTCTCTCTCCCTGATTCCTGGTCTGGCCACCTCTTCCTCATCTTTGCAGATGCCCGACAAAGCCTTCTGAAGGAAGCTTTCCCAGAGCCCCAGGCTTGGGAGCCCCCACGCCCACCCGCCTCTGCTGCTGTGCCCAGGCTACCTTCCTCAGAGCTGCTGTCTCACTGGGTTGTGAGTGCTGTGTCTTTGTCTGGTTTTCTTTGTCCCCTGAGGACAAGGCCCAGGCTAGTTTCATCTTTGAATTTCCAGCACCGGGGACTGAGCTGGCTCATTTCAGTTTCAGTAAATGTCTGTTGACCAAAGGAATGGAGAGTCAGATGAATGAATGAACCAGTGAAACAAAGTCCGGGGGGCAAGGCTGAAACTCAGACTCTGGGCTCCGGACGAGCCTCCACTCCAGGGCCACAGAGGGAGGTGTGGACTGGGGAGCTGGAGGCAAGGCTCCTGTGAAAGGAGGCTGGGACCAGGGGCCCGGGCAGTGCAGTGCCGTGAAAGGAAGGGTAAGTTAGTGGCAGTGATGGCCAGGGTGGGCGGACCCATCTGAGGAGTCGGAGATGGGGGCACCAACAGGTAATGTGGGCAAGAACATTCCAGAAGAGGGCAAAGTTACATGGGTTCTGCAGCCTATTTGGGTTCAAATCCTGACCCTGCTGCTTTGAGCTGTGTGACTTCAAGCCAGTGACTTGACTTTTCTGTGCCTCAGTTTTTCCATCTATAAAATGAGAATAATAAATGTCAGTGCTTCATTTATTCATTCGCCTTTTTTGTTCTGGATCCAGGGCTGGAGGCTGAGAGGGAGCTGACCCTGCAGCTGGACGCAGACCTGGGTTTGCTGCCCACGGGTCCTGTGCAAAGTGCCCTGCCGTCTAGCTCTTGGGGCCGTCGTGAGGACCGGGTGACCGCTGGCACCGGGGAATCACTTACTCAGCAGGCGCTGCTATCGTGGTCTTGCTGTGGTGTCAACGATGCCAAGGGGATAGTTGCAATGTCAGGCCCGCACTGACCACTCACAAAGTCTTTCCTCCCCTTCCCAGCCTCGCTTTCCTTTAGGGCGTCTAACCACCCTAGTTTGCCTGGGAATGAGGGTTTTCCTGGGAGGCGGGACTCTCAGGACTAAAACCGGGACAGTCCCCAGGCAGACGAGGTGGTCACCCTTGTTTCTTCGTCTCTAACACGGGGAACTCTATGCCTCCCAGTAGTGTTGTGCAGAACAGAAGTAAGCACGGGGCAGGCACAAAACCATGAGGCCAGAATTCCAGATCTGATTACAGGTGAAGGCTGGAGTGGTTGAGAATTCACCTTCCAGTGCAGGGGATGTGGGTTTGATCCTTGGTGGAGGAACTAAGATCCCACACACCATGGGACAACTAAGGCTGCGTGCCACAGCCACCGAGCCTGGGCGCTCTGCAGCCCACGTGCCACTAGACAGGACCTCGCTCACCACAAGGAAAGACGCCACGTGCTGCCACTAAGCCAGACTAACGAGGTAATTTTTTTTTTTTATTCTGTATGTCATGGAACTCCAGGCATGGAAAAGAATGAGTTGGCTTGAATGGACTGCTATGAAAAAGCTCTAAAACAATGCATATTTTTGGTGAAAAAGGCAAAGGACCGAACAGTTTTTGAGGTATGCTTCTGCTAGTGTGGGAAGGGTGGGTTCCGAACACAGCCACCTGCTTCTGCATCCTCCTAGAAAGGAACTGGCGGGCTGGGAGCAAAGGTAGGGGCATGACTTGTCGCTGTATAACCTTTTGCATTATTAGAATTATTTTAACCCTTTGTTTTCATTATCTGAGCGAAAAAAACTCCCCAACTCTGCCAAAAAAAACCCGAAAACTTAAACCACCCTCCCCTGCTCCCAAACGAAATTACAAGGTCAAAGTTAGAGAGTAAGAAAAGTGCCTAGCTCAGGGCTCAGAAGCAGAAATTGTTCCACCGTCGGCCTTCTCCCTGCTCCGCCCCCGGACCACATCCACCCCGGGGCTAGGTGCTCGGGGGCACAGGTGGGCCACTGGCTCCTCTGGTGCCGTGTTTGCCAGGTTCAGCTGCGAGCGCCATCTGGGAAGACACCCTCAGGGTCCACACAGCACCCTACATGCGGGTCTGGGGGCTGGTGGGGTCCACTGCTCTGCCCTCCTGTCTGAGGTCACCCCCTCTGCCAGGTTGTGGGGGCCGCCCAGCCTCACAGGGCAGAAGTAGGCCCATCTGGCGTAGAAAGTGGGCCAAGTTCCTCTACCTCCAGACCAGGGAGTCTGCCATGCTGCCGCTGCCAAAGCCAGTTCTTTCTGCCTCTGGCCGGGGCGATATGGGGAGAAGGAGCCACAGCTGGTTTAGGAAGAGGCTCCAGGTGCAGCCTTAGGAACCCAGTGGGCCTGACCCCTACAGACCTGCCCCCCACGAGCCCTCGGCCCAGCCCTCACTCAGGCTCCCAGTCACGTGGCCAGGCTCCTTCTAAAATTTAGCATCACATATATATTTTAGGAAAATATTCTCATTGTAATATCTCAAACATTAATAAAAATGTAGGCAATAAAAGCCCAAGAACGTCCCTGGCCGTCCAGTGGGTAAGACTCTGTGCTCTCAACGCAGCGGGGCTGTGGTCAGGAGACTAGATCCCACATGCTAAGAATTCACACACCGCAGCTGAAAGCTCCCGTGTGTCGCAACCAAGAGCCGCTGCAGCCAAGCCAATGAATATTCTTAAAGGGCCTGAATGACTCCCCTGCGCTTCTCGAATGCCATTTCCCTGAAACATTTCTGTCAGTCAGTTGGCATCCTTTAGAAAGTTTTACTCTTCGTATATATCTATACGTCTATATCTATATCTCAGTTTTCATCTATGCCTGTATCTATGGGCCTTCCCTGGTGACTCCGTGGTAAGGAATCCGCCTGCCAGTGTAGGAGACTGCCTGGGGACGAGGTTTCGATCCCTGGGTCGGGACGATACCTTGGAGAAGGAAATGGTAACCCAACTGCAGTATCCTTGTCCACGGGAAAGCCCATGGACCAGAGCCTGGTGAGCTTCAGTCCATGGGGCTGCAAGAGCCAGACACGACTAAACGATTAAACAAGAGCGTGCCTGTGTCTATACCCATATCTGCATCATCTGTAACTATGGGTTTTGATGTGTCTGTAGTGATGCTGTGCTTCTCACATAAATGGTGAATGGTAACAGTCTGAGTGTCTTCTTCTGCAGGAGGCATTATTTTCACTGAACGTGTTATGGACAGTTTTTGTGCCTGCACAGGTGTAATCACCTGTCTTTTTAACAGGTACGCACGCAGCATTCTGTGATGCGAGCTGGCCCATCATTGCTTTGTAGTCCCCTTTTGGTGGACATTGAAATTATTCCTGTTGCTTTGTTTCCACAGCCTTGGCCTCCTTGTGCACTCGAGCAACTTCTCAGGGAGAGGTACCTGGCTAGCCCCTGGCAGCGCTGAAGGGCTGGAGAGAACGTGGGCTAGCTACTCAGGAGCCTTGCTCCAGGAAGTCTTAGTCACGCTCCCCTCAAGGGCGTAGACCGCCCGCGTCTGTCCATGCTATCACCAGCACTGAGCCGTCTCGCGGGTCACACTTTTGCATCAGGCCTCCTTTCCTGGCATAATCCTTCCTCACTGAGCCTCCAATCACTCCCCTGGCTTGGCTTTGAAACCTGGGTCACAGGGAACTTCCCCGCCATCATGGCTTGCCCTTCTGGTGAGTAGCCTGCTGCCTGTGGTGATTTCAGGGAGAAGGCTGAAATCCCACATTCCCCAGATTTCTCCCCCTTCTAAAGGCCACCCCTCCTGAAATTCCTCCATGAAGGTGAGAGGTTTGGTGAAGGCCCTGCCCCCTTCAGGAGCCCTTTAACCTGAGGCTTCTGGCTACACGGGCAGCGTGGGGCAAAGAAGGGTGGAAAGGTGGAACATGCAGGGGTACCAAAGAAACAGAACCATCCTCTTCCTTATAAAGCGCCTCCTGCATGCCTGGTGCCTCCCCAGCCTGAAGCGCTCACTCTGCAGTGGGCGCTATAACCCTGCAAGTGAGGAGGCAGAGAACGGTGAAGGAGCCAGGGATTGAACTCAGGCCTCTGTAGCCGCGGAACCTGGGCCCTGCACTCACAGGAGCTCAGGTGTGTGTAGGAGGTGGTGCTGGCTCTCCAGGGCACCTGAGACCAATGAACGATAGAAAGGTGTGTTTGTGCATGCGTGTATATGTGCATGCGTGTATATGTGCATGTGTGTGCGTGTGCATGTGTGTATGTGTGCATGTGTGTGCGTGTGTGTGTGCGTGTGTTGTGAGGAGGGAGCATCTGGAGACCGGTAGGATTTGGGGAGAGAGGGAAGCGCCTTCCAGGTGAGTGAAAGAGCCAGAACAAAAGCCTGAGTTGGGAATGAACCTGGCATGCTTTCTGTTTGGTTTTTGTTTCTAGTTTCATTTTTTAATTTTTATTTTGACCACACCACGGGGCTTGCAGGATCTCAGTTCCCTAACCCGGGATCAAACCAGAGCCTCAGGCAGTGAGAGTGCTGCGTCCTAACTACTGAACCACAAGAGAATTCCCTACCTGGCAGGTTCATGATGGAAAAGCCTGGTCTGGGTCATGGTGCCAAGGGCAGAGCTGGAAGCTGTGGGAGACCAGACCTGCCCTGTGGAGCATGGAGGCTGGGGATTGGCTGGCAGTTCATCACCACCCTCGTTTTCACTTGTAGCCAATGACGCCTGCCTTACTAATACTGATGACCGTGCTCTGGCCTTCCATACATGAGAACTCACTATCTCAGCAGCTCCAGGAGATGGACACCATAATGTCCATTTTGCAGACTAGAAAACTGTCTAGACTGGAAGCCCCATGAAGGCAGGGTCAAAGCCACTGACTCACCCCTGTATGCCTGTATCCAGCACTGGGTCTCTGCTACAGGAGGAATGGATTGGACTGGATGGATGGATGGCTAATGGGTGGAGGGATGGATGGATGGGTGCGTGGATGGATATCTTTGAGCCTCCATTTCTAGTCTCTAAAATGCAGATGACACTAGTGCCTCCCTTTAGAGTCACACTGAGGATGAAATGAGAAAAGCCAGGGCAGAGACCTGGTGAGGAGGGGCAGGGATAATAACAATCATGGCAAGCACGTCCTGTAGCCTCGTCGCGTGCCAGGTGCTCTTTCAAGGGCCTAACTTTCATTTTCTCACTCACGGCACTGGAAGACATGCATCGTCACTGTCGCTTGCACTGTTGAGATTCCTGCAGATGGCTGGGGCTGGCCCCTCCTCAGCCTTCCTGCTCCAAGTCGTTTTGACCCAGTGACCCATGAGTCCCCAGGGCTGACATGAGCTGCAGGGCTGGCCCGGGACCCTCTTTCCTGAAGCTGCATCTGGAGTTCTTTCTCCCACGTTCCAAGTGAAAACCCCACATGTCACGTGGACAGCTGGACCCAAGAGGATGCTGGGGGTAATGGGCTACTCCAAGATCTGGAAAAGAGTGGGTTCTTTGGGTCTGGGCCTGGCAGAACCTCAGTTTCTCCATCTGTAAGATAGACACGGTCCTCTGTGCTGTGCTTAGCCACTCAGTCACGTCCAGCTCTCTGTGACCCCAGGAACTGAGCCCACCAAGCTGCTCAGTTCATGGGGATTCTCTAGGCAAGAATACTGGAGTGGGTTGCCATGCCCTTCTCCACGGTATCTTCCCAATCCAGGGATCAAACCCAAGTCTCCCACATTGCAGGCAGATTCTTTACCATCTGAGCCACCAGGGAAGCCCNCCAGGAACTGAGCCCACCAAGCTGCTCAGTTCATGGGGATTCTCTAGGCAAGAATACTGGAGTGGGTTGCCATGCCCTTCTCCACGGTATCTTCCCAATCCAGGGATCAAACCCAAGTCTCCCACATTGCAGGCAGATTCTTTACCATCTGAGCCACCAGGGAAGCCCAGACATGGTCATATACAGATTGAATGATTTCTAAGGGCGTTTCTGTCTGTCTGGGACGCCTGCTTTTTGACTGCTAGTTTCAGGAAATGTGCTGCTAGAGGTAGTGGAGCCTGGCCTGGCCTCTGACTCCTGCCAGCCTGTCTCAGGAGGCGACTGAGGGGACCTCTGGACCAGGGCATCAGCTGTGAGTCCAGGCTCTGCTCCCAGCACCTCCTAGCTGCCGATCGACGTGTGCTAGGTTCCCACCACCTAACAGGTGCTTGACGTCATGACCGCTCTCTCCCTTTCCCTGCTATTTCTCTGAGTTTCAGTCTCCTCGTGTGTACGATGCTGTTCCTCATTGCAGCCAAGCACCAGGACTGTTAGAAGATTGTGTAAGAGGCTGGATAGGAAAGAACTTCCCATATGAAAAAGCTTAATCCATTGGGGAGATTTATTGACAGTATGTATTGATGGCTCATGTGGCAGTAAGTGTGAGGTCCAGAAGCCGTCAGGACCGGATGGTCCTCACCCCAAAGGCTTTGAGGAAACCTGGGCTGCTCTCCTTCCATCAGCGATGGGAGAACAAACGGCCTTCTCCCCGGAGCTCTGATGTCTGGGGGCATGTCAGGGCTGGGATCTCTGTCAACAGACATTTTCCCTTTTATTTCTGCATGTTCGTCTCATGCAGAGCCCTGGTCAGCACCTAAATGACCAGGGTCTGGGGGTGGGCTGAGGCAGCCGGAAGGGCAGGCCACGCCTTCCCTCCCTCTCAGCCCCACATCCTATCACTTCTTCCCTTTTCCCTCTAGCCCGTTATCCCAGGGGGCCTTGCCTCACCCATGGCCCTTGCCCCTGCCAGCTTCTCCTCCCTGCTCATGCCCCTGCCATTTCCACCTTGGCCCCCAGGGATCTTTGGAAACCCAGGACCCTAGCAGGAATCTTGGCCGGATGCCTTTGAGATGCCCCCAGCCAAGGCCTGTGCAGAGCCCCAAGGAGCGACAGGGGCCAAAGGAGGGGAAGGGCGTCCCTGTGGCCTGCTGGCCCCTGGCCCGCAGCGTCCCACTGCTCCTGGCCCCATGTCGGGCAGGGGGCAGGGGTGCAGCCCACACTCCTACCCACAGGAGGCTGTCCCGGGCCTGCTTCGTCTCCCGTCTGCTGGGCCCGCTTCTCCCCTCAGGCCCACGATCTCCTCAGCGACATCACCTACCCCTTCCCATGTCCCCTCATGGAGTGAGCGCCTCGTGTCACTGCTATGGGTCTCTCTAAGGGGATCCTGAGCCCCGGAAGGTGGAGGTAGGCCTGCTTCATGGCTGGGGCTCTGGACCCTACGTGGTGCCCAGTGAAGGCCCTGAGAATGCTTGTCCGACACCCGGACAAGTGGAAGCTACTCACTGGCCCCAGTGCGGCCACCCCAGCCAGTTTGGAGTATGTATGACCTCGAGCTCAGCCAGGCTGAGCTATATTTAGACACTGGGGCCAGAATGAGCTCCTGGGGCTGAGGAGGTAGTGGGGCCCACAGAAGGGCCCCAGGGGGACCTCCTTGTCCCGGGCGACAGTCCCCGTGTGGCAGGCCCAAGCCCAGACCAGGCCCCCACTGTCCCACAAGGGCTGAGGGAGACTCTGAACAAAGGAGCTGCTCTGGCGGGGTTTTGTGTGTGTGTATGTAGATTGATAACTAGAAAAAATAAGTTCCGGCCTGGCTGGCCAGCTCCAAGAGTGAGCCCTGGTTGGTGGGGCGGGGGTGGTGGAAGTGGGGCTGGGGGCCGTAGGAGCCGCCTGCCTGCCGCCCAAGCTGCCTGAATGGCCCTCCTCCGCCCTGCGCCTCGGGCGGGCACCGTGCCAGGCCAGGGAGCGGCCACCGGCGGCAGGCGAGGAGGAGTGCCCTGGCCCTGGCTGTTCGCTGCCCCGCTCCCCGGGGCAGGCAGGAGGCAGGACGGATGTTCACAATAATTACCCAGCTGCAGCTTCCCCAGAGCTGCCGCCATAGCAACGGTGCCGGGCGCCCCAGCCGAGAGGCCAAGTGGCAGGAGGGGGTGCGGGCGCTCTGGGCAGGTTGGGGAGGGGTGGCACGAGCCCTGGGCGCAGCCCCACCGGCTCCTTTTGTCAGCTCCCCAACTTGGCCGTCCCCTCCCGAGAGGCCAGAGGGAAAGGGGCTTTGTCTGGGCACCAGGAGGCTGGCATGGCCCAGGGGAGACCCCAGCAGATGCCCGTTCCTGCTGCCGGGCCCGTGGGGCGAGGGGGAGCAGGTGTCAGGAGGGCTAAGGGTGCTCGGGGTCCCTGCGGCTCAGGGCTCAGCTCGGGACAGGTGTTGCCACCTGGGTGCCCATGGCACGCCCCAGGATCCCTAGGTCTCACCACCCACAATGGCATCTCTGGGCCTTCTCAGGAAGGGTGTTTATGACCCACTCACCCATCTGCCCTGCCCGGGTCCTGGTGGAGCCAGGTGGGGAGCAAGACTGGCTTTGTGGGGAGTTGGCTGTGGGAGAGGCCCCGGGCCTAGAGCAGTGTTTGGGGACTCCCAGAATTCTGCCTTCACAGCACCCATTCCCCTGGGGGCCTCCCTTCTGTAAACATTCATCTTATGAAGGGGACTGTGCTTATTTCCATTTTACAGATGAGGAAACTGAGGCCAGAGAGGTTATGTGACCTTGCTGAGGTCACGCAGCTGAAATGGTGTCGCCTCAACCCACTTCAGTCTTGTTGTTGCCCTGTCATTGCCGCGGTGGTCACTGTGGCTTTCCTTGTCCCCCTGTCATCTGGAAGTGTGGCCCAGGGCTTAGGTTAGCCAAGAGTAAGTAGAGGCTCTGTGGCCAGAGTTGGGGATGTGAGTCCCCCTCTTTCAGCCTTAGTTTTCTCCTCTGTAAAATGGGGATATACTGGAAACACCCCTGGTGGGCTGTTGTTCAGATTATAGGAAACAGTGAGTAGAAAAGAACAGAGCCTAGCACGTGGGCAGTGTTAGCTGTTGTTATTGTTGGAAATATGATTATTTTCATTATTGTTGTTATAACATGAGGAGGCAGGCTTACATGCTACCAAGGCCCCTTTTGGCTCCAGCCCCCCTAGGCTCCCCAGGCAGCTCTCCAAAGGCGTGGCCTCTCTGGAAGGCACCAGCCAGGAGCATGAGCTGGGGCGTGGGGAGTTCACAGCCTGACGAGGAGGCAGTGTTAATTGTTTAATCCCGCAAGTGTGTCTGGGGTGTGGGCTGTGAGGGTGAGGAAGGAGACAGACCTGGGCTGAGAAGGAGCCGGTGCCAGAAGGACTGAGCCTCCATTTACACAGAAGTGTTTGGGGAAGGCCTCTCCAGAGGGCTGGCCTGGAAAGGTCAGGAGAAGGACATTCTAGAATGTGGCTTTGCCTGAGGAACCAAAGGGAGCCAGTTATCTCAGGACCACAGAGGGACAGGGAGACCGAGGTGGTCTGGGGTTGGATCTCAGGGCCTTGTGGGCCATGGAGGGGAGTTTGGGCTGTGATTCTAAAGGGTGTGGAAAGTTAGCAAGTGACTTTAGGTAGAAAAGGAGGGCAAAGACGTTTGTTGGATGAATGAATGAATGATTGAAAGAATGGAAGTTTTGGCCAACAGAGCCCCACCCCCCACCTTTCCCTCTTTCCTCTCTTGAACCCCCTCCCCCATCACTCTAGCCTTCCCGGGCTGGTTTGGTTCAGTCATTTGTCAGCTGCTGCCTTGGGAACCCACAGTCATATAATGGAGGATCAAGTAAGTAGAAAAATTCCATATCAGCCGTTTGTCCAGTACGGGGGAGTGTTCTGAGGAAAGAGGGCTGATACAGGTCAGGGCACTGCCTGAGAGGGTCATTGAAGGATGAATAGGAGTTCACCAGGCTGTCAAAGCTGAGGACATAGCAAAGTCTCAGAGACAGGAAACAGCACGCAATGGTGGGGAATTATTTTTTGTTTGTTTCTTAGGGCCAGTGGATAAATAAAGATAGCTCCCTTTACTGAACTCTGACTGTATGCCCAGCCCAGTGCTGCAGGTATGAGTTCGCTGAAATCACACAATTTAAACTCTGCTCTCTTTGCAGCAAGGGCCTATTTCACTTTTATGAATGAGGAATTGAGATTCAGATAAAATAAGTCACTTGCCCGAGGTCACACAGCAACCACAGAGCTCATGCTCTCAAATACCCAGAGGTGGAATCAGGCAGACAGTGCGACCTGGGCTACAAAAGCCCCTGAAGTCCAAACTAAGGTGTCAAGGCCTGCTCCTGGGGTTTCTGGAAAACCGTAGTAGGGTTCTGAGTGGGAGAGGGGTGGGTCAGAGCTGCGTTTGAAAGAGAAGTTTCCATGGCCTCTGTGGAGGGTAGACAGAGGAGCCGTGATCAGTGGCAAGGCTACTGCAACAGTCGGAGAGAGGGATGAGGAGGGACTGACTCCACAGGAGTGCCTGGGGAAGGAGAGGAGGTGGTGCCTTTGAGGGGGACCCAGAGAAGGATATGAGGCCGGAGGAGCAGAGAGAGGCCTCTGGTGTGAAGGCGTGGATCACAGTTTGAGTTCAAGGACGAAGAGTCTAACAGAAACTCGATGCTCTTTCCTCCTTGCAAGCCGGTTTTATTTATTTTTAATTTTTCTTGACCACGCTGCACAGGTTCGAGTCTGGGCCCTTGGCAATGAAAGCACGGAGTCTTAATCACTGGACCGTCGCGGAATTCCCTATTTCGCTGATTTGTTAAAGACTTATCATTGTCTCCCTCATGAGATTATAGGGATTTTCTTTCTTTCTTTTTTTTTTTTTTAAGATTTTTGATGTGGACCATTTTCTGCACTGGAGGGTGAAGCCTTAACCACTGGATCACCAGGAAAGCCCTTGTAGCCAAAAAGTTTTTAAGGTAAAAATTGGGAAAAAGCCATTCTTAACCCAAAATGCGGGGAAGGCAATGGCACCCCACCCCAGTACTCTTGCCTGGAAAATCCAATGGACGGAGGAGCCTGGTGGGCTGCAGTCCATGGGGTCGCTAACAGTTGGACAGACTGAGCGACTTCACTTTCACTTTTCTCTTTCATGCATTGGAGAAGGAAATGGCGGCCCACTCCAGTGTTCTTGCCTGGAGAATCCCAGGGACGGGGGAGCCTGGTGGGCTGCCGTCTATGGGGTCACACAGAGTCGGACACGACTGAAGTGACTTAGCAGCAGCAGCAGCAGCAACCCAAAATGATGCTGGCTGATGATGGATTTCAGGATGGCAGCACCTCTGTGAGTTTTCCCTGAAATCTCCAAAGCCCTTCACAAGCCGAGGGCAGAAAGCATATTCCTTGGTGATAATGTGCGTGCATGTGGGAGCTGGCACTTGTGAGAGGATCTGGGCTGGGGTCAGGCTGCCAGGGGCCCACTGGGGTCATTGGGGTCCGACAGGAATTTGAAGTCCATTCCAGAAGTAGCTGCTGCTGCTGCTGCTGCTGCTAAGTCGCTTCAGTCGTGTCCGACTCTGTGCGACCCCAGAGACGGCAGTCCACCATGCTCCCCTGTCTCTGGGATTCTCCAGGCAAGAACACGGGAGTGGGTTGCCATTTCCTTCTCCAATGCATGAAAGGGAAAAGTCAAAGTGAAGTCGCTCAGTCGTGTCCGACTCTTAGTGACCCCATGGACTGCAGCCTACCAGGCTCCTCCGCCCATGGGATTTTCCAGGCAAGAGGGCTGCTGAAATTGGAGAAGCTTCTGGAAGCCTGGCAGCAGCATTCCTGACCTCCCTTTCTGGGCTTCCCCAGGCCAGGCCAGCAGACAGAGGCCTGCAGCCTGCCCGCCCGCCGCCCTGTATTGTAGCTGGCGGGCCAGGCAGGTGGAGACTCAAACTGCAGGGACTGCGTTGGCTGCTGAAATTGGAGAAGCTTCTGGAAGCCTGGCAGCAGCATTCCTGACCTCCCTTTCTGGGCTTCCCCAGGCCAGGCCAGCAGACAGAGGCCTGCAGCCTGCCCGCCCGCCGCCCTGTATTGTAGCTGGCGGGCCAGGCAGGTGGAGACTCAAACTGCAGGGACTGCGTCACATGCGCCCGGGGCATGGCTGTCCCACGGGGAGGAGGGAGCCGTGTTCCCACAGCCCGCTGACCGGCTCGCCTCCTCACTGTTATGGAGGAGCCGTGGCCTTCCCTTGAACCTGGGAATGAAGATGTTGCGCTGTCATCCCCGACCCCCACCCCACCCCACCTGCTGGCAGTGGGAACTGGGATTTGGTAGAAAGTGATGGTTTAAATCCTGGCTTGGTTTTTTAACTCTTGGCTGCCATATTCTCTGAGCCTCAGTTTATACACCTGTATATGGTGGGGAGGCAGGGGGTGGGTCGTGGGTGGCGATCAAGGCCCACGCGGCTCCTGNAGGTGGTCGTGGGTTTGAGCCCCAGTGGAATCCTGTTTCCTGGACTCTGGCTACTCTGCATTGCCCACCCCATCCCCTGTCTCTTATACACATCTGTATATGGTGGGGAGGCAGGGGGTGGGTCGTGGGTGGCGATCAAGGCCCACGCGGCTCCTGCAAGGAGGAGGAGACAGGCAGTGTGGGCTCTGTCAGCCCCTGCTTTCCCTATCAGCTCACCCGGGAGAGGAGGTGGGCCGAAAAACAAAACCGGATCCCTGGAAGCCTGACGAATCTGTGACTGATCGCTGGAGCCGGATGTGCTGTCAGCTTGGTGTCCAGATGGGCACCCCAGAGTCGAGCACGCCTGGCCAGCCGTGTTGCACAGATGGTGTAAGCACAGGAGGCCAGTCTCCAGAGCCAGAGCCCGGACTGCAGCGGGACGGGCAATGGCGGGGGCCTCCAGGCCCAGGTCAGTCTCTATCAGGCACCGCTGATGTTTGCGCGTAGAGTGTGGCCAGCCTTGGGGGCTCTCCTCCATCCGTGACCCTGTCCCCCTATGACAAAGCAGACAGCTGAGGCCTGGGAAAGGACATCAGCTTCTGTCTACAGGGCCAGATCCTCTTCAGCACACCCCAGGAGGCTCAAAGGATGGGACAGTCCCTCCTGGCCTCCCCACTCCGGGGTTTTCTGCCTGGCTGCCTCCCCCTCCAGCGCTCAGCTCCACCCTGTGCACTCACTGTTCCCTCTGCCTGCCATGCTCTTCCCTCGGAGCCCCACAGAGCAAACTCCTGCACTTCCTCAAAGCCGCTGCTCTAATGCCCCCTCCTCAGAGCAGCCCTTGCTGATCATCTAAAGGCACCTCCCCTCTCGTTTGTTACCTCTCTGCTTTGCTTTTTCTTCCTGGTGCTGATATTAGGCATATTTCAGATCATGTCTAATTGTCTGCAGCCCGCCATCCTCCCCTGATCCCACCCTGGGAATGTGAGCTCCAGGAAGGTGGGGGCTTTGTCTTGTTCATGGTTGAATCCTGGGGCCTGGCCCAGAGAAGGCACCCAATACCACCAATGAATGAAGGAATGGGTGAACAAACTCATCACTCAGCAAATATTTATGATCCCTTCCTGAGGGCAAGATCTTCTGTTGGTACAGGGCCTGGAAACCAAACCCCTCACACCGGGGCCTGGGGGAGGACACCTCTAGGATCCAAGGACACAGAGCAGAGAATGGAAAATGGAGGAACCTAACAGACCTGCCTTCCCCGCCAAGCCCATCCTCCTCCACGTCCAAGCTGTGTGGTTTGGATTTCGGCACTTGCCCTCTCTGAGTCCCACAGTCCTCACCTGTAAAGCGGTGCTGAATCCCCCCCATCTCCCTCCTTGCTTCCACCCTGGCACGCCTATAATCCATTATCCACACGGCAGCCAGAGAGGCCTCTTTTTCCCCTTTCTTCCTTTTGCTTCCAAAAATGTATTTATTTATTTTTTGAATAGGTAACAAATTCGCATGACTCAACATTCAAAAGGTGCAAGAGAGAGAATAAAGAAAATATCCCTCCCACCCAGTCCCGGCCGGCAGAACTCCCCAGAGGCAAACACTGTTTCCTCCTATTTTCATCTATCATGCCAGAGATAATTTTATGCATATACAAATCAGTGCATACCTTTATCTCCTTTTTTTTTTTTATACATTCAAAAGGTGCAAGAGAGAGAATAAAGAAAATATCCCTCCCACCCAGTCCCGGCCGGCAGAACTCCCCAGAGGCAAACACTGTTTCCTCCTATTTTCATCTATCATGCCAGAGATAATTTTATGCATATACAAATCAGTGCATACCTTTATCTCCTTTTTTTTTTTTAATTTAAAAAAAGCAGACAGTAGCATGCAAGCACGTGGTTCTGTCCCGTGCTTTTTTCACTTGGCAATAAAGAATTTTGAGGGGCTGCTTTATTTTTTAATTTTTATTTACTGACTGATTTTTGGGTACATCGAGACATGAGAGATCTTAAATCTTAGATCCCTGATCAAGGATCAGCCTCGTGCCCCCTGCAGTGTAAGCTCAGAATCCTAACCGCTGGACCACTGGAGAGAATTCCCCAGGGGATCATTGTAAAACAGACACTATAACTGGTCCTTCTCCTGCAAACCAGCCCTCTGGTGCGTCCCCAGAATTCTCAGAATGACACCCAAATTTCTGTGGGGTCCTCTGCCATCTGGGCCGACATCTCTGACCTCACCTCCCTCCTCTCTTCAGCTGACTCCTTCCACTCCAGCTGCGATGGCCCTTCTCTGCTTCTCCAGCACAGCCCCAAAGCCCCCGACCCCAGGGCCTTTGCACTTGCTGTTCTCTCTGTCTTGTTCTTACAGAAGTCCTCTCAGTTCCCTCTTTTTCAGGTCTCTCTCCAACTATCATCTGATCCGAACTCAAGTATCCACCCTCCCACCCAGCCTGTCCCTTTACTCGCCTTTATTTTTCTTCTTGAGAATATTGATTACCATCTGTGATGGGCTGTATTTGTTCATCGCCTGACTCTTCCATCAGACTGAGCCCCATGGAAGCGAGCACTGGATCTGTCTTGCTCACACTCCGTCCCAATACCTAGATTTTAAATACTTGTTGTTGAAGCAAATAAACAGATCTCCTGTTTACAGATGAGGAAACTGAAGCACAGAGGAGGGGAATCCATGGCTCAAAGTCAGGGTGAGGTTGTTGCAATTCAACCTCTGCAGCCTGGTTTCTCCTCCCAACCCGGCCTCCGTTTCCTAGCTGTGTGGTCTGGAGCTGTGCTCCTGCCCTCCCTGAGTCCCACAGTCCTCACCTTCCATCCTGGGGACTGCGAGGAAAAGAGCACGCGTGTCTGTGGTCCTTTTCTGGGCCTTCACTCAAACACCACAGTGGGTCACTGTGTCACTGTCCTTTGCCTTCCACCAGAAGCCCCACCCATGGCTGGCGTTACTGCCATCTAATGTGATGAGAAGGTGCCCCGCCATTAACAGTATTTTTAAACAACAATTCCAAAGAAATATTTTTAAAATCCCACGTCGTGCTGGGGAACAGCTCTGAATTATTAACTATCCGGCAGCCCTGCTATATTTCTTGACAGAGTTTATTTCGACACATACAATTTTCCTCCTGTTAATTTATGAAAAGTGTATTCTCTTCTTCAGGAAATCATACCCCTTTCTCCTGAGCACCGCCTCCCCCGACCCCAGCTGGAAGGTTTACTGGGTAAATTCACTGAACTTTTATCTTAAAGAGCGTCTGCTTGCTTGCCTGATATCGAAGCACATTTCCTGGGGAGACACTGCAACCATGTTTTTCGAAATGCCCAGCCCAAGTCTTTTAAAAATTCAATAAAACCCTGTTCATTAGGATGGATTAATCATTGGGAGATTTTTGCTCACATCCCCCAGGGATACCCCCTCTCCCTCAGCCCCACACTGTGACCAGCACATATCTGCTTCACCTTCAGGTGGTCGTGGGTTTGAGCCCCAGTGGAATCCTGTTTCCTGGACTCTGGCTACTCTGCATTGCCCACCCCATCCCAGGCCTTGGCTGTTGAGGGCACAGGTGGAGTTAACTGATCCCAGATGGATTGATTTATTTTTAAATATTTATTTGGTCGCACTGCATCCTAGTTGCGGCATGTGAGATCTTTGATCTTGGTTGCGGCACGTGGGATCTTTCAGTAGGATCTTGTTCCCTGACCAGGGACGGAACCCGGGCCCCCTGCACTGGGAGAACAGAGTCTTAGCCACTGGACCACCAGGGAAGTCCCACATGAACGCAGATTTAGAGTCAGAGGCCCTGGTTCTAGTCCTACTGGTGTCATAGACTCAGCTGGGTGACCTTGGGTAAGTCACCAAACCTCTCTGATCTAGTTTTTTTCCTCTCCTGATCCAGTTTTCTCATCCATAAAACGGAGTGATGACCCAAATTCAGGCATCCACTCAGCACACACACATCCCCTGTGCTGGGCACTGGGGATCCCAGCTGGCGCCCACCCTCATGGAATTCATGGCAAGTGGGGAATCAGACCAGCTAAACACACAAAGAAACTGAAGAGATGTCAGATGCTGGTAAGATCTATGGCAGAAATTAAGCTGGGGCAGTCTGGGAAGTGGCCGTGGGGGCTATTTTCAGCAGGAGGTCCAGGACAGAGGTGGGATGGGGGGACAGCACAGATCTGGTAGGGCAGTGGTTTTTACTCCCCCCCGCCCCTCCCTGCCAGGGAAGATTTTGTCCCCAGAGACAGACATTTGGCAGTGTCCCCAGAGTTCTGTCTGTCACAGCTGAGGGGTGGGATGCTACTGGTATGTAGCAGGTGGAGCCCAGGTTGGCTGTGGCCACCATCCTGCGGCGCTCGGGGCCGCCTGGGGAAGACCTGCTGAGGGGCCAGAAGACTAGCGCTTTTACTCCAAGTGATCTGGAAGCCACGAGAGGGTCCTCCCACTGGACGCACCAGAGAGGATGGCAGACGTCCCCTCGGATCCCTATGCAAGGACCACTCAGCTACCTCCCTGAAACCGTACTCACTACTGTGATTCAACGGGACAGAGCAGAGCCTGCCCTCGCTGAGTGAATATTGCACCCCTGGGGGAGAAAGGGACGCAGCTACCAGCCACCGCTCTTTTGTTCAGAGTCCTCAGAAGGCTCCCCACGCTGCCCCCCTCCGCCACCGCCGCCTCCCTTTGGACAGGCTCCAGGGTTCACAGGCCTGCCAGACGCCCTCTGCCTTCTCTGACTCCACTCTCTCCCGTGTCCTTGGGACATGCATGCTGGCCTCCTGGGGAGCCTTTGCAGTGCTCTTTCCTCTGCCTAGACGCCCCCCACCTGCCCCCCACCATCTCCATGACTCTTCCCAAAGGTCACCTCTTTACCAAGGCTTCAGGTCCCCAACCACCCAGTCTAAACGGTGAGCACCTTAACCTTTGCCCTCTACTCTGCTTCCTTCTGTCTGTCCATCTCCTTTCCATCCATCCATCCTTCCATCTGTTCATTTGTTCATTCATTCATTCATTCATTCAACAAATACTTGGTGAGTCCTGACTGTATGCCAGGCCCTGTCCTGGGTGCAGGGGACCCAGTGGGGAAGGACTCATGAAGGTCCACATTGCTAGGAAAATAGACGCTATTAGTCAGATAAGCACGAGTTTCCAGTGGCAAGAAGAGCTAGAAAAAAAAAGGTCTGGGAGTGGCTGGTACAAGTTGGGAGTCAAGGGGGCCTTCCTGGAGGAAGTGGCCACTGAACTGAGGTCTGAAGGGGAGGGAAGGTAAGTGGGTACAGGGTGAGTGCACTGATTATGAGATGTGGGGGTGGTTGTTCCCAGCCTATGAGGCAGGCACAAGCAGGGCGCACCTGAGGAGACCAGTCAGTGTGAAGGAGCACAGAGAGATGGGGTGGGGTGGGGCTGTGAGTGGCAGGAGATGAGGCCCAGTGGTAACTGAGGGTGCAGTTATGTGAGGCCTGTGGACCAGGGTAAGGAGGGCAGGAGTGTGGCAGAGTCGAGGCAGGAGGAAATCGGGGCTAATCTCCACTCTCATTCCTCCGGCTCTTAGAGAATAATCTGAAGTGGGGTGAGGGTGTCCAGTGAGAATGGTGCTACGGTCGTCTGGGCTTAAGAGGGCAGTGGCCTCAGCCAGAAGGTACCAGAATGGAGAGGAAATTAGAGGTTAAATCGATGGCCCTGACGGGGCTGTGGATGGCTAAGAGCTGGGAGGAATCCAGAACTCCTTCACCCACTGGTCGTCCCTTACCCAGGCAGAGCCAGGCAGTCCCCTCACTGGGCACTGAGGAGTCCGCTGGCTCGAGGTCTCTCTCTCTCCAACCATCCATCCATCCGTTCATCCATAGATCCATCCTCCCAACCAATCTCCTATCATCCAGCCAGCCAGCTATCTTTTTATTCTGTGTTCTCAGCACTGTGTATCAGGCTGAATGTTGTGACCTAGGGACATGAAGGCCCAGGCAGGATTCAGCTGGTGTCATTGGAAGTCTGGAAGTTTGGTTTCAGTTTGAGAATCTCAGGAAAACTGGGTGGGGCCAGAGAGGTCACAGAGGTCAGATGCCATTGCTTAGGGATACTGGGGCCTGGAGAAGCTCAGGTCCCCACGCAAGTTAACACAGCCAGGAAGCAGGAGAGCCAGACTTAGTACCAGGGCCTCCCCGCCTGGCTCCCACGCCTCTCGCTGCAGGCCCTCTTTGCAGGTCTCCTGGAAGCCCTGGCTGGGGCCTGTCAGACTCCAAGGAGGCCCTGCAGCTGGGAGGCGAGCAGCCTTCTGGGCCCACAAGCCCCTCCTAGCAGACCTCCTTGCCATCCCCTTCCCCGCCCCACCCCAATGGCTGCAAGAGGGGCCTGGCTGGGAAAGTGTTTCTGGTGTTGCCCAGAAGGCTGCTGATTCATGCCTCGCAGGAGTTGCCTGTTAAATAGGAGCTTGACTGTGGCCTGCGCCTGTCCCTTTAAGGCTGGCTTGGGCCTCCCTACTCAGCCTGTGTGCCCTGAGGAACAGGAACTAGGCAGGCCTGGTGTCTCCCAAGACAGAATTAGTGACTCTAACCTGGTAAAGTAGCCTGGGGCGGGGCCCACAGGTCAGAGCAGGGCAGAGAGGACCCCGCCCAAAAGGGCCCTCCCCTTTCCAGGATCACACCCTCAGGAAGAGAGGGAGCTTGGAGCTCAGACCAGGCAGCCTGACTCTGAATCTTGGGCCTGCGGCACCTGAACTGGGGTCTGTGGAGGTCCCGGGCGAGGGTCACCACCTGTCCAGGCTGCCTGGGTCTGGGGGATGCAAACCAGGACCTGCTGGTAGCTCCCCTGTGAGCACTCCAAGACCAAGGCCACCCCACCCTGACAGCTCCCTGGGGTGCAACATTCTGGGTCCCAGGGGCTGCCTCACTTGGGACATAGCTGTGTTCCTTGGGCAGGGCACCTAGTCTTCATGAACTTCTGTAACGGAGAAAGCCAGTGGCAGCATCCAGACTGCCAGAGGGACTCCGACTCTTCATTTGAATCCACCTGTGTGCACTGGGTTCAGTTGTCTTCAGAGACCTCCAGATCCTCAGATCATTGCTCCATCCAGGCCAGGGCCTGGCCCGTAAAGTGTGGTCCGCGCTTAATGAATTGAGCAGAAAGTTAACTGCGTGTCTGCTCCTCCCGTGTGCTCAGGACTGATGACAAAGAACTAGACCCTCCTCCTCTGACACCAAAGAGGTCATCTTCAGAGGGAAGGGAGACAGAAGGGGAATCGGTGCCCAGAGTGGCCCCTGTTTTTTGTTTGTTTGGCCGAATCATGTGGCCTGTGGGATCTTAGTCCCCCTGACCAGGGATCGAACCTGTACCCCCTGCAACGGAAGGTGAAGACTTAACCAATGAACCACCAGGGAAGTCCCTGGGAGTGGGCTCTGCTTGAGCTTTGGGGTTATGCTACTTACCAGGGGAATTTAGGATGATCTCCTTACTGCTCTGTGCCTTGATATTCCTCATCTGAAAACAGCATTAGAAACATCTTAACCATAGATTGTTGAGAGAAGTAAATAAGCTAATACGTGTGGTGCTCGGCACCTGCATGATTTCAGTTATTATTATTGCAATTCTTATGTGAGGGAAGCAGATGGGAGGATAGAAGAGAAGTTGCCGGAGGAGGGGGCTGTGGTGTGGGGAGAACCAGGAACCTATAACGGTGGCCCTGGGCGGGGGGTGCCAGCCCTCATCTCCTGCCCTCTGCCCGCCATGCCAGAGGGAGTCTCAGGCCTTAAGGCCTGCCTGTGGGTCTGCTTGGGAGCCTGCACAGAGCTTTCTGGAAACTGAGAGGGGAGGGCGGGGTGGGGAATGACCCTCCCCAGTGCCCACAGCTCAATGGGCAGTGGTTGGATCCAAAGACAAACCGTGTGATTGGCCGCAGTGCTGAGCCACCTCCAGCCCTTCCAGGGGACCTCACTTCACAGGTTAGAATTCATATCTGTGGCCGCTTGAGTGAGGTTCACAAGTGGCCTGGCGAGCCAGAGAGGGGCAGCCACCTTTGCCTGCCCCAGTCCTTCAGCTCCACCACCACGAGCAGATGAGGGCCCTGAGGCTCAGGGGGCTGGTGGGCCACCCGCGTTGCCCAGAGAGTGGGCAGAGCAGAGGGGCCTGGGCCGAGGCAGCCAGTCCCCACCCGCCACCTCCTGGGCTCCATGGGACCTCAGAGAAGGGACAGATGACAGGCATCTCCCCTGGGGGGAGGACACAGAGGCACTGCGACACGATCAGAGCCCACCCCCGGTCCCAGCCAGCCCACTGCCCTCGGGCTCCAGAGCCAAGGCTGCCAGTGTGTGTTCTGCTCCCGGCTTCCCAGGAGCCCCTTCGCCAGGCCCATTCATTGTGCAAAGGTCAAGATGGCTCTGGCTAATCCCCCTCCACCTGGCCTGGGAGCCAAAGGCTGCAGACAGGGCCTACAGTGAACCGGCCAGGCAAGGGGCTTGCGCCCTCCACTGCACTGGGCGGGCAGGGGTCCTGAGCTGCTTCTGGGCACCCGCTCACTTGCTCAGCAGCATTTGCCATAATTATCCAGCCATCCCCTTCAAGTGTACGGCAACCATAGCAACAGACAGATGTTCTGTCCCAGCCACGGTCCACAGCGAGCCAGGAGCCAAGCACAAAATTTAACCCCTTGCAGCTCAGGAAGCAAGGGCAAGACTGGACTGGGGTGCCCAACGTCGCTGGGCTCGGTCAGGCGGGACGAGGTGACTCCTGAGGACCCATCTGTCTCTGACAGTCTCCCTTGTTTGCTGTCTTCTGGGTTTTCTACCCACTGCTTCCTTCTTCCCAGAGCTAAGAGACAGTGGTGAGGGTAGAGGTCCTATAAGGGAGACTGGAGTGGGCCTGGCTGAGCCCTTAGCGCTAGTTACGATGCAGGTGGAAGAGCACTGGACACAGAGTCAGGAGAGCTGAGCTGGGCCCTTGTTTTGGATCTGCTTCTGGTTTGCTGTGTGACCTTGGGCAAGTGACTCACCTTCTCTGAGCCTTAATCACTGCCTCTGTACAACGAGACGGGTAGGCTCTCATGCCCTCATCCCACAAATGTTTATCAGTCATCTAACGTGTGCCAGGCCCTGGGGTAGGCCCTAAGGAGACTCCTGAGAAAAGATCACACCGCAGGCTGGCAATGGGGACGTCGACAATAAACAACACGTAGGATGACTGTCATTTTTGTTGGTGATGAAAGACCGCGGGATGCCTCTGATGGAGAGAAAGAGGGGGTGAGGGCTGACCTGCTTTGGACAGGTGCTCAGGGAAGGCCTCTGAGAAGGGGATGTTTGAGCTGAGGCGAGCAGGAGCCAGCCAGGCAGGACTGGGTGAGGAGAGTCCCTGGCAGAGGGAAGGACAGGCGCAGAAGCATGGCCGCCACAGCTTGGGAGCCCAGGGGTGAGGAGAGGGAGCAGGTTCAAGTCCCAGGTGCGGCTCATCTCAGATCCACCTNGCCAAAGAGTCTTGCCCTCAGGAAGCAGAAATCCTACTGTGGGATGAGAGAGGTACCAAGGGAGCCAAGAAAAACACTACAAACAGGTTGATTAAACAATATGTTAGAAAATGATGGAGAAAATAAAGCTGACAAATGACGTATGTGTGTGTGTGATGGGATGAGGGGTCTGCCGTTTTAAGTTGGTGGTCACAGGAGGCCTCCTGGAAAAGTGACCTCTGATGACATGAGGGCTGTCTCTTATACACATCTAGATGTGTATAAGAGACAGCCAGCCCCCCTGCCCCCCAGCCCCGCTCTGGTTCACTCAACTCCAGCTTCCCTTGCTGCTTTGTAACACCCTATCTCTGTACTGTGCTTAGTCGCTCAGTTGCGTCTGACTCTGTGACCCCGTGATCCCAGGCTTCCCTGGTGTCCATGGGGATTCTCCAGGCAAGAATACTGGAGTGGATTGCCATGCCCAGCTCCAGGGGATCTTCCCAATCCAGGGATCGAACCCAGGTCTCCTGCATTGCAGGCGGATTCTTTACCATCTGAGCCACCAGGGTAGCCTGTCTCGGGGCCCTGCAATTTACTGCTTCCTCAGGCTCAGGATTCATGGCCTTGAGTCTCTCTGCTCAATGCCATCGCCTGGGAGAGGCCTCCTGGACCAATCTCAGTCAGAACAGAGTCATTTCACGCCCCCATACCCCTGTCCTGGGCTTTACGTGTTCGTGGACCTCCTAGACTGCATTCCTTTACTCAGCACACGGCTCCCCGTGCCTGGCACTGTCCTAGGTGCTGGGGATGAGCAGAGAACAGAGCAGACATCCCCTCCTGGCTTTTCCCAGGGGGCACATTCTAGCATGTGAATCGCACTAAGACAAAGAATGCAGGAGGGGGCTGGGGGCTGCTCACAAAGACGTCACAGTAGAGCAGGAGGCTCTGATGAAGCAGAGGCAGAGCTCGGGGCTCTGCGGGGAAGGCATCGGGGGCAGAGGCCCTGAGGGGCACTCTTGCCCTTCTCTCTAGAATGTGTCTCCGGCAGGTGAGGACAAGGCGCACCTTCACTACTGCTGCGTTCTTGGCACCCTGCACGTAGTAAGTGCTTAGCAGCCCCCTCCCACCCCCAGCCATGCAGGCCTATCAGGCGTCTTGCTCTCCCAGGGCCTTTCCGTCTTCCACTGCATCCCTGCCTCCCTGCATCCCTGGCACAGCTGGCACGGTGGGTGGTTGGAGGGTTATGGGCTATGTGGGGCCTCTGGCCTAGGGCTGTGCACCGAGGCACTCAGGAAGCATGTCCACAGTCACCAGGGGCCCATGGTGGGAGGCAGCCTGCTGGAGGATGCTCCGTGGAAGGAACCTTCCAAGGGCACAGCAGGGGAGGAGGAGGTGGCTCTGGGGGGCTGGGTTGACCCTCAGGGCCCTTCTGTGTCACGTAGGGAATTGGGTCATTAGCCTTGGGGCCAAGGGCAGCCATCCAAGAGCTCGGGAAAGCAGATGACATGATTAGATCCAAGCCTTTAACAACCCTTCTGGCATCCATTGTGGAGAAGGGAGTGGATCTCAGTGGGCCCGGGGATGGACGGGAGGCAGGGATGCAGTGGAAGATAGAAAGGCCCTGGGAGAGCAAGACGCCTGATAGGCCTGCATGGCTGGGGGTGGGAGGGGGCCACATGCACTCCAGGCTCGGGAGCACTCCCCCAGCATCCCTTCAGTGCCGCCCCCAGGAGTCCCCACCGCCCACCAGACCCTGTTCTAGGCGGGGAGAGGAACACAGCACGCAGGCAGAAAACTCCCTCCCTCCTGGAAGAGCCCCATGCTAAACAAGATAAGTAAGTGAACCATAGGTGCGTGGTAAAGCTACCCCAGTAGCTCAGTGGTAAAAGAATCCGCCTGCAGGGCAGGAGCCACAGGAGGCACGGGTTCCATCCCTGGGTCAGGAAGATCCCCGGGGCGGGGGCGGGGCATAACAACCCACTCCAGTATTCTTGCCTGGAGAATCCCGTGGACAGAAGAGCCTGGCGGGCTACAGTCCATGGGGTCGCGAGGAGTGGGACGCGACTGAAGCGACTCAGCACACAAGATGCGTGAGATCCGTGAAAGTGCCACGAGGAAAGAGAGAAGTGGGGAGCAGGCCCAGGGGGTGGCAGTGGCAGGTTGAAATGGGGGAGAGGGCACCGGAAAGGCCATCCCAGGAGGAGCCTTCTGCCCACATGCTGCTGGTGGAACATTCCAGGCAGCCAGCACCCTGTGGCAGAAGCTGGGGTGGGGGTGGACATGGGGAGGGGCGGGAGGCCAGAGGGAGCCGTAGGGTGGGGAGCAGGCAGAGCTTTGGGGGACTTCATAAGGACCGGGGCTTCTCTGAGTGAGGGGCCACTGGAGGGTGGAGCCCTGCAGGCTGCGTCTGACTCTGCCCGGAGTGGGGTCCCTCTGGCTGCCGTGTGGAGGACAGAGCAGAGTCTGCAGGGGCGCAGGAGGCAGGAGGCAGCTGTGGTGAAGATTCCAGAGTGAGATGATGGGGGCTGACCTGCGGAAGCTGAGGAGTGCTGGAAACTGAGATGGATTTAGAAGTTCGAGCAGCAGGACTCACGGATGCATCTCATGTGGGATGTGAGAGACAGTCAGAGAGAGGAAGCTCAGGATGGCAGCTGGGCTGTTGGCCTGGACCATGGGGCAAATGAAGTTTCCCTTCACTGGAATGACGAAGGTTACGGGTGAATCAGGTCGATGTGCAAGTATCGGGAGAGGAGACTGGAACAGAGTGCAGCGGGAAGGCAGGAGGTGCTGCAGAGGAGCAGGGTGGGTGCTGAGCTTGGAGCTCAGGGCAGAGTCCAGGTTGGCCACATCTGGGTGGGGGACTCACAGAGAAACCGTCTTGAAAGCCGGCCAAGGAGGAAGGCAGATGGAGAGAACCAGAGAACCAGGGACTGAGCCCGGGCCCCCCAACTTTAAGAGGTGGGGGTGAGATGGAGGAGAAGCAGAAAAGGGGCTGAGAAAGGGCAGCTGGGAAGTCGGAGGAAACCAGAGCATTCTGACAGCCAGCAAGGAAGGCATCGAAGAGGCAGGAAGGGTTGGTGTTTCCATGCTGCGTGGGGCCAGAAGGACGAAGGCTAGTGAAGATGCTGGTTTAGCCCCTCCGCGGTCCCTGGTGTCCTGGGAGGAGGCGGATGGAAACCCGAGGGCAGAGGATTCCAGGCAGGAGCGGGAACAGGGATACAGGCTCCCTTTCAGGGAGCTCACAGGGGAGCAGGGGAGACGTGAGGCAGCAGGGGCGGGGTGTGGGCTCAGAGAAACGACGTTGCTCAGGTTGATTCGGTCGAGAGGAAAAGGCTGAGGACCTCTAAGTGAAGGGGGTAGTTGCTGGAGCAATGTCTCAGGAGGATGGAGGGAAGGAGCCCCTGAATCATCCCTAAGACCCCAGGAGTAGGCCGTGTTATCATTTCCACTTCATGTATATGGAAGCTGCGGCTCAGAGAGGTTGGTCCTCCAGCCACAGGTCACCCGCTGGGCAGAGATGGCCCATCTCCACGACTCTGCCATGCCTTTCACAGGCCTGGGCTGTTATCCTGCTTGACAGATAAGACCCAGAGAGCTTCAGCTCCTTGGCTCAGTTCCAGTGCCCAGCTAAGGAGGTTGACTTGATGGGATGTTGCGGGGAGAGGCAGTGTGGGGATCAGCAGTGATGCCTGTTCTCAGTGCGGTTCCCCGGGGGCTTCAGGAGCCACTTCCTGGGCTGGGAACTGGGAGAGGAGCAGCTTTGCAGATGCCGAGTGCAGTCTGGGAGGTGCATGAGTCTTCCTCTGTGTAAAATGGGACCAGTCGTGGGGTTGACCTCACTGAGTTTTCCGAGACTCAAGCAAGTTGATGCAGTAAAACCCTTAGAATGGGGCACCCAGGAAATGCCATGTGGGCCTCATTGCTCTGAGTCTGCCTGGTGGGATGCATAGTGGCAACTCCCAAACGTGCACTGTAGCTGACTCAGAGGTGAGCCTGGCAGGACAAGAGGGCTGATAGGAAACTCAGGGCCACACAGACCCTTTGAGGTCCTTCCTGGTGGAGCCTCAGTTCTCCATTCAGTCCCTGGGTTTCAAGATCCAGTGTTCAAGGGACCCCCAAGAGCTCTTTAGAAACTTCAAGAGTGGAGCCTCTGGATGGTGGTCCTGGGAAAGACCCTTCCCCTCTCAAAGTCTGAGGTCTTCATCTGTTGAATGGGTATCCTGAGCCTTACTCTGTGGAGAGGTGCCGAGTGAGCCCCAGGACTGAGTCTTAGGAGGGCTGGACACCCTACTTTCTCTGTCCTAATTTGCTCTGTTGTCTTGAACAAGTAACCTGACCTCTCTGGGCTTTATCTGTAAAACCTGGGTGATGTGAGGGCCTCTACAGACTGTTGACTCTATTGTTATTTAGAGCCTCCTGACTTCATTAGGTGGCGAGTCCTGTTATACCTGGGGTGTTATTCAGCTTCAAAGTCCTGCTTCTCACCATAGTGGGGTGGAGGCAGGAGCAAGCAGAACGCAGGGCCCCTCGGTCTGAACAGTCTTCCTTTCCCGAGGGCAGCCCTGTCCCAGACCCCTTCTGAGCTGCCTGGGGTGGCATTGGGTGGCCCACGTTCCACTCTGATTCAAGACAAAGAAACCACGACTCCTCTTTTCCAGTTGTCCCCATTTTACGAGATGAGCACACTGAGACTCAGAGGAAGCCTAACTTACCAGTTACCTCCTGCCTCCACTCCAGGCCAGCCAGAGCTGGCTTTCAGGACACAGACGCCAGAGCCTCGAGGGCACACATCAGCATCTGCCCTTGGTTCCCCCATTCAGCCCCACTGGGTGGCATCTCCCATCGCTCCTGTCCCGCACACAGGAGACACTGAGAGAACTCAGATGAGGGCCTGGCCTCCTCTGGTGGAAAAGACACATGTGAACAGAAGCAAATAGAAGTCAGGAGGGGCTGGGACACCAGGAAAAAGAGATTCATTTATTTGTTTTGACCAAAGGACCTGGGGAAGCTTCCTGGAGGAGGATGCACCAGAGACGGATCTGGAATACCAGTAGTGACTGTTACCACCTCTTGAGCAACAGCCTCAGGTTTCAGGGCACGGTCTCATCACACTTTCCCAGTTCCCAGTGAGGTGGGTACTTTCCTTAGTCCCATTTTACAGATGAAAAAACTGAGGGTGAGAAAATGAGAATGACACTTCCAGGGTCACCTGGCTTGTGAGAGGGGCCTGAACCCATTCACAAGACCCAACCCCCCCAGGCAGAGGAGGGAGGGGAAGACCCCCGACCCCAGCCTGACAGCCTCAACCCAGGAGGCCTGGGTCTTCCTCTAGCCAAGTGTCCCCAGCACCGGTTTCACTTCCCAAAACACAGACCTATTTTGGATCCTGCTGACTTCCTTTCTCAGCCATGGCCGTTCAGGCTCTGAGGACTGGGCAACCGTAGAATGGACCGGGGCCTTTCCCAATGCCCCTCTTACACCACCGCCCTGGATCCTTCTCCCTGCTTGGCTGCTGGCTGCCGTGGCCCCCTTGGGGAGGGCACTGACCGCAGGGGGCTGGCAGGAGCCACTGCCCTGTGGCCGCCTCCCCAAGAGCCAGCTCAGCGGCCCTGCTCCGGCCCGCACTCGGCCTGAACTGGCCGGGATGGGGTGGGGGGAGGCTTGGCCAGGGTCCAGATCCCAGCCCCACTGTGTCCCAGCTTGGTGACCCCCAGCAAACAGTTTCCCTCCTTGGACCTCAGTTGCCTTGTCTGTGATCGGAGACTGAGGTGGCCTCCCACCCTGAGTTGTTTGAACCATGCAAGAGTGAATCAAAAGTAACAGCTGTGCACAGACGGCGTTCTCGGTACTCGTGAGCCAAAGAGTCTTGCCCTCAGGAAGCAGAAATCCTACTGTGGGATGAGAGAGGTACCAAGGGAGCCAAGAAAAACACTACAAACAGGTTGATTAAACAATATGTTAGAAAATGATGGAGAAAATAAAGCTGACAAATGACGTATGTGTGTGTGTGATGGGATGAGGGGTCTGCCGTTTTAAGTTGGTGGTCACAGGAGGCCTCCTGGAAAAGTGACCTCTGATGACATGAAGGAGGTGAGAGAGCCCCAGTGCAGGCATCGGGGAAGGGCACTGCAGGCAGAGGGCACAGCAGGTGCAAATGCCTGGAGGTCAGGAGAGGAACACGGAGTTGCTGCCGCAGAGACTGGGAGTGAGGGACTGGGGAGAGAGGGCCAGACAGGGACAGGGAGGCTGGAGCTTGAGAGCCGTGAGGGCCAAGGTCAAGACTTCACTCTGAGAGAGGTGAGGCTCCACGGGACGCTTTGAAACAGCGAAGGGACGCAATCCGACTTGTGTTGGAGCCGAGGGATCTGGCAGCCTGATGGAGGGGGTACCGCGGGGCTGGGAGAGGCTGGCGCATTCATCCTGCTGATGATCAGGGGCAGCAGCATGGCGGTGAGAAGTGGTCAGATTCTGGTCATATTGTGAAGGTGGAGCCAAAGGGATTTGCTGACGGATCAGGTGGAGGGGGCGAGAGAATGGCGGGGTGGGGCTGACTCCAGGGGTTTTGGCCTGAGCAACAGAAGAATGGAGTTTGTGTTCACCGAGATGGGAAGGCGGTAGAGCGGCTGATCTGGGATGGAACTCAGGAGCTCGGGCTTGGACAAGCGCTGCTAGGATGCCCTCAGTCCTCTGAGTGTGAGGCCGAGTTGGCAGGCCCACAGGCGGGTCTAGAGGGGAAGGGAGAACAGCGGGCTGGGATCAGTGTCAGCTTGGTTCCCGGGTCTCCTGTTCCCATCCCGCCCTCCTGCAGGCCTGTCAGTCCCCGGCCGCCAGCTGGGTCTCTCAAGCACCAAACCAGGTGGCGGACAGACCTTTCCGATTCAATGCCCTCCCACTGCTCTGCCCTGGAGTCCAGCTTCTTGCCTGGCCTGGTCCCAGCACACCTCAGCCTCACCTCTCTTCAGCTTGCCAGCCTTAGTTCTCACTTTGTGCCAACCTCAGGGCCTTTTGGAATCGCTCTGCTGGGTTCTGGTCAGCTCCTCACCTGCTTGATGGCCCTGAATGTGGCTCATCCTTTTTTCTGGACCTTGGTTTCTCCATCTGTAAAAGGGGAAGCTAGGACTCCTTGAGCCCTAAAGACGGTCCTTACATTTCCACATTTTGGGGATTTGGGGAGGCATGGAGAAGCTGCCCTTCTCTACTCTCCAACCTGCTGAGACCTTGGGGTGATGCTTCATGCTCCCCACCCCTTCAGGATTACCTGCCTTCCAGGGTCTGTTGCAGGCTCTAACTGCTGGAGGCAGGGAGATGTGGTCCCTGGGCTCACGTCCCCTAGGAGAGTGAAGATTTAGACAGACCTGTGTGACCCAGGGCATGTCCCTTCCCTACTCTGAGCTCAGTTTCCTCACCTGGATAATGGGGCTGGTGATGGTGAAGGGGCTTGGCCTCAGGGAAGAGGGTGTCTGGTGCACTGCTAACCTAACAAGCCCTCACGATGTCTGGGCAGGGCTGGGCTGGGGGCCCTGATGGTGGGGGTAAGAGGCTTAGCCTTGCCCTCACAGAGCTTGGCCAGGGTGGGGGCTCAACATGGCATGATTCCCAAGCAGGGCTCACCCGCAGTCCTGCCCCAGGGGAGACGGGGGCTCCAGCTGCATCTTCTGTCAGCACCACTGCCCAGCTGTCCTCAGCTTTCGAGGCCCAGGACTCTGGTCCCCTGGCCAACACATCTCTCTTCTTCCTTTGTCCTCTGGACCCTTCATCCTTGTAACTCTGGGCATGAGTCTTGTTTCTGCCCATCACCAACTGTGAGACTTGAGCAGGTGATGGGCCTGGGCCTTGGTTTTCACATCTGTAAAATGGGATAATGACAGATCCTGTTTCCCGGGGTGGCTTTGAGGATTCAGTGGATTGTAAAGTACTAGAGGGCTCAAAAAATTTTGCTGTGATCATTGAAGCCCTTCTTGTGTATTCTCTCCAGCGGACCTAGGGGCGAGAAGCAGGTGGCTGATACTTTTTGGCCCCAGTTCCCTGGTGAACAGAGAATGAATCACTTCCTCTTGCTTCTGGCCAGGTCAGCTCTGCCGTTCACATGTGTTAGCAGTCGTCCCAGACCACTTCCTGCTCTCGGTGCTTCGTTTTGTTTACATGTTAAACCCAGGTCGCCTCCATTTTACAGATGAGGAAACTGAGGCACAGAGAGGTAAAGTGACCCAAACAAGGTCACATGGCTGTTGAGTGGCAGAGCTGGCATTCAAACCCAGGCAGCCTGGTTCTGTGAAGACACCCAAACCCTTAGGGTGTTTCTCCTCAGTGGTGTCCACTCCCAGAGGCCACAGAATGGTGTTATCAGTTATCTGAAGCCTCCTGGTCATCCCGGGGTCAAGCCCATGGATCCTTCTCCTCAGCCCAGCAGGAGAAAGGTCTCTGGATTCAAAAACCACAGCTTCCTCTCCCCACCTTGCCATTGCCTGGCTAGGAAAACCTTGATCCCATCCCTTCCCGTTTCGTGCCTCAGTTTCCCTCTCTGTCAAATGGAGGCTGGAAAACCCTTCCAGCTTCGTTACCCCTGGGATCCTACCCCAGCCTGTCATGTGTCTGTTATGTGACCTTGCTCCAGCCAGCATGCCTTTGAGGCTGCTTCCCTCATCTGAAAAGATGGAGCCGACACTTCATATCTGCCTGTCCTGAGGTCTCAGGACTGCTGGGAGAGCTTCACGGGAAAGTCCGGGTGTGGGTGTGAGGGGCTTTCAGTACACCCCCAGCCCATCTTCTGCAGGTAAGGCCTGTCAGCCGCTCAGCCCCCAACCGATAATGGAGGAGGTCACCAGTCCATTCATTCTTTGAGCATCTATTCTGTGCTGAGGCACCCAGACACGGTGGTGACTGAGACCCAGCCAGTTCCTGTCTTCATAGAATTCACAGTCTGGGGCAGGGGAACAGATACCAATAAAGAAACCACATAAACGTGAGACGTACAGGCGGTTAAGTGTTATAAAGGGGTGCAGGGGAGTCCCCCAGGAGAGTGAGTCGTGGAGGAAGATCTTAGGGAGAGAGGGGTCGTCAGGACATGATGATTGAGCTGAGAGCTGTAAGGATGAGTTGGAGCAAATTAGGTGAATTTGTGGCAAGAGAGGAAGGGTTTGGGCAGAGACCCTTGGGTGATGCATCCAGGGTCACGCAACTTGTGAGAGGGGCCTAAGGCCCTTCCCAAGGTCCTGACAAATTCAAGGAAGCAAAGGAAGGTCGGTGTATCTGAACCCCCAGTGATGGCTGGTTGGGAAGATGAGAAGGCAGGAGTCAGACCTCCCTGGGTCAGTCATGAGTTTCTCGGTTTCAGGAGAGAAGGGGTCTTGGAAACCATCTGAAGTCCTCCTGGTACAGATGGGGAAATGGAGAGTCAGTTGGGTAAGGGGCATGGCCAAGGTCAAAGCAACCAGGGTTAGAATTTGGGCTTCCTGACACCTCCCCAGGGCTCTTTCTGTATCTGGAGACTGGCCCAAGAGAAGTGAGAGAAAACCAAACGTTTACTTAGCACCTACTACATGACTAAGAGTCCTGTTCATGTGCGCGCACACATGTGCACACACACACACACACACACACTTCACCACCTGGTCCCTGGGCCTAAGGCCAGGGCCACAGCCTTGGGAATTCTTTCCCAAAAAGAGAGGAAAAGGAACCGATGGAGGTCATTTGATCCAACCCCTTGCCACTGCCCTCAAGGCCTCATTCCACTGTCTCATTTGAAGACATGGAGGCAGGGTGAACAGAAATTCTAATCCCCATTCTATCAATGAGCAAACCAAGGGAAGGAGAAATTTAGGCACTGACACAGTAACAAAGCTGTCTTGCCTTCTAATTAAGTGCTCTTTCCAAGGTCGTGCATAGCTCAAGTTTGAGCCATCTGACAGGGAGGAAGTCCTTCTTACTGTCTAACTGAAATCTCTCCTGCTTTACTGTGTCAATCACCCCTTGTTTGGTAACTGAAGATATGTAGAAACACTGTGACTTGGAGAAACACTTGACTATCATCTCGGGAGACCTGATCTGGGGTAGGACACTCAGGGACAGCCCCTGGCTACCATAAATCTGAATCCAGGCGGTACAGGACAGAGGGAGCCAGGTCCCTATGCCAGAAGGGCCTTTCCTCTAAGGGAAGTTTGTGGGAAGCCTCTGGAAAGAATTCCCTGGGGAAGAAGTCCTTCTGGATCTCCCCCAAGGACACACACACCCTCCCCAGGATGCAGCTGCCCAGGGCCTGAGCTCGTGGCCAGCGAGCAGCCGAACTCAAGGCCTCGAATCCACCCCCGTGGCCAGAGGCGGCCTTGCATTTCCTCCGTTCACGTGCCTGGTTGACTTGCTTGTCAGAAACCACTAAACAAAATCCAATTTATAGAGCCAATATGAAATGGGAGTTGGGGGGAATTCCTCTAAGTAAAAAACACCTCTTTTCAAATCAGGGAGGAGGAAGGCCTGACAGCTGGGCATCCAGATGAGCAGACCCCATGCTGAGACCCAGATTCGAACCCTGTGGAGGTGAGCCCAGCCCAGAGCTAGCACTGTGTTGGCGTCTTTCTCTAGAGAGACCCACCACTCCCCAAAGATGTCAGGGCTCGGTGTACCCAGTATTTCCTGAGGAAGCTGAAGCCACTGAGGTGCTGGCTGCAGTTTACAGAGGGCCTACTACGCGCTGTGCTGTGTTCCTGAGTGGACTTGAACCTTCAAAGCAACCTCATGAGGTAGGCACTTTCTCACCTGATGGATGAGAAAANCGATGCTTCATGCTCCCCACCCCTTCAGGATTACCTGCCTTCCAGGGTCTGTTGCAGGCTCTAACTGCTGGAGGCAGGGAGATGTGGTCCCTGGGCTCACGTCCCCTAGGAGAGTGAAGATTTAGACAGACCTGTGTGACCCAGGGCATGTCCCTTCCCTACTCTGAGCTCAGTTTCCTCACCTGGATAATGGGGCTGGTGATGGTGAAGGGGCTTGGCCTCAGGGAAGAGGGTGTCTGGTGCACTGCTAACCTAACAAGCCCTCACGATGTCTGGGCAGGGCTGGGCTGGGGGCCCTGATGGTGGGGGTAAGAGGCTTAGCCTTGCCCTCACAGAGCTTGGCCAGGGTGGGGGCTCAACATGGCATGATTCCCAAGCAGGGCTCACCCGCAGTCCTGCCCCAGGGGAGACGGGGGCTCCAGCTGCATCTTCTGTCAGCACCACTGCCCAGCTGTCCTCAGCTTTCGAGGCCCAGGACTCTGGTCCCCTGGCCAACACATCTCTCTTCTTCCTTTGTCCTCTGGACCCTTCATCCTTGTAACTCTGGGCATGAGTCTTGTTTCTGCCCATCACCAACTGTGAGACTTGAGCAGGTGATGGGCCTGGGCCTTGGTTTTCACATCTGTAAAATGGGATAATGACAGATCCTGTTTCCCGGGGTGGCTTTGAGGATTCAGTGGATTGTAAAGTACTAGAGGGCTCAAAAAATTTTGCTGTGATCATTGAAGCCCTTCTTGTGTATTCTCTCCAGCGGACCTAGGGGCGAGAAGCAGGTGGCTGATACTTTTTGGCCCCAGTTCCCTGGTGAACAGAGAATGAATCACTTCCTCTTGCTTCTGGCCAGGTCAGCTCTGCCGTTCACATGTGTTAGCAGTCGTCCCAGACCACTTCCTGCTCTCGGTGCTTCGTTTTGTTTACATGTTAAACCCAGGTCGCCTCCATTTTACAGATGAGGAAACTGAGGCACAGAGAGGTAAAGTGACCCAAACAAGGTCACATGGCTGTTGAGTGGCAGAGCTGGCATTCAAACCCAGGCAGCCTGGTTCTGTGAAGACACCCAAACCCTTAGGGTGTTTCTCCTCAGTGGTGTCCACTCCCAGAGGCCACAGAATGGTGTTATCAGTTATCTGAAGCCTCCTGGTCATCCCGGGGTCAAGCCCATGGATCCTTCTCCTCAGCCCAGCAGGAGAAAGGTCTCTGGATTCAAAAACCACAGCTTCCTCTCCCCACCTTGCCATTGCCTGGCTAGGAAAACCTTGATCCCATCCCTTCCCGTTTCGTGCCTCAGTTTCCCTCTCTGTCAAATGGAGGCTGGAAAACCCTTCCAGCTTCGTTACCCCTGGGATCCTACCCCAGCCTGTCATGTGTCTGTTATGTGACCTTGCTCCAGCCAGCATGCCTTTGAGGCTGCTTCCCTCATCTGAAAAGATGGAGCCGACACTTCATATCTGCCTGTCCTGAGGTCTCAGGACTGCTGGGAGAGCTTCACGGGAAAGTCCGGGTGTGGGTGTGAGGGGCTTTCAGTACACCCCCAGCCCATCTTCTGCAGGTAAGGCCTGTCAGCCGCTCAGCCCCCAACCGATAATGGAGGAGGTCACCAGTCCATTCATTCTTTGAGCATCTATTCTGTGCTGAGGCACCCAGACACGGTGGTGACTGAGACCCAGCCAGTTCCTTTCTTCATAGAATTCACAGTCTGGGGCAGGGGAACAGATACCAATAAAGAAACCACATAAACGTGAGACGTACAGGCGGTTAAGTGTTATAAAGGGGTGCAGGGGAGTCCCCCAGGAGAGTGAGTCGTGGAGGAAGATCTTAGGGAGAGAGGGGTCGTCAGGACATGATGATTGAGCTGAGAGCTGTAAGGATGAGTTGGAGCAAATTAGGTGAATTTGTGGCAAGAGAGGAAGGGTTTGGGCAGAGACCCTTGGGTGATGCATCCAGGGTCACGCAACTTGTGAGAGGGGCCTAAGGCCCTTCCCAAGGTCCTGACAAATTCAAGGAAGCAAAGGAAGGTCGGTGTATCTGAACCCCCAGTGATGGCTGGTTGGGAAGATGAGAAGGCAGGAGTCAGACCTCCCTGGGTCAGTCATGAGTTTCTCGGTTTCAGGAGAGAAGGGGTCTTGGAAACCATCTGAAGTCCTCCTGGTACAGATGGGGAAATGGAGAGTCAGTTGGGTAAGGGGCATGGCCAAGGTCAAAGCAACCAGGGTTAGAATTTGGGCTTCCTGACACCTCCCCAGGGCTCTTTCTGTATCTGGAGACTGGCCCAAGAGAAGTGAGAGAAAACCAAACGTTTACTTAGCACCTACTACATGACTAAGAGTCCTGTTCATGTGCGCGCACACATGTGCACACACACACACACACACACACTTCACCACCTGGTCCCTGGGCCTAAGGCCAGGGCCACAGCCTTGGGAATTCTTTCCCAAAAAGAGAGGAAAAGGAACCGATGGAGGTCATTTGATCCAACCCCTTGCCACTGCCCTCAAGGCCTCATTCCACTGTCTCATTTGAAGACATGGAGGCAGGGTGAACAGAAATTCTAATCCCCATTCTATCAATGAGCAAACCAAGGGAAGGAGAAATTTAGGCACTGACACAGTAACAAAGCTGTCTTGCCTTCTAATTAAGTGCTCTTTCCAAGGTCGTGCATAGCTCAAGTTTGAGCCATCTGACAGGGAGGAAGTCCTTCTTACTGTCTAACTGAAATCTCTCCTGCTTTACTGTGTCAATCACCCCTTGTTTGGTAACTGAAGATATGTAGAAACACTGTGACTTGGAGAAACACTTGACTATCATCTTGGGAGACCTGATCTGGGGTAGGACACTCAGGGACAGCCCCTGGCTACCATAAATCTGAATCCAGGCGGTACAGGACAGAGGGAGCCAGGTCCCTATGCCAGAAGGGCCTTTCCTCTAAGGGAAGTTTGTGGGAAGCCTCTGGAAAGAATTCCCTGGGGAAGAAGTCCTTCTGGATCTCCCCCAAGGACACACACACCCTCCCCAGGATGCAGCTGCCCAGGGCCTGAGCTCGTGGCCAGCGAGCAGCCGAACTCAAGGCCTCGAATCCACCCCCGTGGCCAGAGGCGGCCTTGCATTTCCTCCGTTCACGTGCCTGGTTGACTTGCTTGTCAGAAACCACTCAACAAAATCCAATTTATAGAGCCAATATGAAATGGGAGTTGGGGGGAATTCCTCTAAGTAAAAAACACCTCTTTTCAAATCAGGGAGGAGGAAGGCCTGACAGCTGGGCATCCAGATGAGCAGACCCCATGCTGAGACCCAGATTCGAACCCTGTGGAGGTGAGCCCAGCCCAGAGCTAGCACTGTGTTGGCGTCTTTCTCTAGAGAGACCCACCACTCCCCAAAGATGTCAGGGCTCGGTGTACCCAGTATTTCCTGAGGAAGCTGAAGCCACTGAGGTGCTGGCTGCAGTTTACAGAGGGCCTACTACGCGCTGTGCTGTGTTCCTGAGTGGACTTGAACCTTCAAAGCAACCTCATGAGGTAGGCACTTTCTCACCTGATGGATGAGAAAACTGAAACTCAGAGAGGCTAAGTCCAAGGCCACACGACTGGCAAGAGGAGGAACCCTTGCTCCTGACATTCTGCTACAGAGGTGACTTGTTTCTAGAAGGGGCCCGAAGTGTGGACGGGAGAGCACTGGGTTGGGGTGCGGGCAGGGGTCGAGACCCTGGGCTTGGTTCTGCTGTCAGCTGCCTGAATGAATCCTTGTGCTTCTCTGGGTCTCAGTTTCCTCACTCCTGAAATAGAGCAAGCTGGCGTGTAGGCTCATGGTGCCCAAAAGCAAATAAAAGGGTCTGAGAAGTCTTGCATGCTCAGTTGCTTGATCGTGTCCAACTGTTTGCGATCCTATGAACTTGCCAGGATCCTCTGTTCATGGGATTCTCCATGCAAGAATACTGGAGTGGGTTGCCATTTCCTTCTTCAGGAGTCCTTTCCAACCCAGGGATTGAACCTGCATCTCCTGTGTCTCCTGCATTGCAGAAGGATTCTTTACCCACTGAGCCATCAGGGAAGCTCTGACAAGGATCTTTGGCTGGTTGCAATCCAGTCCAAAGAGACCTAAGTGGAAAATACAAAGGGCCTCAAGCATGACTGGATCAAGGGGCTCAAATAAGATCAGAAACCTGGCCACCATCACAGTGGTCAAGGGGAGGGGATGTTGTTGATGGCCAGGCCTCAGGCCTGTCCTGCTCTAGCAACTGCTCTAAAGAAGAGGGGGGGGCAGTTTCTCAAAGGCATTTCAGATTACCAGGGGAAAAATGATGCTAGGCTGGTGAAGGCACCAGCCGACCACTGTGGTTGGTGAGTGCTTATGGCTTTTAGCAGAGGATGGGCCCTTGCCCAGCCCAGGTCTCTGAGGCTGAGGCATAGCACCGAGGTCTGGTGTGGTCAGGGCAGGCTTCTTGGAGGAAGCAGACCTAGGTGTGAGGCCTGAGCAGTGGGTAGGATGTGGGAGTTGGGATCTGGGAGAACAGAGGTATGGAGGTGAGAGCCAATAAGATGTGTTCTGGAGTCGGTGAGTATGCCAGACCCAGAGGGCTGGTACAGGGAGGGAGGGAAGGCAGGTGAGGCTGAACCAGATGTTACAGGTCCTTGAATGCCAGGCCTCTTAGCATATACAGGTCAACAGGAAATGGTGGCTTTATCACTCTACAACTCCCAGGTTCGGTATGGCCTACCGAGGGAGGCCCAGAGGTGGCCAGGCGTTCAAAGCTCTGAACATACACTGCGCCTAACAGGCCCTCTGCTCTCACAGGTGGGCCTACCCACCACACACACTCCAAACCCATCAGTCCCTTTTCCACCTTCAAACTTTTGCTCTGATTGTCTCCTGATGCTTCATGCTCCCCACCCCTTCAGGATTACCTGCCTTCCAGGGTCTGTTGCAGGCTCTAACTGCTGGAGGCAGGGAGATGTGGTCCCTGGGCTCACGTCCCCTAGGAGAGTGAAGATTTAGACAGACCTGTGTGACCCAGGGCATGTCCCTTCCCTACTCTGAGCTCAGTTTCCTCACCTGGATAATGGGGCTGGTGATGGTGAAGGGGCTTGGCCTCAGGGAAGAGGGTGTCTGGTGCACTGCTAACCTAACAAGCCCTCACGATGTCTGGGCAGGGCTGGGCTGGGGGCCCTGATGGTGGGGGTAAGAGGCTTAGCCTTGCCCTCACAGAGCTTGGCCAGGGTGGGGGCTCAACATGGCATGATTCCCAAGCAGGGCTCACCCGCAGTCCTGCCCCAGGGGAGACGGGGGCTCCAGCTGCATCTTCTGTCAGCACCACTGCCCAGCTGTCCTCAGCTTTCGAGGCCCAGGACTCTGGTCCCCTGGCCAACACATCTCTCTTCTTCCTTTGTCCTCTGGACCCTTCATCCTTGTAACTCTGGGCATGAGTCTTGTTTCTGCCCATCACCAACTGTGAGACTTGAGCAGGTGATGGGCCTGGGCCTTGGTTTTCACATCTGTAAAATGGGATAATGACAGATCCTGTTTCCCGGGGTGGCTTTGAGGATTCAGTGGATTGTAAAGTACTAGAGGGCTCAAAAAATTTTGCTGTGATCATTGAAGCCCTTCTTGTGTATTCTCTCCAGCGGACCTAGGGGCGAGAAGCAGGTGGCTGATACTTTTTGGCCCCAGTTCCCTGGTGAACAGAGAATGAATCACTTCCTCTTGCTTCTGGCCAGGTCAGCTCTGCCGTTCACATGTGTTAGCAGTCGTCCCAGACCACTTCCTGCTCTCGGTGCTTCGTTTTGTTTACATGTTAAACCCAGGTCGCCTCCATTTTACAGATGAGGAAACTGAGGCACAGAGAGGTAAAGTGACCCAAACAAGGTCACATGGCTGTTGAGTGGCAGAGCTGGCATTCAAACCCAGGCAGCCTGGTTCTGTGAAGACACCCAAACCCTTAGGGTGTTTCTCCTCAGTGGTGTCCACTCCCAGAGGCCACAGAATGGTGTTATCAGTTATCTGAAGCCTCCTGGTCATCCCGGGGTCAAGCCCATGGATCCTTCTCCTCAGCCCAGCAGGAGAAAGGTCTCTGGATTCAAAAACCACAGCTTCCTCTCCCCACCTTGCCATTGCCTGGCTAGGAAAACCTTGATCCCATCCCTTCCCGTTTCGTGCCTCAGTTTCCCTCTCTGTCAAATGGAGGCTGGAAAACCCTTCCAGCTTCGTTACCCCTGGGATCCTACCCCAGCCTGTCATGTGTCTGTTATGTGACCTTGCTCCAGCCAGCATGCCTTTGAGGCTGCTTCCCTCATCTGAAAAGATGGAGCCGACACTTCATATCTGCCTGTCCTGAGGTCTCAGGACTGCTGGGAGAGCTTCACGGGAAAGTCCGGGTGTGGGTGTGAGGGGCTTTCAGTACACCCCCAGCCCATCTTCTGCAGGTAAGGCCTGTCAGCCGCTCAGCCCCCAACCGATAATGGAGGAGGTCACCAGTCCATTCATTCTTTGAGCATCTATTCTGTGCTGAGGCACCCAGACACGGTGGTGACTGAGACCCAGCCAGTTCCTTTCTTCATAGAATTCACAGTCTGGGGCAGGGGAACAGATACCAATAAAGAAACCACATAAACGTGAGACGTACAGGCGGTTAAGTGTTATAAAGGGGTGCAGGGGAGTCCCCCAGGAGAGTGAGTCGTGGAGGAAGATCTTAGGGAGAGAGGGGTCGTCAGGACATGATGATTGAGCTGAGAGCTGTAAGGATGAGTTGGAGCAAATTAGGTGAATTTGTGGCAAGAGAGGAAGGGTTTGGGCAGAGACCCTTGGGTGATGCATCCAGGGTCACGCAACTTGTGAGAGGGGCCTAAGGCCCTTCCCAAGGTCCTGACAAATTCAAGGAAGCAAAGGAAGGTCGGTGTATCTGAACCCCCAGTGATGGCTGGTTGGGAAGATGAGAAGGCAGGAGTCAGACCTCCCTGGGTCAGTCATGAGTTTCTCGGTTTCAGGAGAGAAGGGGTCTTGGAAACCATCTGAAGTCCTCCTGGTACAGATGGGGAAATGGAGAGTCAGTTGGGTAAGGGGCATGGCCAAGGTCAAAGCAACCAGGGTTAGAATTTGGGCTTCCTGACACCTCCCCAGGGCTCTTTCTGTATCTGGAGACTGGCCCAAGAGAAGTGAGAGAAAACCAAACGTTTACTTAGCACCTACTACATGACTAAGAGTCCTGTTCATGTGCGCGCACACATGTGCACACACACACACACACACACACTTCACCACCTGGTCCCTGGGCCTAAGGCCAGGGCCACAGCCTTGGGAATTCTTTCCCAAAAAGAGAGGAAAAGGAACCGATGGAGGTCATTTGATCCAACCCCTTGCCACTGCCCTCAAGGCCTCATTCCACTGTCTCATTTGAAGACATGGAGGCAGGGTGAACAGAAATTCTAATCCCCATTCTATCAATGAGCAAACCAAGGGAAGGAGAAATTTAGGCACTGACACAGTAACAAAGCTGTCTTGCCTTCTAATTAAGTGCTCTTTCCAAGGTCGTGCATAGCTCAAGTTTGAGCCATCTGACAGGGAGGAAGTCCTTCTTACTGTCTAACTGAAATCTCTCCTGCTTTACTGTGTCAATCACCCCTTGTTTGGTAACTGAAGATATGTAGAAACACTGTGACTTGGAGAAACACTTGACTATCATCTTGGGAGACCTGATCTGGGGTAGGACACTCAGGGACAGCCCCTGGCTACCATAAATCTGAATCCAGGCGGTACAGGACAGAGGGAGCCAGGTCCCTATGCCAGAAGGGCCTTTCCTCTAAGGGAAGTTTGTGGGAAGCCTCTGGAAAGAATTCCCTGGGGAAGAAGTCCTTCTGGATCTCCCCCAAGGACACACACACCCTCCCCAGGATGCAGCTGCCCAGGGCCTGAGCTCGTGGCCAGCGAGCAGCCGAACTCAAGGCCTCGAATCCACCCCCGTGGCCAGAGGCGGCCTTGCATTTCCTCCGTTCACGTGCCTGGTTGACTTGCTTGTCAGAAACCACTCAACAAAATCCAATTTATAGAGCCAATATGAAATGGGAGTGGGGGGGAATTCCTCTAAGTAAAAAACACCTCTTTTCAAATCAGGGAGGAGGAAGGCCTGACAGCTGGGCATCCAGATGAGCAGACCCCATGCTGAGACCCAGATTCGAACCCTGTGGAGGTGAGCCCAGCCCAGAGCTAGCACTGTGTTGGCGTCTTTCTCTAGAGAGACCCACCACTCCCCAAAGATGTCAGGGCTCGGTGTACCCAGTATTTCCTGAGGAAGCTGAAGCCACTGAGGTGCTGGCTGCAGTTTACAGAGGGCCTACTACGCGCTGTGCTGTGTTCCTGAGTGGACTTGAACCTTCAAAGCAACCTCATGAGGTAGGCACTTTCTCACCTGATGGATGAGAAAACTGAAACTCAGAGAGGCTAAGTCCAAGGCCACACAACTGGCAAGAGGAGGAACCCTTGCTCCTGACATTCTGCTACAGAGGTGACTTGTTTCTAGAAGGGGCCCGAAGTGTGGACGGGAGAGCACTGGGTTGGGGTGCGGGCAGGGGTCGAGACCCTGGGCTTGGTTCTGCTGTCAGCTGCCTGAATGAATCCTTGTGCTTCTCTGGGTCTCAGTTTCCTCACTCCTGAAATAGAGCAAGCTGGCGTGTAGGCTCATGGTGCCCAAAAGCAAATAAAAGGGTCTGAGAAGTCTTGCATGCTCAGTTGCTTGATCGTGTCCAACTGTTTGCGATCCTATGAACTTGCCAGGATCCTCTGTTCATGGGATTCTCCATGCAAGAATACTGGAGTGGGTTGCCATTTCCTTCTTCAGGAGTCCTTTCCAACCCAGGGATTGAACCTGCATCTCCTGTGTCTCCTGCATTGCAGAAGGATTCTTTACCCACTGAGCCATCAGGGAAGCTCTGACAAGGATCTTTGGCTGGTTGCAATCCAGTCCAAAGAGACCTAAGTGGAAAATACAAAGGGCCTCAAGCATGACTGGATCAAGGGGCTCAAATAAGATCAGAAACCTGGCCACCATCACAGTGGTCAAGGGGAGGGGATGTTGTTGATGGCCAGGCCTCAGGCCTGTCCTGCTCTAGCAACTGCTCTAAAGAAGAGGGGGGGGCAGTTTCTCAAAGGCATTTCAGATTACCAGGGGAAAAATGATGCTAGGCTGGTGAAGGCACCAGCCGACCACTGTGGTTGGTGAGTGCTTATGGCTTTTAGCAGAGGATGGGCCCTTGCCCAGCCCAGGTCTCTGAGGCTGAGGCATAGCACCGAGGTCTGGTGTGGTCAGGGCAGGCTTCTTGGAGGAAGCAGACCTAGGTGTGAGGCCTGAGCAGTGGGTAGGATGTGGGAGTTGGGATCTGGGAGAACAGAGGTATGGAGGTGAGAGCCAATAAGATGTGTTCTGGAGTCGGTGAGTATGCCAGACCCAGAGGGCTGGTACAGGGAGGGAGGGAAGGCAGGTGAGGCTGAACCAGATGTTACAGGTCCTTGAATGCCAGGCCTCTTAGCATATACAGGTCAACAGGAAATGGTGGCTTTATCACTCTACAACTCCCAGGTTCGGTATGGCCTACCGAGGGAGGCCCAGAGGTGGCCAGGCGTTCAAAGCTCTGAACATACACTGCGCCTAACAGGCCCTCTGCTCTCACAGGTGGGCCTACCCACCACACACACTCCAAACCCATCAGTCCCTTTTCCACCTTCAAACTTTTGCTCTGATTGTCTCCCTACCCTAAGATACACCCTCCTCTGTTATTTTCACTCACCTTCTAAAGGGCTTCCCTTGTGGCTCAGCTAGTAAAGAAACCACCTGCAGTGAGGGAGACCTGGGTTCAATCCCTGGTTTGGGAAGATCCCCTGGAGAAGTGAAAGGCTACCCACTCCAGTGTTCTGGCCTGGAGAATTCCATGGACTGTATGGTACATGAGGTTACAAAGATTTGGGCTGGACTGAGTGACTTTCACTTTTCACTTTCTGAAGGCCAGTTAAAAGAAGGGATCTCCAGGAAGCTGAGTGGGATGGACCTCTGCTCACCTTGACCTCCTAGAGCTCCTTATTTAGGGTTTTGGTTTGTATGCCTCTCAGTCCAGCCAGCCCGAGGTGGGCAGGATGGTGGTGACATGTGTGGCTTTGGAGCCAATCATATCTGGGTCAGACTGCCACTCATCACCCTGCCTCCCCTTGGCGACATTTTCTGACCTATAGAATCTGATCAAGGTCTATTCATAGGAGGCTTAAATGGGCTTATGTGTATAAAGTTCCTGGCACATGATAGGCCCTCATCAGCTGTCACTATTTTTGTAGGTGTTCAAATTATGAATTACGGCTCTCTTGCCCTCTATCAGCGTGAGGACCCTGATGCTGGGAAAGATTGAAGGGAAAAGAAGAGGGTGGCAGAGGATGGTATGGTTAGACAGCATCGCTGACTCAATGGACATGAACTTGAGCAAACTCTGGGAGACAGTGGACAGGGAAGCCTGGCCTGCTGCCGTCCATGGAATTACAGAGTCGGATACAACTTAGTGACTGAACACCACCACCACCACCACCACCCTCTATCAGCTCTGGTCAGGCAGGGAACACACTTGGTTTTTCTCCCTAGTTCCCCAGTGCCTAGCACATAGTAAGGGATTTATAAGGACTGAGCTATCAGTTTTCCTGGGCAGATGCACTCTTCCCACCCTGCCGTTCCTGGGTGAGGCTGAGTATAGGTCCTGATGTCTCCACACCTGCTCGCTGAGGCTGACCCAGCAAGCTGCTAGGTGCCAGCATCCAGCATCAATAAATTACCGACGAGTTCAGGTGACGGGACAGATCCAGTGTCAGCTTCTTCTGCGTCCTATGGGAAGGCTCAGGCCTTGGGGATCCCCCTTCAGGAGCCTCCTCCACTAAGGGCTCCATCAGAATAACAGACGCCCTACAGGCACGTACTGTGTGCCTGGTCCCATCTGGGCACTTGGCACCATGTTTGATTGACATCCCACAATGATGTTGTGAAACAGGTACTAGCTCCATTTCATGGATGAGGAGACTGAGGCTCAGTGAAGGAAGGTAACTTGCAATAGACAAAATTAGCAACAGAAAGAAAAGCCTCCTTCCTTTTCAATCCAACATCACTCTTCCTGGTTCTCATTATACATTTTATTTATGATACATGTGCATGCAAACACACACACACACATTTAGGGTTTCTTCATTCACTCATTTGTTCAACAAACATGTGTTGAACACCTACTATGTGCCAGGCTGTTCTGAGAATTGGAGATACTACGGTCACAAGACAAAATTCCCGCCTTTTTGATACACACATGGCAGTGTATGAGAAATAGATAAACACACGTTATAATAAATACACACTATAATAGAAGAAACAAATTAATACACATTATAATAGAAGATGGTGCCAAGGTTATGAAGTTGAATAAAGCAGCGCAGGGGATAGAGAGACACTGGAAACTATTTTTGAAAGGGTGGTCAAGGAGGGCTCTACTGGGGCAGTGACATTTGAATGAAATCCTTATCTCTTTATGCTTTATTTTGCAGAATAGGAGATGCTGGGCTCAAGGGTTCCTTACCTCTGAGAGGTGGGTCAGTGTTTCCCACTCGGGTGTGGTTCCACAGCCAAGGCCACTGTAGGTGTGGAGACATTTTTCTCCTTCCCCCTTCTTTGCTCTGAGCGCCTCCATCCAAGGAACGCTTAGGCAGGGTTTCTCAGAAGATGCTCACCTGAGCCCCCTTCATGTGTTATAGCAGCTCTGCGTTCTCTAGTTCTCAACCCATTTGCCAAAGGCAGCTGGTCCCTGAACATCATGAGGGCTGGGGCCAGGTCCATCTCATTTGTGGCTGTGATCCTTACGCCAGGCATGGCCTCTGACACACAGAGGCCACTCAAACAATCAACCGAATGAATGACAGACGGACATGGTGGTAAATGGAGTTAACATTCACTGAGCGCTTATTCTCACAACAGCCCCGTGAGTTAGGTACGATCATTATCACCGTTTTACTGGTTTTGCAAACCAAGGCTTAGAGAAATCAAGGCACCTACGTCAAGTCACTCAACAAAAGAGCCTTCTAGGAGGAGCACACTAAATGCTAATAGACTGATTGATTATGGGGGAGGCAGAGTAGAGTGGTGGGAAATGCTGTAGTTGTCCATCTGAGATGCACATTTTGAGAACTAACCCACTCATTCATTTCTTCATTCTCTCATTTATTTCATCATTATTAAACTTTGGCCCCCATGCTGGGCACTGGTGGGTACAGGTACCCAGGCATTCATGATCAAAGCCAGGATGGAGAAAGCCCCGGGGTCTATAAGCAGATATGGAAGCCCCTGAACCAAACTGAGGTGTCAGGAAGCCTTGCTGGGTGGAGTGGACCTGAGGCAGCAGGTCACCGTGGCCAAGCAGGCCACAGAGGGGAGAAGCTTGGAAGTCGGGGTTTGAGTGGCGGCATAGTCCTTGATGCAAGTGGCACCAGAGCCTGACTGGAAGCCACCCACATCACATACCAAGGACCCAGGACCTCCTGCTCCTCCTAGCCTTTGGTGGTCAGGCCTCTGTGGGGGCCCGAGTCATTCTGCCATACCCAGGCCTGGAACTCTGCCCTACCCCTGGCTGGGTGGGAGCCACCTCACCTCTGAGTTACAGGCATTCCCATTTATCTGGGCCCAGAGTCAGAGCTCAGTGAAAAGTAGGTGATCTGGGCCAAACCAGACAAAGGCCAGATGCCCTGCTCTGCCGGTAGCCCTGAGCCTCTTCCCTTCTGCAGGACTCAGTTTACCCATCTGTAAAAGGCAGGGTTGAGACTGTATACTCTCTGCAGACCGTTTCTCACTTAATCTCCTATGACCCAGTACATTACTGTCAGTATTGGAAGTGGACATGAACCCTGGGGGTCTGAACTCCTTCAGTCCTACCCTCCACTGGACATCTGGATCAAGGGTTAAAAAAAAAAAGAATCCAGGGATCCAATAACCTACAAATAATGGGGCAGCCTACTTTGTCCTTTGGGCAGCTATCTAGAATGGGAAGAAAGGAGGAACAGTTTTCCCCCTAGGACCATGACTGCCCATTCACTGTCCTGTTCTTCCCCAAGAGAAACTTACCTTCTACCCAGCATGCTATGGGGCAGGATCCCTGCTAACAGATGCTACTGACATGAACAGGCCAGAGATCAGGGACCTGCTTCTGCACAAGTGGGGATGGGCTGCAGGAGGCCATTCTCATCCTTGGCTCAGCCATCTCCACTCTTTTCCCAGCACCGTTTGGGGCAAGAAGCTGAGAAGTGCTTGCTGTAAAGTGAGCTGACACATGGGAAGAGAAACCAAGGCCTCTGACCTCCAAGCTCCCAGACCACAGATCCCTGGGTCCCCAGAGCGGCCCTCTACTCCGCTCGAGTATTCCTCAGTCTCTCCCCTGTTTAAAACTCACCAATGACTTCCCATCACATCTAGACTGCAATCCAATGTTTATTCCATGGTCTCCTGCCTTCCAGCCCCTCCTCACTCACTTCATGCTACCACACTGGCCTCCTCTCAACTTCTGGAAAATAGCAATCTCTTTGCCACCCCAGGCCCATCACATATGCTGTTCCCTCTCCCTGGAATGCTCTTCCCTTGGAACACAACATGGCTGGCTCCTTGCCATGTATGTCACTGCTCAAATCTACCTTCCCAGAGGAGACTTTCCTCGCCCCCAAGAATAGCGGTCCCTCTTGTCTCTTATTTGCTATCACGACTTGCTATTTCCATCATAGCCCTTGGGCTACGTGTGTGCTAGGCTGCTTCAGTCGTGCCGGACTCTTTGCAACCCTATGGACTATAGCCCACCAGGGATTCTCCAGGGCAAGAATACTGGAGTGGGCCATGCCCTCCTCCAGGAGATCTTCCCAACCCAGGAATCAAACCTGCATCTCCTGTGACTCCTGCATTGTAAGCAGATTCTTTATCACTGAGCCACAGAGGAAGGCCTAGCCCTTACCCTAAGCTATAATAATTGATATTTCTTCAGTGACCGTCTTTCCCACCCATCAGTAAGCTCTGAGAGGACAAGGACCTTGGGGATCCCTTGGCTACATCCCCAGTACCTGGTTTATAGTGACTGCTCAAGAAAAGTTTGTTGACTGAATGAAACACAAAAAGTATTAACAAAGTTCGCCTTCCTTTTTGAATACTTCACAACCTCCATGGAGGTGAAAGTGGCATTTATTGGGCACCTGTTATATATGTCAGGCTCTCTCACATACTTTATTCTGCTGAACCTTTACAGTCTATTATACAGATGATGAAGTTGGGGTTCAGTGACCTGCCAGAGGTCACCCAGCAAAGGGTCAACTGATGGGCTAATTCAGGTGGGAAGCAGTCAACTGGGATCTGTGGGCACGAAGAATGCCACAGCAAATGGCAGTCAGGATTCAACCTCAAGTCTGTTTGACTCTCCCTGAAACCTATACTCTTTTCATCATACTACACTTTCTGCCACCCTAGAACTCAGCCCAAGATTAACAGCCAGGTTTTCAGGTTCTGGAAGGCAGGCAGACCCAGGTTGCATAGAGAGGTGGTCTGGCTTATTGGTTATTCTTGTGTCTTGGAATAGACACAGACCAGGCACAAGCAAGGAACCCCACTACCTAGGCACCAGGGCACCATTGCTGAGAGTGAGCACTGGCATAGCTAGGCTAAAGCACCATTGTTCTCTGGAAGGGAGTCAACTGTGGGGATATGAGCAAAAGGATGTATTGGAAAAGTCAGGGCATGGGCTTCCAAACCATGCAGAAGCCCCTCCTTGCTGCGGGGGGAGGGAGCTGTGTGGCCTTTGCCTAGTGTGTTGCCCTCTCTGAGCCCCAGTGGTCATCTCTGAAAAATGGGCATGCCAGTATGAAACCAAATAGAGTTCTTAGGAAGATAAAGAGGAAAAATGAGTGTGGAGTTGTTGGTATATATAAAGTAACACAGAAATGTAAATTATCTAAAAATACATCTATGTGAAATACTGACAGCGGTTGGGACGAGTTCTTTCAGCAGTTATTGGCACCTACTGTGTGCCAGGGGCTGTGCTAAGGCCTGGGGTCTACCGATGAGACAGACACGAACCCTGAGCACCTGGAGCTCCCAGTCTACTAGGGAGCATGAGGCAGCCACATACAGTGTGGGGATCCCTCCCAGCGGGACGTCAGGAGGAGACTTCATGTGTGATGTGGCAGCAGGAGCCAGACAGACCTAAGTCAGAACCCTCCTCTCCTCCCTGCATGACCTTGACCAGGTCAGGCCACCTCTCCAAATCCCAGGCCTTCATCTGTGAAATGAGCCAGTAGCCTTTGCCTCTCAGAGTTGCCTGGACCTGGCAATACCAGAGCAGGGAACCTTGGGATGAGGATAGCCAGTAATTCCTGGGCAGAAAATGGTCCTGCACTGGGTAAAATTAGGGACTCAGGCTTGGAGGTGACTTGCCTGCAGGAGTGGCCTGGGGACACTGGGGGTGGACCCTTGGAAGAGCAAGAAAAGAAGTTCAGCAATTTCTCATACCTGTTAAGAAAGGAGGGCTGAAAGCCCAGGGAGTTGACCTGTGCCTTTATTTATGTTATTATCTCCTGAAGGGGGAGGGGGCTGGCCCTACCCAAGGTCAGTCCTGCCCAGGGAGGAGGTGGCTGGCAGATCCACCTGAGTTTACTCAGCCAGTGATTCTAGGCCACTGTGCACCCGGGAAGGCCGGGTGCCTCGAGATGAATCTGTGGGTGTGTTGAGCGTTGCCCTGAGCCTTGGTGAGAGGCCAGCCTGAGTGAGGCCACTGGTCAATGTTGATGACTTCTCTGGGGCCTAAGGCAGTCCCAGAGCAGTGGGGTTAGCAAAAGCAAGGCCGGCCAAACTTCGGGGAATTCAGGTGAGGCGAGAGGGGAGGAAGTTTGGGGGCCCCCTGAAGGCCGGCGGTTTGGGGTTCCCCAGGGGAACACTGATCCTCTGGCGGCGAGCTCGCACCGGAGAGGTCAGGCCAGTTGCTGGGAGAAGGGGTAGGGGCCCTGCCGGTCCCACCCGCGCCGGGCTAAAATCGGGCGGGGCCGACCGGAGAGGCAGGGACGCCGGTGGCCGGGCGGGGTCTGCTCCCTTTTCCCTGCCCAGCGGAGCGCGGCCTGCGAGGCTCGGGGCCAGGCCCGACAGGAGGGAACTCGGTCCCTGGGCTGGGCACTGTGCGCCTGCGGCTCCTGCCCTCCCGGCGGCTGCCGGCGCGCCGGCCCCCGCGCCCCGAGGGGCCCGGCCGGGGCGGGGGCTGGGCCCCGCGGGCGGGCGG
>SJYX01023329.1:109671-206814 GCA_006410675.1 Oreotragus oreotragus | reverse complement strand
CGAGCGGGGCGGCCCCGCGCCGGCCTCCCTCCCTCCCTCCCTCGCTCCCCCGCTCCCCCCTCCGCGCTCCTCCCCCGTCCGGCCCGCCCGCCCCGCGCTCAGCCCCGTCCCCGGCCGGAGCGGGCTCTTCACACACAATTGATTCGGTCGTTACGAAAAGTGCACTTGTCCCCTCCCCCTCCCCCTCCGGCGGCCGCCCGGGCCGGGCCCGCGGGGTGAGGGGGCCGCGAGGGAGAGAGGCGGGAGCCGAGGAGCGGATCCAGAGGCGCCTCCTCGCCACCCGCCCCGCGCCCAGGGGACGGGGCTGCAGGCCGCGGGGAGTGGGGAGCCGCGAGCGCGGAGGGCGGGCGGCCCATCTGCGAGGAGCGCTGATAACCGCGCCGCCGCCACTGCGGCCGCCGGCCGCCCATCTGCGCCCGCTGCCGCCTCCGGCCGGACCCGAGCCGGGGGGCCGGGCCGAGGGGGGCGCGCCGGGGCCGGATTCCCGGAGGGGAAGGCTAGGTCAGGGTCCCACCCCGCCAGAGTCGGGACCTCCCCGCCTAAATCAGTGCTCTCTGCCAAACCCCGGGAGTCTGGGTCATTGTCTCCTCCCCGATCGGGTTAGGGAGCCCAAACGGATGCCCACTTGTCCATACCAGGGAGTAGGGGTCCTTGCCTCTCCCCTGCCTAGGTCAGCTCTCCTCTCTGCCAGTTGCGTACCCCGCCTCTGTTCTCCTCCATCTTGGGCTAGTGTCCCCAGCCTAAGTGCGGTTTTTTCGAGGTCAGTGACCCACCAGATGGTTGGCTGGGTCTGCGCTCCCTACCCTGGGTCATGGCCCTGAACCATCCAGGCTTCCCAGGTCAGTTGGTGCCCCTCACCCCCACCCCATCTCTGTTATCCCTCCCCAGGGAGCTGGGCGTCTTGGCCGACCTCCTTCTGTCTGAGGCAGGAGCCCCCACTCCACACACTCCTGGAGTTTGGGAGCAGGTGGCCCTCAGGCCTGGCAGCTAGCTCACTGGTTCTCTAAGCTGGTCGACCTCTCCCCTAGGGAATGAGCATACTGAAGCCGTCAGTCCCGCTGCCCCTGTAGCCCCACAGCTGTCAAGGGGGAGCAAGTGGGACACACACCTACCCAGGCCACATTCAGAAACTGGGTGCTCCGCCTGGACCCCAGGTCCTGGCAGCCTTCGATCCTCTGCAAGGCCCACCCTGACCCGCCTTGCCTGGCAGCAGGAGCCTGGAAAGACTCCACCCGGACTCCCAGACCAATAATAAGCCCTCCCGAGGGACCACCTGCCTGGGGGGAAGAGAAAGGGAACCCAGGCCTCCCTGCCCAGGCTACCAGGGGGACGACAAACACAACAGACGTGCCCTCAAGCTACCCACCTGCCTGGCCCACGGGTCCCCGGAGAGCCTGTTAGTTACCTGCCACTCACCCAACCATCCAGAGCCAGCCACAGGAGATGCCCTTAGTCCTGCCACCCCCAGCTCCAAGCACCTTCCTGGGGCTCAGTTATTATTTTTACAGTTCCATTTTCCTTTTCATTGATCTAAGAGGGACAAGTCCTGCTGGGAATTCTGGGGCAGCCATGGTCTCTTCCTGGGAGGAACTGAATGGGCCCATCTTTGAAAGGTGCAGAGGACATCCCCTACCTTCACTGGCTTACACACACCACGCACACATACACACACACATGCACACACATGACACACACAGAGTTAAAGTTATCATTGCTTCTGATGTCAGTTGGAAGAGATCCTGTCATTTGTCCTGGGTGGGTTTTTGTGAAGGTCATTGGGCCACAAACCTTTGTGTGAGACGTTTGTTTAGCATCCACAGGCCTTGTGGGGGCCCTGGGGCGTTGGAGCGGGTTGGGCTCTGAGCCTGCTCCCTGGGCACCCAGCTGGTGGGGGAGGTGGGGATAGCCCAGGATCTGGTCAAGAAGCCCACGAAAGCTCCAGGGGAGGGCCGGCAGGCAGGCAGAACAATTTTAGCAAAGAGGGGGTGTGGGAGTTGTGTCACTCAGCCATGGAACAAGGGTCCCCTGCGCTCCTGTGTGGGCTTGGGTTCCCAGGGTGGCCGTGGTGTTTCATCTCGGGTCCTTGTTGCCCTCTGGCCGTCCCCCGCGGGGGGCCCCCTTTCCTCCTCTCACAGCCATATGTGGTGCTGCGGTCAGGGCCCTTCCTAGTCCTGGCCACGGAGGGTCGATGATCTGACACCGCTTGTCCCATCCCATCTGGCCCTGAGCTTTTCTGGGTGTGTGTGACAAAGGCTTAATCTGTCCGGACGGGCCCAGGGTGGAGAGGCGGGTGCGGGGAATTACACTCGGCCGGGGGCCTCTTGCAGCTGGGGCCCGCTTGCGGANAGGGTGGCCGTGGTGTTTCATCTCGGGTCCTTGTTGCCCTCTGGCCGTCCCCCGCGGGGGGCCCCCTTTCCTCCTCTCACAGCCATATGTGGTGCTGCGGTCAGGGCCCTTCCTAGTCCTGGCCACGGAGGGTCGATGATCTGACACCGCTTGTCCCATCCCATCTGGCCCTGAGCTTTTCTGGGTGTGTGTGACAAAGGCTTAATCTGTCCGGACGGGCCCAGGGTGGAGAGGCGGGTGCGGGGAATTACACTCGGCCGGGGGCCTCTTGCAGCTGGGGCCCGCTTGCGGAGTGGGGTGGGGTGGGGCGGGGCGGGGGTCGAGCAGAAGCCTGGGCGTGGAGGGTGGTGGGAGAGACAGACGAGTTGGACTTCAGTTTGCAGGTTGTCACAGGAAATAGAAGTGGAGGCGGAGGCTGAAGGCTGGGGGAGGAGGGCGGAGTTCTCCACTGGGCAGCAGCACGGGGCGCTCCTGGGGACAAGATTTTTCTGTGACAAGAGCCAGCCGGGCCTCCTGCCTGGGCAAAGCCTGGTTTGTATTTATGATTTCTTGCGTTTGGGCTGCTCTGGTCTCAGTGGACTGCCAAGAGAGGGAAGCAAGCCCCTTGGAGCCGAGACCCCCGACTCCGTTCCATCCTCGGCCGCAGAGTGAACCAACCCTTTTCCTCTGGTCTCTCGGAATGGGGCTGTTCCAGGGGCCTGCGAGGCCCACAGGTTATGTCTGAGGCGGGGCCCCAGGCCATCTGTCAGCTCCCAGGACTGGCGAACCCCCAGGTTCCGTACAGATAGAGGTTCTCTGCCTAGCTCTACCATCTTCCGGATGGGAAAACTGATGCCCCGAGCGAGGCAGTCTCCGTTGGTGGGGAGCCTGGAAGGCAGATCTCTGCACTGCCCTGAGGCTTCTCCGGGGGTCCATCACATGCCAGGAATCCCCCCATTAGAGCCCCCTCCCCCGAGGGAAACACCAGATTGCCAAACTCCACTCTCAGCACCCGGCTTCTGTGAGCCAGACCCCAGGTGTTCCGCGGGCCAAATTGACTAATGGTGGTCTTTTCCCAGTTTGCAGACAACGTTCATTTAGTGGAGAGCGTTTTCACAGTCTTCAGCCTTTCTCCCCAGAGCTTTCATGTAAACCTTTGGCACCTGCGGCCACTGGTCTAGGCGGGAAATGGCCTCTGACTTAGCACAGCTTAACGTAGGCTGTGACCTTCTGTTGAACACCTCGGTATTTCCTGCTTTTCTCTTACGTGTCACCACAGTGACCCTTTCTGAGTCACCTACTGTGTGCCTGTCCCTGTGTGTCAGGCTCTCACAGCGGCCCAGAGGTCGATGCTGCTGCCACTGCCATCCCTCAGATGAGTAAACTGAGGTTTAGGGAGGTTCAGAACTTCTCTAAGGCCACACCACCGGCAGGGGAGGCAGAGTTCAGGTATCGCCTGTACACCCCTCCACTCTGACCCTCCGTGAGATGTCTTACAGCCTGATGTGCTTTGAAAGCATAGGACTTCTCGTGACAAGCCCTCAGTCCGTTACACCTTAGTCTGAATTAGTGTAGAAGACTCTCATCAAGATGTCTGTAATAACAAGGCTGGCACTTCAGACAGGACTGGCTCAGTGTTTGCTGTCTGGGACTTTCCCTGGGGCATGACAGGATGGGTATAGGGTGAGGAGAAGAGGGGGAAGGCCTCTGTTGTCCTGGGTCCTGGGGGACTTTCAGGGAGAAGGTTGACAATGACACGGGCCCTATTTGGATTTCTCATGAATGGCAGAGAGGGCTATTTCTTTATGAAGCCATGGTGATTCGGGTGAAGTGGTCTTGGGATCTCTGGGGGAGGGGCTTCAGTGTGGAGCCTGTTGGACCAGGCTCTGCCCTCCCTTGGCCTCTCTTCTGGATCCTGAGTCACCTTCTGCTGGTGGGGGTGGGGCAGCACACCTCCACTCTTGTCCTTGGGCGAGGCCTGGCATGAGCATCCTCTCTTTCATGGTCCCTACAGGTTGCCTTCCCATCTCTGAGTGCCTGGGAGTCAGGAGGCCCAACTGGGACCCCAGAAATACTGCTGGGGAGGACTGGGAGGTGAGGGAGGAGCTGTGGCTGGGGCTGCCGAGTGACAAAAGTCAAGGGTCCAACCCAGCCTCAGGTAAACGTGGGCTTCTCCAAGCCAGCTCTTACCTGGGAGGTTGTGGACAGATTGTGTACGGTGAGCGCATGTGAGCACTCCTGGGCTGGAGCATGTATGTGCGTGTGGGTATGTGTGCAGGAGTGTGGCTGTGTGGACGTGAGTGTGCGTGTGCCTGTCCTGTGCAGGCTGGGGATGCTTGTGTGCCTGGGGCAGTGTGTGTGTGTGTGTGTGCGCGTGCACGCATGCGTGCGTACAGGTGGAGGAGAGACTGCATGTGAGTGTGTGTGACTGTGAGTGTCTGAGTCGGCAGATGTGCAAGCACCTGGGGTGTGGGCATTGGCAGACCACAAGTGTGACTGTGTGTGCATGCCACATGTTCAGGATCCTACTGAAAAACACCCTGTCCTTTGGCAGTGTGGAGCTGCCGGGGCGTCTTCATTATAACCAAGTCAGCCGGCACTGTGCTCCTGGCCCCTGCTGCCCCCGGGGTGTCAGCATTTGCTGAAGCCAAGTGTGAGGGATGGAGTAGACACAAGGGGTGGGGCCATGTCCTGGTCCCCACGACAGTGGCCAGAGCACTTCCTTGATTCCAGCGTCCTTCCTCCTCCTCCTCTTCCCCCACCTCCTGCCCTACAAGGGCGACAGGGAAAGGTTGTGACCTTGGCCACAGTGGCACTTCCAGCACCCAAAGCCAAGTACCATGGGGGGCAGGGTGGGAGAGAGAGGGTTCCGAACTTGAAGTGAGGGGGCCAGGACTGATGGGATCCTAAAGCACCCACTTCCTTGCCATGTGATCTCAGGCAAATAGCCTGCTTGACCTCTTTTAAGACTCAGTTTACTTATCTGGAAAATGGGTTCCAAAGTCCCGCTTCCAGGAGACTTGGAAAACTGGAAATGGCTCTGTTTGTCATTTCAGGAGGTCACTCTGCTAACCTGAGTCAAAGCCAGGCCTGGGCCCTGGGTACCAAAGCCAGGGAGGGAGCTGAAGGAAGCTGGGAGAGAGCCCACCCAGGTGGGTGGCTTGTTAGAACAAGGACTCCTGAGTCCACTTTCTGTCCCTGGCCCATCCTGACATAGAGGGGAAGCGAAGGGCTTCAGGTGTCAAGCCACAGGGTCCTGGATTCAAATCCCAGCTCTGCCTTCCACCAATTTGGCCTTAGTTTTCTCATCTGTAAAATGGAGCTGATAATCCTGTCTTCCTCTTTGGACTGTTACAAAGATGAATGCATAAGAGCTTAAAGAATATAGCAAGTCTTAGGAAATGTCAGCTGCTGTGTGATCTCCCTGAGCCTCAGTTTCCTCATCTGAAATATGGGAATGGTAATAAAATGTCACAGATATTAAACTAAATTGTGGAAATAATGCACCCAGCCAAATCCCTGGCATGTAGTTGGTGGGAAGCAGCTATTGGTTCCCTGGAGATTGTGTCTGGGTTATTTCTGTGTCTCCTCCAGTGCCACTGGGGCCTGGTTAATGTTGTATTGAATTGCACACAACACCAGCAATAGAGGGGTGGGATGAGGAGGGAGATGGGAGGGAGGTTCAAAAGGGAGGGGGATATATGTATACCTATGGCTGATTCATGTTGAGGTTTGACAGAAAAACAACAAAATTCTATAAAGCAATTATCCTTCAGTTAAAAATAAATAAATTTTAAAAAGTCAGCAAGGTCTTGGCAAGGGCCATAGGTGTGGCATGAGCCCCTAGGGCTGGGGATTTGAAGGCTTAGGGTCCTTCTCTGCCCTGACTGGCTCCTGCCCTGCTCTGAGCCTTGGTTTCCCTAGTTGTTGCACAGGGAAGCCTCCTGTGGTCCCTCCTGCATTTGAATTCCTTCCTGGTGCTGGGGATGTCCAATCCCAGAGCTCAAGGAGAGGTGCTAGAGAGGTGAGAGTGGGGGCTTTGCCCAGACTTGAGGAGCCTGCCAGGTAGAAAGGTAGAAGGATGTGCTTCCCAGAGCCTTCTTACTGACTGCCCCCGCCCTGGCCCCGCCGCCCCCGGCCACACACTCCATCGAGCCCTGCCTTAGTCCTTGGCTAGGAGCCTGAGCTCTGGGCTCTTACAGAGAAAACAGTGAGGCTTGTGTCGTGACTGTCCCCGTGGGGCAGTGGTCTGAGCACCTCTCTCGTGTTCTCAAGCCCCTGCCAGGTGCTAGACACTCTATTTCATCGCCCCTTGATTCCATGAAGTGGACGAGACCTTGGCATCAGAGAGGCCCAGGAGCCTCCCTGAGCCCTGCAGTGAGAAAGTGGCAGGGCCTGGGTTCTGTGGCTGTCTGACCCTCTCAGACCACAGGTGCTCTGGCTCTCCCCACCTCCTCAGCCCAGGCTCACCATGGTCCCCATCTGAGGACACCCTACAAAAGCTGCCCAGAGCTTGAGGCTGCCCTCCTCCCTGTCTGGACCCTGGGAGACAGATGCCGCCCCGCCTCGTCGCCCACACCTTCACCCTCTCACCTTTGGGTAGGGTGCCCTCAGATGAGGGGTCACCGTGGGGAGGAGAGAGCCAGGGCACCCGTGGGCTCAGAGGGTCAGACAGCTACTCCCCTGGCCCCGCCTGGGCAGGCTGCTGGGGGCGGAGAGAGAACAACTGTCCTGTCCCCACAAGGTCAATGACTCCCTCAGCATCCAGACTCCGACTGGACGCAGGGCTCCTGAGCTGCTGGGAAGATTAAGGCGGAGGCCGGGAGCTCCAGTTCCCACAGAGCTCCAGGCCGAGTGTGAGCCCATCGGGTTCCAAAGCAGGGGGCCATTCATTCATTCACTCACTCATTCATTCATTCACTCACTTGTTTGCTCCTTCCACCGCCCTCCCCATCGCAGGGGCTCCACCCTTCCCAGGCTCAGGGCACACCCAGGCTTCATTTTTGACTCTTCTCTTACCACCCTTCCCTCCCCATCCAAATTGCACGTTCTGTTGGTTCTACCTTCAAAATACATCTCAAGTTTTACCCTCTCACCACCTCCATGGCCTCCAGCTTGGTCCAAGCCTGGCAATGCATCAGCCTTTCCACTGGGCTCCGTGAGTCCTCTTCAGCCCCCCTTGTATTCCCTCTGGCTCACACAGTCAGCAAAATCAGTAAAAGCAAAAGGCAAATCAGATGCTCTCCCTTCCCTGCTCTGAACCCTTTAAGATTCCCATCTCACTCAAAGCAAAAGCCAAAGTCTTTGCTGAAGCCTACGAGATCTGGCCCCGCTGCCCCACCCTTGCTCGTTCAGTGTCAGCCACACTGACCTCCCTGTGATTCTAAAAACCACCAGCTGCAAACCTGCCCCACGGCCCTTGCACTGGCTGCTTCCCCAGCCTGGAACACTCTTCCCCTAGTTCTCTGCATGGCTGCTCCCCCGCCTCTTTCGGATCTTTGCTCAAACGTCACCTCCTCAGAAAAGCCCTCCCTGATCACCCAGCCAGGGCCACCTTAGGTTTCTTGGACTCTCTTTCTACTTCATTTTTCTCTCTAGCCCTTACCACCCTCTGACATTGCATATATATTTTACAAGTTTACATGTTGAATATCTTTCTTCCCATAAGGCTATGAGCTCTGACCAGTCGGCTTGGTTCACTGCCATATCCCCAGGGCCCCTGCCACTAAGGGGCTTCCCCACTGCGGGGGCAGCAGGTGCCTTAGAGCGGGCATCTGAGAACCACCCAGGCTTTCTGCACTCAGGGCCTCAGGAGCCCCAAGGCTTAGACCATCCGCCTTCTTGTGGGCATCCAAGGAGTCCTGGGGGAGGCGACATTTAAGCTGGACCTCAAGGGGCAAACTAAATTATTCAGCAAGAACAGAACATGGGAAGGCTCCCTCCGGGGGTAAGGACATGAGCAAGGGCTGGAGTGGGACAGGTTTTGGGGGGTCAGCACAGATCGGGTGTGAGGACCAGGGACACTCTCCCTGTTCTACAGAGCATTTCAGATGGGTAGAGGTGGGGCAGTGAATGGTCAGATCTGCTGGAGAACCACTTGGGCATCCTGAGGGGGATTAGCTGGTGAAATCAATTGGGGTCACATGGAAGAGAAGGATCTGCAAAGCCATTCAGAGGAGCTAGTGTGTCACCATCAAGGAGACCTAGGGGTTCGCAGGATTTTCAAGCAGAGGGGAGATGAGGTCAGCTTCAGGTTTTAGAAGGAGCCTCAGGAAACTGTGGCAAGAGGGAGATGTGTTACAAAGAAGGTAAAACAGGAGGCTGGGATATAGTGAGACATGGAGAGAGAAGGCTGGCCTGGGGCAAAGAGGAGGGGCTGGTTCCCTTGGGACAAGAGGTCGAGTGTCTGGGACTGGGTGACTTGGGGCTGTGGGGAGGGAAGCTTGATGGTCGATGGCCATGGTTGACACAGTATTCTCGGGTAGAGAGAGAGGCGTTTAGGAAGCCAGGAATGTAGGCAGACCCACAGATTCGGGGTGATGACCCAGAGGCAGGATCTAGTGGGCAGAACCCAAGAACTGTCCCCTAGGTTGGTAGCATATGGCAGTGGGAGGCTGTGGAGGAGACCTGGTGACTCAGGTCTCAGTGGGGACAGTTTGGGAGTAATCCTGTTCATGGGGCCCCTTCCCAGCTTGGAACCTTCCCCACCCCGGCTCCTGGGAGGCTGGTGCTTGGTGGATGACTCATCGTTTTCTCGGCATCCCCAGGCTCAGGAAATGTTCAAGGAGACACACGGCCCTTCCTTTGGCAGGCCAGGCCCTCACTGGATGCTGGCTGGTTGAGAATAACACACTTGGGCCTCCGGCCTTGTCTAAGAGCATCCCGAGGGCATGTCTCCACGAGCCCCAGGCTTCCACAATCTCACACATCCCCAACTGTCTTAGGAAACTGTCATGACCCCATTCTACAGGTCAGTGAACCAAGGCGCAGCCTGTGCTGGGCACCCAGGGAAGTAACTGCCTGGTGGTGCTTCAGTTTCTTCATCTGAGAAATGGGTCTGATGATTGTCCCTCCCCTATGGGTTGTTGGGAAAATGAAAGGAGGGAGTTATGAGAAATGCTCAGATAGTGGGATTGTCATGTGCATGAGGATGCGAAGAGGGGTCCATCCAGGCAACAGGGGCTCTCCACTGGATGGAGCAGCCCTAAGGAAGGCCAGAGGGTAAGGTGGCCAACAGGCCTGCATTCAGGTCCCAGCTCTGCCACCAGCTCCTGGTTCAGGGCAAATGGCTTGCCTACTCTGATTCCTGCCCACTTAGGCATCAGTGGGTGAAGACCCACACCCTGGGGGCTGCTGGGAAGATGGCATGCTGCAGCGCCTTCTCAGGGTCCCTTGGAGAACCACCCTTCTCCCCCAACTCCAATGCAAAGATCTTCAAACCAGACAGCTGTTAACCTCCCAAGGGGAGGGGAGGCGGCTCAGCGAGTTCAGGCTGGAAAGCTCCCTGGGGCGCGGGGCCTCTAGGGAGATCTAGGGGCTGCAATAGGAGCAGACTGAGGGGCAAAGGGTTTTGTGCTGAATGGGAGGCCCCTGCCGGTCAGCAGAGGAATGGAGAGTGTGAAGGCAGAGGCTGGGTCCAGGCTCTGCCACACACTGCTGTGCAGGTTGGGCAGGTCCCTTACCCTCTCTGAGCCTCAGTTTCCTCTTCTGTAAAGTGGGATGATGATAGCTGTGGCTTCACTTATATCCTTCTACACCGTGTTCTATACTATGTGTATACACTACATATACTGCATACTATATTCTATAATCTACAAGCATCTGTACCAGGGGGTGGCCATAATCAAGCCCACAATAAAAGGGAGCTATAATTAGGATTATGATTGTGAGCCAATCAATAACCCTCCAATCCGTGACAAGGCCGTTCAAGCCATGCTGCTGAGCTGGGCTTTGAAGCTCAGGCTGGCCCCAGGTTTGCACTGAGCTGTGACTCACTAGCCAGATGACCTTGAAACAAGTCATTCTCTGAACCTCAGTTTCCTCCTCTCTGAGACTGACCCATCTCACAGGGTTGCTGTGGGGAGGCAAAGAGAGACTCCATGTCAAGTCCTCAGCACAGGAAATGGGAGCGTTTCTGTGCTTGCATCTGTGGTGTGGCCAGGGGCTGGTGGAGTAGGGATTGGAATCTGGGGCAGGGCCAGTGGCTGCTGGAGCAGAGAGGAACAGAAGAGGCAGAGGACAGAGGTGGAGAGGAGTGTGTGCAGGGAAACCGGACGGGAGGACTTCTAGGACGAGGGCTGGTCATCCGGGTTTGCCCTTGAGGGCTGGGGAACCCCCACCCCAGATCTGATGAGAGGGCAGAGGGAAAGCACTAGCCACAGCAGGTGGGAAGGAGAGGCCAGAAGTCTTGCTGGTCCAGTCAGCAGCTGGCTGTCAGGAAAGGTGGGTTAGAGGAGCAGTGGGCTTCCCTGAGTCCAGGTATGGTACTAAGAGTGCGCATGCTCCCCAGGGTAGAGTTCACATCCTGCCTCACCAACCAGCTGTGCAAACTTGGATGCATCTCAACTTCTCTGAGCCTCCATTTCCACATCTGTAAAATGGGGATAGTGATATCAACCACCTTTCAGGGTTGTTACAGGGATCACTTGAGTGCATAACATACTCAGTCAATGTCTGCTGCTGAGCAGAAACAATGACAATCAAGGCCCAGCTGGTGCTTGTTTTGAAATACCAGGTGCTCTGCTCAATAGGTTATACCCTGGCCTCTTGTGTGACTGTCAGAACAGGGCTGCTGTTAGGATCCCCATCTTCCTGATGCAGCTGTTGAAGCTCAGAGAGGTTAAGTCACATGCCTGAGGCCACACAGCTAGTGAAAGGCAGAGCAGGGGCTTGAGCCCACACAGTGGGGAAGTGTCATGGCCTCCGCTCCCTGAATCACCCATCTTGCTGACAGCAAGGCTCAGAGCCTAGGGTCCCCTTTAGTATTACCTGGGCTTGGATGATGGCTCTTCTCAGGTTGGGTGGCAGGGGGTGAGTCTGTCTGACAGAGTGTGCCTGACTCTGGAACACACTGCCTGGGCGCAAATGGGATTTGGTCAGCTTGACCCTCAGGGAACACTGAAGGATGCTGTGATTCGGGGAGGGCCGGGTTGCAGCATGGAGCCCCACGGCCAGCCAGCTAGCCAGCGTGCTTCATCCAACTCAGATCGGGGAGCTTTGTGCCCACCAACATGAGACAAGGCATGGCTTGACAACCAGGTCACAGGCAGCTGCCAGTGGGCCCCAGAGGATACAGGTGGCCAGTGCCTGGTCTGGGCAGCACCCACGGAGGAGAGGGAGGAACTTGGGAGGGCTCTTAGAGGAGGTGTGAGTCATGAAATAGAAGAGGAAGGGATAGGGCCTCCCAGGACGAGGAAGGGGTGATATGGATGGAGGAGCACAAGAGATTCCTGTTTTCAAGGTGATACAGACACCTGACAATGCAACCACAGCAACCAAACAGCAGGCCCCTAAGAGGGCGAGAAGTGCCCAGCACACCCCCTCCACCTCATTCCCCTGCCCAGAGGAGGCCAGTCCCTTATGTATCCTTCCTGATATGCTTGGCTCTGGAGCTGGGCTGCCTGGGTTTGAATCCCGAACCTGCTTTATATTTCCTGTGTGATTTGGGCAACTTACTCCACCCTTCTGTACTTCTGTGTCTATGTCTAAAAAGCAGAGGATAGTAACAGGACCTGCTTCTCTGGACTGTTACGAGGACCGGGGTTCCTAAAGCCTAGCAGAGGGCAGGGGCTGGTGGCTGAGTGCCCCAGGAGCACTGGCTGTCGCTGCTGCTGTTGCTGTTGCTGTTACTGCCATGATGATTGTTGTGCATGTGCAGCTGTGCATACTGGGTGTGCAATTTAAGTGCCCAGCTCTCCAGGCAGGTCCTGAAGCTCAGTTTTCATTGCTTCTGCCCACTGAGGAGGAAGCAGAGGTGAGAGGTCCACCCAGAGGGCATCCTGGTGTATCTGCATCTTGAGACAGGCCTGTGATGGGGAGGGGCCTAACGTCATTGGCTGGGCCACCCACCCATCGGTTGGGCTTCCCTGGTGGCTCAGATGGTAAAGAATCTGCCCATAATGCAGGAGGCCTGGCTTCGATCTCTGGGTCGGGAAGATCCCCTGGAGAAGGGAATGGCAACCCACTTGAGTATTCTTGTCTGGAGAATCCCATGGACAGAGGAGCCTGGCGGGCTACAGTCCATGAGATGTTGCAAAGAGTCGGACACGACTGAGCGACTAACGCTGCTCACTTCCTACCCATTCAGGGCTTGTGCTGTGGGGACTCCGTCTCCTGCCCCTGCGCTGGGGACATGAGGTGGGGTGGGCACAGTAAGGATGAAGGGGCTGTGCAGAGAGCCCTCGGCCAGGCCCCAGAAGGTGAGATTTCTGCCACAATTCACCCCTAAGCTTCTTGAAAGAGGTCCCGGATCTAGACCTTGGTTTCTGTATCGGCAACGCCTAAGATGTGATAGAGTCTTGAGCTGTTTATTAGGACCCCACCTTCAGGTTTCTGCCCCCAGGGGATTTACAAGTGCAGTTGATGGTGTTATTGATAAGATCCTAGTTTGGAAAGTATAATAGTGCTGCTTAGAAGCTGAGTGACCTTGGGGAAATTTAAGAGGAAGGGAATTGATTAACTCTCTGGGTCTCAGTTTCCTCCTCTGTAAAACGGGCATAGAAATAGAACCTGTGGGGTGATTGGACGCAGATAAGAAACAGAGCCAGGGGTCTGACTCAGAGTAAGGCTCTGTGACTGGCAGCAGCTGCAATTATTTTAAGGAACTGAGATGAATGAACTGAAGAAGCCACCAGCAAACACTACAGGGCTGCAGGCAATCCATTCATTCCCGATTCATTCAGCAAACTTTGATTGGCACCTGCTATGTACCAGTTCCTGTTCATTCATTCCACCAAGACTTACTGAGCACCTACTATGTGTCAGGAGTAGGACAGACTTGATCTCTGCCCTCCTAGATCTGAGAGTTCCAGGCACCTCCATTAGCTGGTGGTCAGGGGGCTCCTAGGGCCTGATGTGCCATCCAGCAGGTTGGCTCAATGACTGGGCCCTTATCCCCACTGAAATGGCCTTGGTGAGCTCAAGGGGCCACTTCTGCCTGGTGTCCCCAAGCTAGCCCTGCTGGTCCCTCTGACTCCCCGCTCCCAGAAGTAGAACTCAGGAGGGAATGGGGGGGTGTGATGCAAGACCTTTCTGATCAGCCCCTCCCGCTCCGATCTAATCACCTCCTCCCCAGCAACAGCATTCATTGTCCTTCCTATTTTCTCCTCTTCACACAGAGGCCAAAGTGTGGTGTTAAAAATGTAAACCTGACCGTGGTCATTGTCTGCTCAAACCCTTCTGTGGGTCCCCATCACCATCTGAGCAAAAGCCTCCAGGCCCACACGCCCCAGCTCTGCCCCTCTTTCCACCTTCTGGGCTTCTGCTCACTGCCCTTCATCTCCCCTAGCCTCTAGCCTGGCCCCCAGCCCTCACTGGGCCCTGCTGACATATCACCTCCTCAGGGAGGCCCTCCCTGACTGCCTTTCCAAAATGCCCTATATTCCCCATCACTCTCAAGCCCTTTACTTCAACTCCGAAGCCCTTATCGACATCAGACTAATACTGCATTTTGTGTGCTCCCCTGGACTCCCAGAGGACAGGGATATTTTCTGTCTTCCTCACTACTGTGTTCCCAGCACTGGGTGCATTCATTCACTGATTCACTCAGCAAACTTTGATTGGCACCTGCTGTGTACCAAGTCCTGTTCATTCATTTCATAAAGATTTTCTGAGTCCCTACTATGTGCCTGGAGTGGAGTAAGATAGACTTGATCTCTGTCCACCCAGAGCTGTGAGCCCCAGAGACCCCCTGCCTGGTATGCCCTCAGGAAGTGTTTGTTAAATGGTGTCTCTTGCCTTTCCATTCTCCTCTTCATGCCTCAGTTTCCTCCTCTGCAGAATGATGGACCAGAGCCGCTATGGCCTACCTGAGGGTTGGTGTGCAGGCCAGGGTCCCATCAAAGGCCGCCCGACCTGCCCAACAAGCAGATTCCTCCAGTCTCAGAGCTGAGAGAGCCAGAAGAGGGCAGGGTTGGCAGGTGATCAGGGAGGGCTCCAAGCCCCACATGGAGGCATCTGGACTCATCCTGGTCACATTGGGAAGCCCAGGCAGGACAGGGACACAACTGTGGGAAGATGGGAGGGGAAACAGGCCTGAAGGGAGGTCTGGGACTGAGGACCTTAATGGGGCCCCAGAAAGCCGGATCTCAGGCAGTGGGAAATGCTGAGTATCACAGAGCAGGGGAACTTGGGGAGGGAGGGTTTTAGGGAGCTGAGTCTGGTCCAGTATGTGTGCAAAACTGGAGTCTGAGACCCAGGGAAGCTCTGGATTCTTGGACACAGCAGCCCAACTGGGAGCAGAAGCTACAGAAATGAAGTGGAGGAAGCTGGGGAGGGGCTAGAAGAATGGATCTAACAATGTCTTCCTTGTATTATGTGCTTTTTTCTTCATAAAAGCCTCTTCATCATTCATTCATCCATTCACTCATGTACTCATCAACAACTTGGAGAGAGCTTCCTGGGGTGCAGTGGTGAGCCTCACAGATGTGGCTCTTGCCCTGGCAGAGCTCAGGATGCATTGTGGGAAAGATGCCATGGGGCACGGTGATGGTAGTGGTGGTGGTGATGGTGGTGGCAGTGATGGTAATCATGGTAGTGATGATGATGTAATGGTGATGGTGGTGGAGGTGATGATCATGGTAGTGGTGATGGTGGTAATGGTATAGTGATGATGACGGTAATGATGATGGTGATAGTAGTGGTGGTGATGGTCATGGTGGTGGTGATGGTGGTCATGGTAATAGTGATGATGGTGATGGTGATGGTGGTAATGGCAGTGGTCATGGTAGTGGTGATGGTGATGGTGGTCATGGTAATAGTGATGATGGTGATGGTGATGGTGGTAATGACAGTGGTCATGGTAGTGGTGATGGTGATGGTGGTCATGGTAATAGTGATGATGACAGTAATGATGATGGTGGTAGTAGTGGTGGTGATGGTCATGGTGATGGTGATGGTGGTCATGGTGATGATCATGGTGGTGGTGATGGTGATGGTGGTCATGGTGATAATCATGGTAGTGGTGATGGTCATGGTCATGGTGATGATCATGGTAGTAGTAGTGGTGGTGATGGTCATGGTGGTGGTGATGGTGATGATCATGGTAGTGATGGTGGTGATGGTGGTGATGGTGATGATCATGGTAGTGGTGATGGTGATGGTGGTGATCATGGTGGTGGTGATGGTGATGATCATGGTAGTGGTGATGGTGGTAATGGTATGGTGATGATGACGGTAATGATGATGGTGTAGTAGTGGTGGTGTGGTCGTGGTGATGGTGATGGTGGTAATGGTGATGATCATGGTGATGGTGATGGTGGTGATCATGGTGGTGGTGATGGTGATGATCATGGTAGTGATTGATGATGATGATGGTGGTCATGGTGATGATCATGGTAGTGGTGATGGTGGTAATGGTATAGTGACGATGATGGTAGTGATGATGGTGGTAGTAGTGGTGGTGATGATCATGGTAGTGATGATGGTAATGGTGATGATCATGGTAGTAGTGGTGATGATGGTCATGGTGGTGGTGATGGTGATGGTGGTAATAGTGGCGGTGATGGTGATGATGGTGCTAGTGGTGGTGGCAGTGATGGTGATGGTGGTGATGGTCATGGTAGCGGTGATGGTGATGGTGGTAGCGCTGATGGTGGTAATGGTGATGACAATGGTGATGATAGTTAGAGTAATAGTGATAATGATGGTAATGATGATGGTGATGGTGCTGATGCTGAAGTTGGTGGTGTTTTGGCTCCCACTGAATGCCGGCCTGCTCTAAGTGCTTCCTGTATGTTTGCACTCTGGGCTCCTGCAACCACCCTGCAAGGCACTGAGATCTTACGCAACTTGCCTGAGGCCCCCTGTGAGTCAAGGGGTGGCACCCGGATGTAAACCCAGGCAAGTCGGGCTGCCCAGCAAGCTGCTCCTAGCCATGGCCACCTGCCACTTCCAGCAGGCAGCTCCCCCTCACTGTCATGACTGTCAGCCCCCTTCCTTGCCTTCTGGACCCAGCACCTAGCACAGCGCCCAGCACTGGGGAGAATGCACGAGTCTGACTTGCCTGAACAGGGTTTGAGGTCAGGCTTTGCCCCAGCAAGCTTGAGCAAATGGCTTCTCTGCCCTCAGCACCTCATCTGTGAAAGAGGAGAAACATCCTCCAGGGAAGCCACCAGAAAGTCAAGGAAACACCACGCTCACTGTAGCAACTGATGTTTCCAGGGAGAGAGCCCATTCCCTAATTAGGAGGCAACTGAGAAAGACTCAGTTCTGCCTGGGATGGAGAGGGGCACACGGGAACCAGGGGCTCCTGGATGGATGGACACACTGTGCACACACCCCTGCTTGTTGCTTCCCCAACACAGGCCCCAGGGAAGGGACTGTTCTTCTTGTACTCACTGCTGACTGCCGTGCCTCTGGGACCCAGGCTCCAGCCATCCTCACACAGTTCTAGCAAACCTAAGTGATTCCATGCCAATAAAAAGACGGGACGGGGTGGGGGCTGGGAGCAGAAGGCCTGGACACAGATGCTGCCTCTGCTCTTCCTGTGTGGACAGGGTTCCCCCACTGTCCCTCTCTGGACCTCAGTTTTATCTTTTTGTTCAAATACACACAGAGCAGGTGCTCTGTGCCAGACTCTGGAGACACAAATGAAGACCTCTGCCCTCAGAGAGCTGACGTTCTGATGGAGACTGATACTATGTAGTAAACGAGGAAAGCTCCCAGCTTGTGACATGCTGGCAAAGCTGTGCAGAAAAACCAAGCAGAGCAAGGAGAATCCGAGGTGCTGGAGTGGGAGATATTGGAATTTTAATCAGTGTCACAGAGGGCCTCTCTGAGAAAGTGACATTTTATGCAAAACCCTGAAGGAGGTGCAGGAGAAAGTTATGAGGGTGTCTGATGGAAAGGGTTCCAGGTAGAGGGAACTGTAAGTGCAAAGGCCCTGAGGCAGGAGTGTACATGGAGGATTTGAGGAACAATGAGGAGATCAGTGTCCTCAGCACTCCCACCCGCACCTCCAGCCTGTATTTGGAAATCAAAACACCACATTTTACCTCTCAGGACCTCAGACCCCAGAACACAATGATTTCTGAGCCCACATAGCCCTATCTGGGGGAGAGTGGGTGATGCTGCCTCCTGGATGGGGCCAGGGCAGAGGCCTTGCTGCCTGTTTCGTCAACCCAAAGGGTGAATTTTAAGACCTGTGCTGCGGCTTATAAAAGAGAACACCATGGTTCTCCTTGCTCCACATGATTGCTAGTCATGGCCCTGGGTTCAAACCCTGGGCCCACTGCTTTATGAATATGTGGCCTTTGGTAAATCCTCCTCTGAGCCCCAGTGTCTTCCTCTGCAGAATGAGGCTCCAATGCCTGTGTATCAGGGTTGATGGGATGGGATTTGGTGGGAAACACACCTGGAAGCACGTGTATAAGTGTCCAACCTTGGGTCTTCCTGGAGGAGGTGCTCAGTATATGTTAAAAGCCAGAACCTAACATTTATATGACCTCAAACTGTTTTCACAGCTGTTGGGAATTTGTCATATCACTTGAGTCTTCTAAAAAGGAAGTGGGGGTGTGGGGAGGAAGTACCAGCCCCAACTCACAGGGGGTAAACTGAGGACCCAAAGTCACCTTGAGGCAGGGCCGATAGAGGGCTAAGAGGTGGGTCTCCTGGCTCGGGGAAGTAGGGGAGCGAGGGGAGTGGAGACTGTCCAGAGCCTGCCCCCGCCGCCACCCCCTCACGAGTGTATGTGTGTGTCCACATGCGCACACATCGGCCGCACCAAGCAACAAGAGCGGCTTTCAGATTTGTGGTCCCTGAGCAGGTTTCGTAAGGCATGGCTTGGCTGGTCCAGGGGTCTGTTGTAAGGATGTTGAAAGGCCCAGAGCGTGGGGAAGCTCAGGACGCAGGCGGGCAAAGGCGGGCAGGTCCCTGTGAAGAGGAAGAGGTCTGGGCTCATGTGATTGTCCACTGGGCCTGTCTGGCCATCCGGTGTCTGGCCTTTGTGGCCAGAGCCAGCTGGGTCTCCGGGTTGGTCTCTGAGCAGTCTGGCCCCCTGTGCCTTGTCGTCCAGACGCCCGACCTGCTCAGCCCCTGAGCCTCGGCACAGCCTGGGGAAGGGGTGCGTTACAAATGAGGAAGCCAAGCTTCAGAGAAGGGTGTGCCCAGCTGCCCTGCGGGGAGCCAGGATTTGGACCCAGGTTCCTGGTCATGGCTCAGCCAGGGGCCAGCAAGCAGGCTTTGTGCAGGCGGCTCCCTTCCTCCCTTGGCCTGCCTTCTTGGCCACAGTCTGGCTCGTCACCCTTGACAAAAGGCCCTGCAGACCCGTCTCTGCTCCTTAGTTGCCACACCTCATCTTCATGGGATTCTAGCTCTGCCCTGCATCAGCTGCTTGTGGGCACTGGGCTCACCTTTGGCCCCTTTGAAGGAGACGTCAGGGACCCCATCCTTATTCAGTGCATTTAAGGCCCCAGACAGCTTTTGCCCCATCCCCACCCAATGCGGGGGTTTCTAGGCCCGTTTTCCTTTTTGAACATCTGCTTATTTGGCTGCGTTGGTCTTAGTCACGGCGTGCGGGGTCTTCCTTGCATCGCGCGGGGTCTTTCGTGGCGCTGCGCAGCCCTAGTTGTGTCACACAGGCTTAGTTGCTCCGCACCACGTGGGATCTTAGTTTCCCAACCAGGGATTGAACTCATGTCCCCTGCAGTGCAGGGAGGATTCTTAACCACTGGACCACCAAGGCGGTGTTCCCTCGGCCCATTTTCTAGATGAAGAAACTGAGGCTCAAAGAGGAAAGGTTACGTCCTAACATGAATGGGCCGTGAGAACAGTGCTAGGACTCCAGAGCTTGTGCTTTTTCCATAATGTAGCCCTCCTGCCCTCCGTTTCTTCAGCAGCAAAATGGGAGACTGGAACTGGGTGATCTCACTTGAGAGCAGAAACTCTGGAGACAGACAAGCTGAATGTGAATCCCAGCCCCGTCACGTCCTAGCTGGGGAATGGGGCCTTAGATAGGCACTTCCTCTCCCCATGCCTCAGTCTTCCTACCTGTAAATGGGGCTGAGAGGCATATCACCCCTCGAGCTGCTGTGAGGTCCAGGGAGCAGCCACGCAGAGTGCCCTGGGAGTGAGGATGTGCACAGGGGTGGCAGGTTTTGAAACTTCTGAGCTTCCTGTCCAGCCCTCCCTGCGGTGCTTGAAAGGATGGCAGGGGCCACGTGAATGCTCACTTGTGCTCTTCCTGGGGCATGACCCGGTGACCCAGACTGGATCGGGGCTGTGCATGGATGTGTCTGCCAACAGCAGACATTCAGGGAGCCTGCTGTGAGGGTGACGAGCAGTGGGTGGTCCCAGACATAGCCATGAGGCCGGCTCAGGCTGCCCTGGGCAGCCAACGACACCTTTGTCCCCATTTGTTCCCTTTGTCGCCTCTTGTGCAGATTACGAGTACCTTGCCTGCTCCTGCAAGCTCGGCCTTTCCTGGGAGAATTGCTCTGAAGCAGCCACAGAGCACGCAGAAGCTGTCTGGCTAATTAGCGGGTGGCTGCTGGGGACAGGCTTGGGACTTGGTGGCTGGAATTGGGACTCCGGGTGCCTGAGGCCAGTGCCAGCTTGGCTGGGAGGCCAGGCAGCGTCCTGGGCTCCAGGATGTCACGGCCTTTCCATCATGGGGTTCAGATCCTGGCTCTGTGGCTTTTTGGCTGGGTGACCTGTGAAGGCGCTTTGCCTCTCTGGGTGGCAGTTTCCTCACCTTGGACTTTAGATTGTTTGGGTTGGGAGCCCAGCACCGAAATGGGGTCCATGATCAGCAAATAGTGTCACTGCTGCCATCGCCTTGGGCCCGTGCCGGCCCACGTGGAGAATATGAGAAGCGCAAGCCCAGTGACAACCCTTGGGGACCATGCAGCATCATCTCAGAGTCATAGGCAGCAGGGGAAGACCAGCTAGGCCTCAGGCCCTCAGCAAGAGACTCGCTTAATGTCTCAGAGCCTGAGCCTCTTTTGTTCCCCCGAGCAGTGGAATAATTGAGACACTGTGTGGTCAGGTGCCTAGAACAGGGCCTAACAAAGATGGAGTTCCTTCCTGGTCCCGCCTCCCTCCCCCTTCCACTTCCCCACCCCCCCACTTTCTCCCCCTCTCCCTTGCCCTCCTTCCCCAGGCCTCAGGAACTCGCTGGAGGGAGGCAGCTGCAACTCCTGTGGGAAAATCAGGTCTAAGGACTGCCTGTGGCCTGGGGTGGTCAAAGGAGGGAGGGTCTCGACTGGACTCAGCAGGCAGCACGGTGGGGGTTCTATGAGAGCAGAGAAGTGGAGCGCAAATGGGTAGATAGTCTGCTCAGGGGCCACAAGGCTCTCAGGCTAGTGGCCCAGGACTCAGGCTGCCGCCCGACTCTGGGGCAGGTCCAGGTTGAGGGTGTGCAGAGATGTGGACGATAGATAGGGTCTGACTGTGCAGCCTTGGATGTCAGGCCAGGAGCATTCTCCCCTCTGGCCCCAGATTCCAGGGAGGAGAGCTTCCAGGCCCACGGGGCAGAGGGGTGTTGGTGAACAGAGCATTGGCGCACAGGAAGAGGCCTCCTTGGCTTGTCCTGGGGAGTGCTGGGCTGGAAAGCCTTTCTCAAAGGGCCTGCCTTAGGGCCAGGACTCCTCAGCAAGGAGTTGAGTAGAGAGTGGCCATCCCAGCAGAGGAGGCAGCCTCGCAGAGGCACGAAGCATGCTTCAAAGGCAGGGTGAGTAGGGCCACATCACAGAGCTCTCAACTGCCCGGCAGAGGAGCCTGGATTTTATCCGGGCTGGGAGCCATGGAAGGTTTGAGGCAGGCGGCCTTGAGATCTCATTTTCAAAGTCAAGGTGCAGCCCCATTCGTCAGGGAGGTTGAGACAGTGGATGTACAAACTAGAAACCTGATGGAGTAGAAGTCAGCCTGGCCTCTTACCTTCCTGGGTGTCCAACCTGTGTAAATCTCATCCCTCCAGAAACTTCTGGGAACCTCAGCTTTTGCATGTGTCTAAGTACTGCCTGTGGACTTTCTGCCTCCCTGAGTGCCCGGGGTGAGAATGAAGTCGCCCTTACATTGTGCCTGCAGCCGGGCACCCCGACATTTTGGCAACAAGTTCCCTGAAATCCCTCATGGACTGCTCGCCATGTGCGAGGTTATTTTATAGAGGTTATCTCATTGCATTCTTGTGCTGTGCTGTGTTCAGTTGCTCAGTCGTGTCCGACTCTCTGTGACCCCATGGACTGCAGCCCGCCAGGCTCCTCTGTCCTTGGGGATTCTCCAGGCAAGAATACTGGAGAGGGTTGCCATGCCCTCCTCCACTGCCCTTTTAGGCAGCCCTATTCCCGATCATTGAGGAGGAAACTGAGGCACAGAGAAGAGAAGTGATCTGCCCAACAGGCAGGGCTGGGATTGAGCCCAGGCTGGTCTGGCCCTGGAGTCCTTGCTTGCAGCTCCTCCACACCCCTGTCCCCAAGCGGGGCCCTGGCTGGGGCGTGGCCCGGTCCCCAGCCGGTTCCCCAGGGCGCAGTCAATCCCCTGTCAGGGCCCACCAGTACGGGAGCCAATTAGTAGCTGCCACACCTGTCCCCCTGCCCTGGGCCCCCCAGAGGCCCAGCCCTGCCCAGATCTTTCAGGCACCACCCTCAGCTCTAGAAGCCGATGCTTCCAGCATTGCACCATTTAGAAGAAGGACAGAGGCTCATTTTTGTCAGAGAAGCGGGGAGAAATCAAGCCAGTGAGAGAAGCGCCCCACCATCAGGATATTTCCACGCCTTGTCTGGGCCGCCACAGAGCTTGGTTCCCCCACACCGCTCCCCCCACCCGGTCTGTTCTGTGCCCCCCACCACAGGCTCCCCTGTCTCTGCTTCCCTCTCCCCAACCTGGGGCCGTTCCCCGCCTCCACCCCACCCCGCCCTCTCCCTGGGTCCCCTGTGACAGGGGCTGCTGGCGGCGTTGGCTACAGCTTCTCACCTGCGTGCCGGGTCTGGCTCCAGCGAGAAAGGAGGAGGAGGAAAAAAAGGTCCTTGAGATGGTGACAAAGGTCTGAGTGTGGGCCGCCAGAGCAGCCTGTTTCCAGGCAACTGCTCTACCCCAGGCTCCCTGCTGCGGCGGGCACATCCGTCAAGCCGCAGCTCTGCTCAGCGAGGGAGCTGGGGCGGCCCTAGCAGCCTGGGCACACGGCCACGGCCCCCAAGCTCCAGCCCTGCTGGGGACACGAGGCCCCTCTGGCAGGGGCTGCAGGGGAAAGTACAGTGTTGTCATGGCTACTGCTGGCCAAGCACCTACTGGGTGCCCAGCCGCAGGCTTGGTGCACACAGGGCAGAGCTCCTACTCATGAGTCAGTCCATCCCGTCATCTATCCACCCATCCTTCTATCCCCATTCCGGATAGAACGCTGGTGTATTGTGCAGGCTCTGGATGGCTGGGTTGAAATCCTCCTTGCTGTTTGATCTTGGTCACGTTATTCTATTTTGCCGGGTCTCAGTTTTTTCATCTGTAAAATGGTCACAATAATAGTTCTTACTTCATAGCATTGCCATGAGGATTAAATGACTTAATACAGGCAATGCCTAAGCACAGAGCCTGGCACATATTAAATGCTCAGTAAGGACTAGTTGTTGTTTCTATGTTTATTAGTAATTAATTATGTGTAAAGAGACCATCAGGGCAGTGGGAAGCATGTGGCCCACAGCAATCAGATAGAATCTGGGTAGAGAGGGTTCATATTTGTCCCACTTTCAATGGTACGACCTTAGGCAAGTCATTTTGCCTCTTGGAACCCCAGGTTCCTCTTGGCTGCACTGGAGAGATAATTAATAGCTGTCTCCATACCTGTTCTCTTCCGGGCAAGTTCGAAGCACTCTCTCTTGTTGGGAGGATCACTGATGCGTGTGCCCAGGGCCCCACCCTGACAGCACTCAATATGGAGAGTGGTCATTATTCAACAGACCTGGATTGGCGCCTGCTGGGTGCCCGTGTGGGGGCAGGGAGAGGACTCAGACCTGCCCGGCCGTGCCCTCGCCATCCCCCCACCCACCTGATTTCTGGGCTGTTCTGCCCTGCAGGACGGCCCTGCTTCCCGCCCGACATTCTAATTGCTCCAGCTTCTGCCCTTGGGGTTGCTCAGCCCTGTTCCTTATCCTTCCTTCCACCTCCCTTTTTGAAAACAACCTCTGCCAGTGCCCCCAACCCCAGCCCTGGAGGGAGAGAAGGAGGAGGCAGCCCAAGTGCCAGGGGAGCGGGCACGCTGCCGGCCTTTGTCTGAGCTGCCCGGCGGCCGAGGCTCCATCCCCTGGGGCAGGCCACGTTGCCCGCCTCCTGGCGGCTCAGGGAGGGCCGCGTGGGCGGCGGGGCCTGGGCAGGCCTGGGCTGGCCGCGGCCCCCTGGGATGGCCTGGCCCATTCAAGCGGGAGAGAGACCCAGGCTTGGGAGGAGAGTGGTATCAGGCTGGTGCTCCCCATGGCAGCTGGGTTGGGGTGACTGTGTCCTTTGGGGGACCCATTGCAGACAGGTCTCAGCGCCTCCTATGGATCAGGAACTGTGGTGGTAGCAGCTGGGCCCTCAGCACAAGGCCACACAGTCTGAGTTCAAATCCCTGTTTTGCTGTTTGACAGCTGGGTGGCCCGCGCAAACTCCCACACCTGTCTAGGCCTCTATTAACCGGTTTGCAAAATAAACACGACAGTAGTCTTACCTTAAGCTCTAAACATGGTCGAGAAGAGCACCCAGTGAGGGTTGCTGCAGTGGTGTTGACTGTACTCTTGAGAAGTAGGGGCTGAACATTTGCTGAACTCCTACTGTGTGTTAGATCCACTGGAGAGAAGATCCATTGCAAGAAATAGCTCAGTTTTTCAATTCAGTCGCTCAGTTGTGTCCGACTCCTTGCGACCCCACGCAGCACGCCAGGCTTCCCTGTCCATCACCAGCTCACAGAGCTTGCTCAAACTCATGTCCATTGAATCAGTAATGTCATCCAACCATCTAATCCTCTGTCGTCCCCTTCTCCTGCCTTTGATCTTTCCCAGCATCAGGGTCTTTTCCAATGAGTCAGTTTCTGTAATATGGCCAAACCTGAACAAACTATTTGGCCAGCCCAATATTTACTAAGCACCTACTCTGTACCAAAATCTGGGCTGGGTATTGGGGATACCCAGATGAAAGACCTAGGAGAAGCAAGTGTCGAGGAAAGAAGCATAAGGAAAGGAGGGAAAGTTATATATGAGGTCCTGCTGTGAGCCGGACTCTGCTGAGAACTAGGAGTCCAGGAGTCCAGATAAAGAATCTGCCTGCAATGCAGGAGAACCTTTGATCCCCGGGTCAGGAAGATTCCCCTGGAGAAGGGAATGGCAACCCACTCCAGTATTCTTGCCTGGAGAATTCCATGGACAGAAGAGCCTGGTGGGCTGCAGTCTGTGGGGCTGCAAAGAGTTGGACACGACTGAGCAACTAATACTTTCAGGAGTCCAGAGAGGAGCAGAGGGGCCCCTGCCCTTGTAATGGGAAAGGGCACAAAAATCTGGAAACTGATGATTATAATGCAGGGTAATCAGTGCTGTGATGTGAAGTGCCCTGGGGGGTGCCAACCTAGGCTTGGGAGTCAGGGAGGGCTTCCTGGAGGAGGTGACCTAGACACTTGGCCTTATGAGCCACCTTATCAAGTCCTCTCAGTAACAGTTCTATCATGTTGTGGTCTAGGCTCAGTTTAAACATGTCCAGGGGTGGGGTACTCACTACCCAGGGAGGAATATACTTTTTCCATTTGCAGTCAGATGGCCTTCCCTTGGACCCACTCACGGCTCTCCCGCCGCTCCCTCATCAGTCTAGGCTGCAGCAGCTTCTGCGTCAGTCTCCGACTTCCCCTCTCGCCCCTCCGGTCCTTTCTCCACCCAGAGCTCCAGCCAGAGCAATCTTCTGAGACATAAATCAGACAACATCAGCTTCTGGCCTAAAACCCTTCAGTGGCTCCCCAGGGGCTCTTAGGACAAAGACCAGACTCCATACCGCAGCCTGAAAAAAGGCCCAGCTGGACCGGTGCAGCTGACCCTCTGGCTTCCCCAGGTTGTGGATAGGGCCACGTCCAGGCCAAAGCCTCCACCTGCCCATGCAGCCTCTTAAGGGTGCAGGGGTGAAATTAATGCAGACGGAGCCCCCGATTGTGGCAGTCACGTGCAGGCCAGTGGGTAGTGATGTTATCCAGCCTGGTGATGTCAGCTTGGCACATAGTCCCTTTCCAGCTCCATGCCTCAGTTTCCCCATGAGCAAAACACAGGGACTGTCTGGTTGGTGCCTGGAGAATCTCATGTGAAGTACAGGGCCCCTGGAACTCTCACGAGCTTGCCCCCACCCCTCACCAGTGGCTTCCATGATGGACTATTTCCTGCCCCCTCCAGATCTAGTCCAAAGAGAAGACTAGCAAGTCAGGACTAGGTTAGGACGTAGATTTCAACAGCTCTCTTGATCCTGAGGAGACCCTGAGGCCCATAAGGTGAAATGACCTGCATTTAGCTGCCCCTGTAGTAGCCATGGGCTTCCCAGGTGGCTCAGTGGGTAAAGAACCCACCTGCCAATGCAGGAGATATAAAAGACGTGGGTTCCGATCCCTGGGTCAGGAAGATCCCCTGGAGGAGGGCATGGCAACCCACTCTATTATTCTGGTCTGGAGAATCCCCATGGACAGAGGAGCCTGGCAGGCTACAGTCCATAGTGTCACAAAGAGTCAGAGATGACTGAAGCGACGTAGTACGCACATAGTAGCCACACCTCTCTGGCCAGTGTGAGTTATCTGCTATTATGGCAGAAGGGTCAGGCTAGCTCAGAAAACTGGGGGTTTTAATCTTTCCATCCAGAATCCTAATTATCATTACTTTAATTTTGTTTAAAGACACAGTGCAGGGACTTCTGTGGCAGTCTAGTGGGTTAAGACCTCGCCTTCCAATGCCTGGGGTGTGAGTTCAATCCCTGCTTGGGGAGCTAAGATCCCATATGCCTCAGGCCAAAAAGAACAAAACAAACAAAACAAAAAAATAAAGCAGAAACAACAATATTGTAACAAATTTAATAAAAGACTTAAAAAAATAAATACACAGTACATTTGCATGATTCAAAGTTTGAAAGTTTAAAAAAGACATGGTAAATATCCTCCATTCTTTCTCCTGCTGCTCAGCCCCGCTGCCCACCCCCTCCTTCGAAGGGACCACTTCAGTCAGCATCTTGTCTGTCCTTCCAGGGATACCTGAGGTACAGAACCTGTTTTCAGACCTCAGAGGAGCTGGTTAGTGTGAGTGTTTGCCCCCTGACCACCAAGGGATTAAGAGATTCCCAGAGGCCGCAGAGCTTGGTAGGAGATAGAGTCGCCAGCAGCCTCTCCATGCCCAAGCACTGGGCATGTCCTGTGGGCAGATTTAGGAACCTGGCTGCGTTGTTCCTGACTCCCCTGCAGAGAGGATCCTGCGTTCAGAGCATGACTCTGTACCCACAGTAAGTAGAGACCAAGGAAATGTTGAGAGCATCCTAAGTACCCTGTGCACCTTCGGCACCATCCACAATGCAAATGATGTGGGGAGAGTGTGCCGTGACTCAGCAGATAGGACCCCAGTGCAGTGTAGTGGCAAGGGGCCCCTCCACGGGGGTGGGATGGGGAGGGTAGGCCCCTATTTGTGGAATGGGCTGAGCAGACGGACCTGCTTTATGTTGTAGACAGCTCTGTGTTGATGGCTTCATCCCCTTAACATGAACATTAATGAATAGACATTAACCTGTTTCACTGAACCTGCACCATATCCCCACCAGGTGGACTCCGTTACAGTGGAGGGAACAACTTTAGTCACTTGTCTGAGGTTACACGGTGATTTGACTTGAACTCAGGTCTGTCTGCTTTCGTGCACTGGAGAAGGAAATGGCAACCCACTCCAGTGTTCTTGCCTGGAGAATCCCAGGGACGGGGGAGCCTGGTGGGCTGGTGTCTATGGGGTCACACAGAGTCGGACACGACTGAAGCGACTTAGCAGCAGCAGCAGGTCTGTCTGGGGGTTTCCCTGGTGGGTCAGTGGTAAAGAATCTGCCTGCAATGGAGTCGCAGGAGACGCAGGTTCGATCCCTGGGTTGGGAAGATTCCCCGGAGGAGGGCATGGCAACCCCCTCCAGTACTGCCTGGAGAATCCCATGGACAGAGGAGCCTGGCGGGCTACAGTCCATGGGGTCACAAAGAGTCAGACGTGACTGCGCACAGACACACGCGGGTCTGTCTGATTCCTGAGGTTCCCCACCCCGCAGTGCTCCATCAGTATCACATGACCTAGTTCCTGCAGCCCACATGTGAGGGCAGGATGATCGGGCTCCCGGACTGCCAGCTCTGGCTCCACTGTTTCCCGGCTGTGTGACCTTGGGCAGGTCACACCCTCTCTGTGCCCCATGACCTCTGCTGCACCTGAGGTCAGAAAAGTAGTGCATCCTCAGGGCTGATGGCATTATGTGGGCAGATGCCATAGCTGATGCCCCAAGGGATGGGATTGAGTCCGGAGCTGAGGTTCACAGATACACCAGCCTCTGCTTGGTTGTGTGACTTTGGGCCACTTCCTTGCCCTTTCTGAACCTCCATTCCATATCTCTAGGGTCCCTCATCTCTGGGCTCCCTCATCTCTGGGATGAGCTCTTTGGGAGGGAGCCTTTTGGATGTAGCCCAGGGCAGTCGACAGGATTTGGGCGGAGCTGGAGCTGGGGAGCAGGGAGAACAGGGTTCAGGGAGGCAGGGCACAGGTAGTCAAGGGTGTGGCCCTTTTTTCTTTTGTTGACTCCAGGAATGGATTTTACATTTTTTTAGCAAGGATCTGATTCAAAGTTGCTGGGCAAAACCGAGCCTAACTGACCTAAAGCCTACCCACACCCCCCCCCTCCCCCGCCCCCACAATGAAATATTTGCTTCAGGAGAGGAATGAAGTTTAAGAGTTCCAGAAGCCTTAAAATTGCTGTTTTGTGGTCAGGGACAGAGGTACAGAGGGAGATAAGACCAAGTCCTTCACTCCATGGCATCACGTCATGCCTGTTGATGGAGCAGCTACTGTGCTAGGCCCTGGTGGAGACCATGGCAGACCCCTCCGTGCCCTCACAATGCTCACCGTCTGCTGAGGGAGGTAGCTGTTAACCAAACGGACCCACAAATAAACAGGGTAGCGTCATTGTGAGAGGCCCCATGAAGGAAGGGGGCTCCCCAGGTCGTGCCCTGGGGATGGGGGTCAGGAGAGCTGCCAACACCAAGTGCCGCAGACTGGGGGTCTTACGCAGCAGAAATCAATTTTCTCACAATTCTGGAGGCTTCAAGTCCAAGGTCAAGGCACTGGGGCTTTGGCTTCTTCTGAGGCCGCTTCCTTGGCTTGAGGTGGCCGTCTTCTCCCTGTGTCTCACGCGGCCTCTCCTCTGTATGTTTCGTGTCCTAATTTCCTCTTCTTCTAAGGACACCAGTCGTATTGGATTAGGGCCCACCCTAATGACCTCATTTGACTTAATTACTTCTTTTAAGACCCTGTCTCCTGTCACAATCTGAGGTACAGAAGTTAAGACTTCAACACAGGAAACTGCAGTGAGAGGAGAGGGGATGGGGGGGTGGTACACAGAACGGCCCATAACAGGCAGTAATACTGGAGCCGAGGCCTGAAGGGCAAGTAGAAGTTAGCTTAGTCATGGGGAAGAAGGGGTGTTTCAGGCAGAGGGTGCAGTGTGGGCAAAGGCCAGGTGGCAGATATGGTTCTGAGAGAAGCAGGTGTTGCTAGAGGACAAGAAGGACGTGGAGAGNACTGGCCACATAGAGTAAAGGTAATTTTCCTGTTAAGCAAAGCTGACTTCTTGAACCAGACCAGTTCAAATACTGCACCCTTTGAGAATTCTTCCTCGTATAAGGGATGTCATATGATATTTCCCCTTCTCTGTCTGATGTACTTCACTCAGTATGACACTCTCTAGGTCTATCCATGTTGCTGCAAATGGCATTTTCCATTCTTTTTAATGGCTGAGTAATATTCCATATGTATTCCTTATACGTGGAATCTAAAAATAAATGATACAAATGAACTTACAAAACAGAAGAGGCTCACAGACTTAAAAAATGAACTTCTGGTTACCAGAGGGAAAGCGGAGGTTAGGGGGTTTGGGCAAGTCATATCACATTGCTATATTCAAAACAGATAACCAACAAGGACCTACTGTACAGCATATGGAACTCTACTTAGTGTTATGTGCCAGCCTGGATGGGAAGGTGGTCTGGGGGAGAATGGATACACGTATACGTACGGCTGAGTCCCTTCACTGTTCAGCTGAAACTATCACAACATTTGTTAATCAGCTATACCCCAATACAAAATAAAAGTTTAAAGTCTGAAAAAAAAAATAAGAAATCTTTCTTAATTGACAATACCTACACTGTCCTCGATCCAGGGCTGGCCTCATGAGTATGCAGCTCACAGAGTCCCTTCCTGCTGCTGCTGCTAAGTCACTTCAGTCGTGTCCGACTCTGTGTGACCCCATAGACGGCAGCCCACCAGGCTCCCCCATCCCTGGGATTCTCCAGGCAAGAATACTGGAGTGGGTTGCCATTTCCTACTCCAATGCATGAAAGAGAAAAGTGAAAGTGAAGTCGCTCAGTCTGTCCGACTGTTAGCGACCCCATGGACTGCAGCCCACCAGGCTCCTCTATCCATTGGATTCTCCAGGCAAGAGTACTGGGGTGGGGTGCCATTGCCTTCCCCGCTCTTCCCTTCCTGGGTCACCTTTTGTCTCCCTCAGGCCCCCCACCTTGTCCCCTAACCTGATTTGTATGACCTGGCTTGAGATCTTGAGCTCCAGGGCCAAGAACTCTTGGCAAACAGTATTGTGACTTGGAGAGGCCATTCGGGCTTCCTGGGAGCCAAGGAGAAAAGGACAGTCTCCCAGGCAGTTGCTGGGAGAGCATGCCTGTCTTTGAGCTCCACAGGGCCAGATGTGGTTTCTCAGTAAAATGTCTCAGTCTCCTATGATGCTTGGAAAGAAAGCCTCCATCTTCCCCCAACACATTGCCTTTCATTGAAACATAAATGGGTCTCCAGTAACAGGGGCCTCCGTCTCTTGGGGGATGTTCACTAATCTCTGCCCATGAGCCACAGCTTCTCATTGGCTATGTAGCCTGTGGCAAATGCCTTCACCTTAAAAAAAATTTTTTTTAATTAATTTTGGCTGTGCTAGGTCTTCGTTGCAGTACTGTGCATGGAGTTTCTCTAGTTGTGACAAGTGGGGGCTATTCTCTTTTTGCAGAACATGGACTCTAGAGTGTGAGCTTCAATAATTGCAGCACACCTGGGCTTAGTTGCCCTGAGGCATGTGGGATCTTCATTCCCTGACCAGGGATTGAACCTGTGTCCCTTGCATTGGCAGGTGGATCCTTAACCACTGGACCAGCAGGGAAGTCCCTTGCCTTTACCTTTAAGCCTCAGTTTGCACATGTATGCTTTCATTTAACACATTTTAGCAATTTAAATAAATGGTTTATTTTAGAACAATTTTAGACTTACAGAAAAGCGGCAAAGATAGTCCAGAAAAGTCCCATGTACCCTTCACCCAGGTTCCCCTATTGTCAACATTTGACACTATTATGGTATGTTTGTTACAGCTAAGGAACCAACATGGATACATCACTATTAACTAAGCTCACACTTTTTTTGTTTTTGGATTTCACTAGTTTTCCCCTAAGGTTTCTTTTCTGTTTCAGGATCCCAATCAAGAGACCACGTTACATTTAGTCTTCATATCTCCTTGAGCTCCTCTGGCCTGTGATGCTTTCTTAGGACCCAGTTTTATTTTGATAAACATTTTGGAACTCCTACAATGTGAGTGGTTCTTGGTGCTAGGGAAAGAAACAGAAGCCTGCCTTTCATGGAGCCCACATTTGGAGGTGGGAGGGACAGATCACAGATAAGTAAATGTAAATATTAAGTGTGTCAGTACTATACAGAAAAATAAAGCAGGGGAAGATGGAGAGGTCTGGGAAGGCTTCTTTATGAGGCAACACTGGACAGTGAACTGTTTTGGAGGTGAGGGAGCCTCCAGGTGGATATCTGGTGGGAAAGTACTCTTGGTAGCAAGCAGAGCAAGTGCAAAGGCCCTGAGGCAGGAAGTGCCTGTAAGTCTGAGGAACCATGGGGAGGCCAGTGGGCAGGAGCCCGGGCTGTAGAGGCGACTGGTGGGAGGAAAGGGAGCCCTGTGTGGAGTATAGACTGGAGGGAGTGGAAGCTGGGAGAAGGCTGGAATCATGATCCAGGGCAGCCAGGTGGAAGGGGCTCGTGGCCTGAGCCACAGTGGTACCTGTGGATGGTGAGAAGCGGGTGGGTTCTAGCCCTTTTCTGAAGGAGGACCCACAGTATTTGCTGGTGGAAACAGGGCTTGTGCTGAAGCCCCCTGACAGGACTTGCATGAGGAATAAATAGAAACAGTGATGGATGTTAGCAAGGCTTGGAAAACTGTGAAGGTGGGTTTCTCTCTCTTCTGTGTTTCAGAGCAGTCTTGCCTAACCTATCCTTTGGCTGAGGGCCAGTAATAAACCACTGGTTTGGTTTTTTCAAGTATAACATTTTGAAATGGTAATAGAATCTCATTATTTTTTTTAAGAAAATCATCAGGTACCAATGTAAAAAAAATTCTTCCTCCTAGCCACCCAGTTCCCCTCCCCAGGGGCAGCCACTATTATTTCTTGGGTTTCCTTCCAGAGATGTTTTATACATATGTATAAGCACATATGCACAGGCATTTCTGGGGTTTGTTTCTATTTTTACACAAAATATGTTGTATACTGTTCTGTAGGTTGCTTCTTGTTCTTATAATAGCTTTATTGAGATATAATTCACATACCGTAAAATTTACCCATTTAAAATACAACTTAGTGGGGGTTTTTGGTATATTCAGAATTGTGTGTTTCCACAATCAATTTTAGAAAATTTGTGGTGCCTGCAAAAGAAACCCCGTATCCCAGTGTCCTTCCCCCGCTCCGGGAAACTACTTCTTTCTCTGTAGATTTGCCTTCCTTCTCTGGACGTTGTCTGTGAATGGAATCATATGATATGTGGATCTTTGTGCCCGACTTCTTTCACTCACTACAGTTTTTTTCAAGGTTCGTCCACGCTGTAGCGTATACTTCTTTCCTTTTTTCTTCCTGAATAATATTCCACTGGGTGGATATGTGCCGCATTTTATTTACCTGTTCAACAGTTGATGGGCATTTAGGCTGTCTCCAGATTTTAGCTATGACGAATAATGCTGCTGTGAACTGGCCTGTACAGTTTTTGTGTGGACATATGTTTTTAGTTTTTTTCTAATTGCTGGGCCATAGGGTAATCCTATGTTTAACCTTTTGAGTGACTGCTAGACTGTTTTCCAAAATCATCGCATCGTTTTGCAGTCTTATCCACAGTGTAGGAGGCTTCTGGTTTTCCCACGTGCTCGTCAACACTTATTACTATCTGTCATTTTGATTAGAGCCATCAGAGTGTGAGTGGAATTGTATCTGATTGTGGTTTTGACTTGCCTTTCCCTGATGGCTAATGATATGGAACATCTTTTCATGTGCTTATTGGATATTTGTGTATCTTCTATGGAGAAATGTCTATTCAGATCTTTTGACTATTTTTTAATTGCATTATTCATTTTATTATTGAGTTATGAGTTCTTTATATAGTCTAGATACAAATTCCTTATCAGATATATGGTTTGCAAATATTTGCTTCCAGCCTGTCGGCTGTCTTCTCACTTTCTTGGTGGTATCCATTGAAAGACAAAAGTTTTTAGTTTTAATGAGGTCCAGTCTGTCTAACTTTTCTTCTGCTGCATTCACACTCTATTAGTGCCACTTGTGTCCCGCCAGGATGAAAGGATAATGGGAGTCAAATGGCCTGCTGTACCCACACTTCCTTGGCTTCCCGGGTGGTGCTAGTGGTAAGGAACTTACCTGCCAGTGCAGGAGACATGAGAGATGTGGGTTCAAAACCTGGGTCGGGAAGAACTCCTGGTGGAGGGCACAGCAACTCACTCCAATATTCTTACCTGGAGAATCCCACAGACAGAGGAGCCTGAAGGGCTACAGTCCATGGGGTCCCCATAACTGAAGTGACGTAGCATGCGCCCACTCTACAGATGAGGAGACTGAGACCCAGAGGACAGGGACCAAGAGCTTTCCAGTGCTAGCTCGTGCCTTTCCCCAAAACCCCACAAGTCCCAGGAGGGGTGGTCAGGGGCAGGGGAAATGGTGGAAAGCAGGTAGATTCTGGACTCAGTTTAAGGTGGAGTCAACAGGATTTGCTGATGGATGGGATGGGCATGGGGGGGATGTGAGATAAAGAGGGAGGAATCAAGGATGACTCCCCGGTGCTTGGCTGAGAAAGTGAATGTGAAGAAGGCTTCCTTCCGGTGGAGGAAGAGTTGGTGGTGATGGCCAGGCAGTGTAGAGGGTGGCAGTGATCCAGATGCTTATTGAATGAATAGACGGATGCCTTTCCCTGGCCCTCTACAGCAGCAGTCCCCAACCTTTTTGACATCAGGGTTTCATGGAAAACAGTTTTTCCACGGGGGTCAGGGTGGGTGCAGGTGGTAATGTGAGTGATGGGGAATAGCAGATGAAGTTTAGGAAACTTCGCTCACTTGCCTGCTGCTCACATCCTGCCGTGCAGCCCAGGGATTGGGGACTCCTGCTCTACAGGGGCCCTAAACACGCACTTGCTTTCAGATATATACAATGGGCTGAATGGATGCAGAGGATAGGCCCAGGCTGGAACTGTAAACCTGGGGCCGCTAGATGGACTCGGTTCAAGGATTGGGTCTGGGAGCTGCCAACATCAGGAGGTTCTGTGCAAAGTTCAGGTTTTCCTCCTCCATGAAGTTGCCCAGCCTCTAAGTGTATGTTAGTCACTCAGTCGTGTCCGACTCCTGGCGATCCCATGGACTGTAGCCCGCCAGGCTCCTCTGTGCGTGGGATTCTCCAGGCAAGAATACTGGAGTTGGATATTCCCAACCCAGGGATAGAACCTGGGTCTCCTGCATTACAGATTGTTTACTAACCGAGCCACCTGGGATTAGCAATAAATTCAAAGGACCTCTGCTGTGAAGGTCTGGAGTCAGACTGCCTAGGTCTGACCCTGGATCTCTGTTCCCAGCTCTGTGTCCTTAGATGAGTGACTCAGCCTCTCGGAGCCTTGGTTTCCTCGTCTGGAGAATGGGAATGATAATAATACCCACCTCCCAGGTTTGTAGTAACGGTTCTACAGCTGACAGTTACCATGAAACACTATTTATAATGGACTGTATTAGCAATCAAGGCAGATGATGCCAAAAGGGAACAGAACACTGGCCGTTGAGTTTGCCCTGGGGTCGGATCTCAACTCTGCCAGTGACCACTCTGTGACCCAGGACTGGATTTTAGACCTCACTGAAGAGGAAATTTGTTGCTCTTAGAGTTGGGGGATGGCTAGGATGCCTATTGAGGCCTCTGAGCCCCCAGCAGCCACTCTCCCTCCCCACCTCCTTCCCTCCAGCCTCGCCCACCTGCCACCTCCCACCCACCCACTCTACNGGCACAGCAACTCACTCCAATATTCTTACCTGGAGAATCCCACAGACAGAGGAGCCTGAAGGGCTACAGTCCATGGGGTCCCCATAACTGAAGTGACGTAGCATGCGCCCACTCTACAGATGAGGAGACTGAGACCCAGAGGACAGGGACCAAGAGCTTTCCAGTGCTAGCTCGTGCCTTTCCCCAAAACCCCACAAGTCCCAGGAGGGGTGGTCAGGGGCAGGGGAAATGGTGGAAAGCAGGTAGATTCTGGACTCAGTTTAAGGTGGAGTCAACAGGATTTGCTGATGGATGGGATGGGCATGGGGGGGATGTGAGATAAAGAGGGAGGAATCAAGGATGACTCCCCGGTGCTTGGCTGAGAAAGTGAATGTGAAGAAGGCTTCCTTCCGGTGGAGGAAGAGTTGGTGGTGATGGCCAGGCAGTGTAGAGGGTGGCAGTGATCCAGATGCTTATTGAATGAATAGACGGATGCCTTTCCCTGGCCCTCTACAGCAGCAGTCCCCAACCTTTTTGACATCAGGGTTTCATGGAAAACAGTTTTTCCACGGGGGTCAGGGTGGGTGCAGGTGGTAATGTGAGTGATGGGGAATAGCAGATGAAGTTTAGGAAACTTCGCTCACTTGCCTGCTGCTCACATCCTGCCGTGCAGCCCAGGGATTGGGGACTCCTGCTCTACAGGGGCCCTAAACACGCACTTGCTTTCAGATATATACAATGGGCTGAATGGATGCAGAGGATAGGCCCAGGCTGGAACTGTAAACCTGGGGCCGCTAGATGGACTCGGTTCAAGGATTGGGTCTGGGAGCTGCCAACATCAGGAGGTTCTGTGCAAAGTTCAGGTTTTCCTCCTCCATGAAGTTGCCCAGCCTCTAAGTGTATGTTAGTCACTCAGTCGTGTCCGACTCCTGGCGATCCCATGGACTGTAGCCCGCCAGGCTCCTCTGTGCGTGGGATTCTCCAGGCAAGAATACTGGAGTTGGATATTCCCAACCCAGGGATAGAACCTGGGTCTCCTGCATTACAGATTGTTTACTAACCGAGCCACCTGGGATTAGCAATAAATTCAAAGGACCTCTGCTGTGAAGGTCTGGAGTCAGACTGCCTAGGTCTGACCCTGGATCTCTATTCCCAGCTCTGTGTCCTTAGATGAGTGACTCAGCCTCTCGGAGCCTTGGTTTCCTCGTCTGGAGAATGGGAATGATAATAATACCCACCTCCCAGGTTTGTAGTAACGGTTCTACAGCTGACAGTTACCATGAAACACTATTTATAATGGACTGTATTAGCAATCAAGGCAGATGATGCCAAAAGGGAACAGAACACTGGCCGTTGAGTTTGCCCTGGGGTCGGATCTCAACTCTGCCAGTGACCACTCTGTGACCCAGGACTGGATTTTAGACCTCACTGAAGAGGAAATTTGTTGCTCTTAGAGTTGGGGGATGGCTAGGATGCCTATTGAGGCCTCTGAGCCCCCAGCAGCCACTCTCCCTCCCCACCTCCTTCCCTCCCGCCCCGCCCACCTGCCCCCTCCCACCCCCCCACTCTACAGCAGAATGATCTTTCCAAGCACAAGTCCCAGCATGGTCTTTCTCTGCCTGGAGAAAAAAGAAAAAAAAACCGGATTGGTTCCCCTGCTGCCTTCAGGAAAAAGCCCCAGAGCCTTAGCCTGATGAGGGGAGGTGGGAGGCAGCCCTCATCTCTCTTCTGTCATCTCCTTTCACCAACCGCGCTATGTGCCAGCTGCACCCAGCCCCGCATCGTGCTCTACTTGCCCACCCTCCAGACAACAGTTACTGAGTGCCTGCTGTTTCTCAGATCCAACCACTTCCCTCCCCTCTGACCCGACCGCTTCTCCAGGGTCTCCCTCTTACCCCTTTCTCTTTGCAGCCCATCGCCCACAAGCAGCCAGAGGAATCCTTTAAAAATATAGCGTGCATGGAGTCACTCACTTGCTTAAAATCCCTCTGAGGCCACCTACTTCACTGTGAGTAAAACCACGGCCCCTGTCCACTCCCTCCAGCCATGTTTTGCAGTTTCCCCTGCTGTCCACTCACCAGGGCCCATGATGCCTTCCCACTGCAGGCCTTTGCACAGGCTGTTTCCCTTCCTAGATGCTCTCTGTCTCGCTTCTTCACGACAGCCTCCCTGAAGGCTTACCCTCTTCCCCCATCCCACCTCGACTCCTCCCACAGGTAGGAAGCAGTTCAGGAGGGTCTGCCTGTGACGCTATAGCCACAGTGCCTGGCACTGGGATCCGCCCTGTGTTGGCAGAAACCTGTCACTCATCCTTCAAGGCCCCGCCCAAAGGTCACCTGCTCTGTGAAGCCTTCCTTCCTTAACACAGTCCATAGCCCTGCCCTGATCCCGAGGCCCCTCCAGATCATTCCCTCCCCCTGCATCCCCTGCCGAGACCAACAGCTCTGTCCTGGCTTCCTGTGAGCTTTTCTCTTCTTCCCTTTCTGTCTCCCAACACTCAACAGTATAATTATCACTGAATGGCAAGCTCCTCAAGGCCAAAAAGCGTCCTGTAAGTGAGAGCTAGTGTTTACTGAGCCCAGCACTTCCTGCATCCTTTCCTTAAATCCTCACCACCCTGTGGGGTGGGCTCTCCTAAAAGCCCCACCTTAAAGAGAAGCTTAGAATTCTCTAAGCATGAATACTGGAGTGGCTTGCCATTCCCTTCTCCAGGGGATCTTCCCGACCCAGGGATCGAACCCAGGTCTGCATTACAAGTGGATTCTTTACCATCTGAACCACCAGGGTAGCCCCAAAGAGAGGCCAGTGGAGGTTTAAAGAGGTTAAGTCACAAGCACAAGCACACGGTCACCGGTCACCACTGGCAAGTCTGACACCAGAGCTGGGGTTTTAACAAACAATGGCAGTAACTTACCGACAGCAGCTTCTGCATGCCAGGCCCTATGCTGAGCCCTAGTCAGGGGTTTCGTCCTCACAGTAACTTTGACTGCAGCTGTTTTATGGCCGGCCAGCCAGAGGCACAGAGAAGTTAAGTAACTTGCTGAAGCCCAGAAAGCTAGTAAGGAGCTTGGTAGAATCTGAACCCGGCCATCTGGCTCTGGGTCATGCTGTCTGTCCTTGCCGCTGTTCCCTCCCACCTCTGACCTGTCTGGGGAGCTCTCTGTCTCTTGGCACCCCCAACAGCTGGAATAGCAGCCAGCCCACAGGCAGCACTGATTGGTGGTTTTATGGTGAATGACGGAGCAGGTAAGCCGGGGGACACGGGGCCCTGCCCTGGGCGCCCCAGAGCCCTTAGGTCTGGAATGGGCCCTCTCCCGGGCTCGGTGCCCCCCACCCCTCTGGTTGCCCAGACTGTCCAAGGGAAGGGCCAGATCCATAAACGTGAGGCTCCACTTGGGCCCAGGAGGGGCTCTGGGCCCTCAATATCATTACTCTATTGTCATTTAAATGGAGCCTGCCTCAAACAGGCCACCCAGTTCTAGCCACCAGCACCGGACAAAACCCCCATTGAAAAGCCAATCACAATCACTCCATCTAAATTGTCATGGATTTGTATAGAAAATTACATCTCCATTTAGTCCTGAAGCGGCGTCGTAGGCCTGGACAGAGGGGAGGCTGGCCCATTTACCCCGCTGCCGGCTCAGCGCGGGTGCCGCGGGCAGAGAGAAAGCCCAGGCTCCTGGGTCTTGGCTGGCCTGGGGAACAAAGGCCAGTTTGTGGGGGCCCGGAGAGAAGCTGGGCCTCTCAGGGCGGCTCAGATTCCAGGCCTGGGCCGGTGGACCCTGTACCGCCAGCTGGTCTCCCCTGCTGGCGGCTGTGGCCAGACGAGCTCCTGACAGCCGGCTTCAGGCGGCCCGTCAGCCCTGCCACCATCCGAGGCGGCTGGAGCTTGGCTCCTGTCCACGCTGCCAGGAAGTGAAGGAGGCTTAGCCCAGAGAGCCCTGGACTGGGACCCCAAAATCCTGATTTCATTCATTCATTCATTCACATGCTATGCAGTGCCTGTTGGAGGTGTGAGAAGCAGGCTAGCCTGAGAGTTGGGATCCAGCTTAGGGGTGTCCTGGTGTGGTTCCAGACTCTGGCCTCAGTAGCCAGGTGTGAGGAACAGGCTGTTTATTCATTTACGTTCCGAAGTTGTTGAACTCCTCTTATGTGCTGGCAGACAGGACAAAATGATCCAGCGGGGGGTCTGGTGCTCCACGGGAGATGAGTGTCCTGAGGAAAGTGAACAGAACTCTGGGGAGCCAGGGCAGTGGACAGCTCAGAAGGAGCTGGTCATGCCAAGAGCAAGTGGCCGGGGCACTGCAGACAGAGGCCACCGTGTGTGTGTGTGTGTGTGTGTGTGTGTGCACTCCAGACAGAGGCCACCGTGTGTATGTGTGTGTGCACTCCAGACAGAGGCCACCGGGTGTGTGTGTGTGTAGTCGTGGCGGTACCCTGAGGACCTGTGGGCCTCCTCCTTGAGCTTCGGTCTCCTCATCTGTGGAAATGGGAGTGTGGACCTGAGCCTCCATGGGCTTGGGTCAGGACTCAGGGTGATAAGTATGTAAGGTCTCAGCAGAGCTGGGCACAGGATGCTCCTGGCTAACTAAGATAGCCTAACTTAGCACTGTCTACAGGCCAGCCTTGCAGGGACAGGGGCCTTGCATGCATTAGCTCATTAATCCTCCCAACAGCCCTGTGAGGCAGGGCTGTTATCCCCATTTCACAGATAAGGAACTGAGGGAACAGCACAGGTCAGCTAGTTACTATTCCAGTAGTTTTTACTATGGGTTAGATCAAGACCTGGCACAGAGCAGGCCCTTCAGAGAGTGTCTGTTGCATTAGTGAAACACCTGGAAGGGGGATGGATGCTGGGCAAGTGTGGGGGAGCTCTGTGTGCATGTGTGTGAATGACTCTGAGACTGGGTGTCCCCGTCCACGTGGGTGTGACTCTAAAAGTGTGTGTGACTGTTGTCTGACGGGGTCTCACACTTGTTTCCCAGAGTCCTCGCCTGGTGGCTCTGGGGGGCTGTCAGACTGGCTGGTTGGTGTGTGGCCGTGACAGACTGTGTATCACTGCCTACACACGTCTGTCTGGGCCCAAAGGGGCCACTTGGCACCCTTCTTGGGCAGGCGGGCAGGCCCAGAGGCTACGGTAGGGCAGGATGGGCAGGTTCAGAGGTGAAGAGAGCAGAGTCCCCATCCTCCCCCGCCCAGCCCCACCAGGCAGACCAGCAAATGGAAAAAATGTTCACACCCGGGGCAGGCCGCTGGCTGCCCGGCAGGACTTCTCTGTGCACAGAAAACAGGTTCTTCTGGTATCAGCTCGAGTTTGGCAGGAAGTGGCTTTTGGGTGGCAGGAAGTTGGATTCAGCACATATCAGCCCCGGCCGAGGGGCAGGAGAGCAGTTATCTGGGGTTAAACAGAGTTACCAAGAAGAGGGGCCCCAACACCCCATACCTGATAGAGCTGGAGGGCACAGCCCACCCCTCCTGGTCATTTGGGATATAAATGGGCCTTGTAAAGGGCTGCCACCCATCAAACGCCTCCTGGGCCCTAGACTCCGGGCAGCATCCATCTCCCATTACCCCCACGGAGCAGATAGACGTGCAGACTGAGGCTCGGAGAGGCAGTGGCCTCCCGGAGATCACCGTGACGAGAGGAGGGGACGAGAGGAGGGAGAAACCCAAGGGAGAGGGGAGAGGGGACTGGGACAGAGAATGTAATTGGATGAAGGTAGACAGCAGTGAGGCCGCACTGGTGGGAAGAATTCTGGACCGTCCACTGAGTGCCAGGCGCCCCAAGGACATCATGGTAGAGCTTGAGATCCTGAACCCATTTCCCAGAGGAGGGGCGTGAGACCCGCAGAGCCTCACTGGCTACGCCAGACCTGGAATCCAGGCCAGGTTCCAAAACAAGTGTTCTTTTGGGCCATGCCCCTGTGGCCACCTTCTAGGGAAGGGAAGTCCTAAAAGGGATGCCAATCACATGAGCTGTTTGCCCGGGTATACCGTTGAGGAATTCACCAAGTTGGCCAGTGGAGACCCAGGGTTCAAACCTGGACAGGATGACTACAACCTCACGTGCTTAATCATGGAACGGTGTGCCAAGCACTATGCCAGAGAAGGCAGAGAAGGCCATGGCCCTGCCCTCAGGCTGGGAGGCAGAGAGTCCAGCCACTGATTTAAAGCCCCCAGACTCCACCTGGTGAGAAACGGAGGCTCCCAACTCCCAGCCCTGGCCCCTCTGCATCCACTCCCAGCTCCCACTGGAGCCCCGGGGAGTGGGCCACTGGTTCTTCTGTTCTTATCCCAGAAGCAGCACCCAAGCTGTTCCCTGGCTGAGATGCTGATTTGAAGCTTGGTTTGCATGTAGTTTGCACATTACTCAGTGCATGTCAGACGGTACGAACATCTCCCTTTCCTGGAGAGGGCTGGTGGGCCCCCCTGCCCTCCTCCAGACAGCAAAAATGCCAGCCGGCTAGACAGGGAGCTGCGCCCTGGCCTCTGACAGCACCCGCCTGCTGCCACCTCCCCCATTCCCTCCTGGAGCCAAATTTAGGCAGCTCTGCTACTGAGAGATGGGGAGAGCGGAGGCAGGAAATGGTGAGGTTGGAGACAGCCCGGCCTTGGCCCAAGCTGGGTGGGGCAGCCCCAGGGGTGCCCCTGTCCCTAAAGCCCTTGGCCCAACTCCCCCCCACCACCCCACCGACCCCTCCTCCCACAGGAATGTGGGCCGGGTTGGGGAACGCTGGGTTCTCAGCTGCAGTCCAGGGTGCTGGCTACCCTGGCCACGAGGGAGGGAGAGATGGAGGGAGGGAGGGAGAGAGGAGGTCATGGCCGGGGCAGTGGGGAAGGGATCAGATAGCCTCCTCCTGCCCCAGACACCCGCCCGCCACTGGGGACAGAAGCCCGCTCTGCTTCTCAGCACTTCCTGCCCCTCCTTGGTGTGCCCACCCACAGGTCCAACTGTGGGGTGGGGGGCAGGAGACATAGCTGGGCCTGTGGGGACTGGACTCCCCACGAAAAGCTCCATAAGGCCATCTCCTCCTTGGTCTAGCCTTTCACCTTGAGGGTCTTGGCTCCTCTACCTGGGAAACAGGGAAGCTTCCAGTGATTTCCAAGTGGCTATCCTCGCTGAGGGGGGCTTCCCTGGTAGCTCAGTGGTAAGGAATCCGCCTACAGTGTGGGAACAGCAGTAGATGTGGGTTCGATCCCTGGGTCGGGAAGATCCCCTGGTGGAGGGCACAGCAACCCATGCCAGTATTCTTGCCTGGAGAATTGCATGGACAGAGAAGCCTGGTGGGCTACAGTCCATAGGGTCACACTGAAGCAACTTAGCACAGGACAGCATCCTCACTGAGAGCCAGGGTCTGGGAGATCTGCAGAAATCAGGGACGTGGCAGTAGCTTTAGGCCTAGGAACTTCTTCGATTTCTTAGGTATAGCTAAGAGAGGCAGCTTCTCACTGATGCTGGGACAGGATGTGGGCGGGCTGAACGGTGAAAGGAGAAGGCCTGGGCTGGATTACAGCCACCAGGAACCTGGGGGTGGAGTTAACAGTGCCCGTGGCTGGGAGCATGGATACTAGGGTCTAGCTGTCTGGGTTTGAATCCCAGTTCTTCCTCTATTCTCCATGCCTGTGGGCAAGTCCCTTCAGCTTTCTGTCTTTCAGTTTCCTCACCTGTAAGATGGGGGTAACAATCCTCCCACGGATGCTGGGAAACTGAAATGAGGCAGCAAATGCTTGGCACACAGTAAGCGCACCACGATGCCAGCCACCAGTGTTGATTGTCTCCCTGGGCGGTTGGGAGGCCCTTGGAGCTATAAACGGATGTGGACGCGATAGGGAGGCGCTGTAGTTTGGTGGTTCAATGGGCATCGGGATGGGGTTCAAGTCTGAGTGACCCTGGGCAAATGGCCACACCCCGCTGCGCCCTGGGCGGGGAACAGCAGAGGCGCCTACCGCAGAGGGTCTGGGATGATTACACAGATCAGGCTTGGCACGGCGCCTGGCACATAGCGGGCGCTCCCTGAAGGAGAGCTGGCCAGATCGAATGGTACCGCCCCGCACAAAGGACAGGTGGGCAGCGTCCCAGGAGGGCGGGGAGCGGAGCAGGTGCGCGGAGAGTGGGGAGGCGGGGCCTGGAGAGGGGGAGCGCTCGGGCCGGCGGGCGGGCGCGCGCGCGCAGCAGGTGCGTGTCCAGTGGGCGGGGTCCCGCGCGGGCGGGGTCTCCAGGTGAATGGGCGCGCGCCTAGAGGCCGGAGACGGAGCTGAGGCGCGCCGCCCCGGCCCACCCGCCGGAAAGCGTCCCTGTGTCTTTAATGCCCTTCTCCTCGCGTTCCCCCCTGCCCTCTTTGTGCGCCCCCCCCCCTCGCCCCAGCTGGGCTGCAGCCGCGGAGCCGTCCCCCCTGCACTGACAGCTGGTATCTAATTACTGTGTGAGAATGGAAAGTCAGGCTGTCCCAGCTCCGGGGAGAGGGGATTAACGTCTCCTGCAGAATACACTTCCTCTGGTGGGTTGCCATGGTTACTCTCATTACCTGCCTGCCCGCGAGGAGCCCGCGCGAACCGCTCCAGCAGGCCCTCCGAACCCGGGCCCGGCGCGCGCGCGCCTCCCGGCCCCTCCCCGCCGAGGCGCACGCGCGTGCGCCGTGGGGGGAGCGCGAGCCGCCTCACCCGCGTCCCCCGCCCCCCGCCCCAGCAGCTGTCAGTGGCGCGCGCGGCCCGGCCAGCCCCAGCGCGCGCTGTCAACAGTCATTAGCGCGGGCCTCTCCCCTCCCCCTCCAGCCCCTCCTCTTCCCCCGCCCCGCAGCCCGGGGTGGGGCCCGCACCTGGGGCCCGCTCGTTAGCGCGCCCGGGCGGCCCGCTGCAGCCCCGAAGGGACCCGCCCGCGGGGCCCGCTTGGCGCAGGACCGCCCCCTTCCGCCTAGAAACCCCCGCTTAGGGACCCCATTCCCTGCCCTTGGCCGCGATGCCCGAGGGAGGCGGGTCCCCGGAACCCTGGAGCGCGCCTCTCCACAGCAGTGGTGACCGGGTCGTTTACGGATGTTCTGCCCAGAGCAGGGGCTGTTTGCGCATCCTTTGGGTTCCCATACGCCTCCTGTGAGGTGGCGAAAGGCGTTGTGCATACATGTCTCCTCCTCACCGGAGGAAACTGAGGCCCAGGGTCCGGGCTGGGTTGTCCTCAGACCTCTGACTTACAGAGCCCCTGCACCCTCCTGGCACCCCCAGGCCAGAATCCCTGTCCCTCAGGCTCTACCCTGTCTGGCCTGAGAGTGCCCAGCTACTTCCTCCCTCCATCCCTTAAACCGGGGTCATTGCCCCTCTGTGGCCAAGAGGGGAAAACTTGGGACCACGGCCTCCCCTTTCTCTCTCCCCCGCCCCTCACTTTCCAGACATCCCAAGAGTTAACAAAAGGAAAAAAAAAAATATTCAAAGCTGAAGGATATGGCTGTTGTTGGGGCCCCATCCCAGGCACCTTGCCCTGTGGCCTGGGGTGTGCCTTTTGGTCCCTGGCGTGATTTGATAGAAGATGGAGGTTCAGCGAAGCAGAAAGGAGGTCTTGGACTATATGAGGCCTGCTCCAGATGGCAGGTGCACCGCGGGGGGCACTCTGCACTAGCAGTTGGAGATTGTGCATGGGGTGGAGAAGAGGCAGGTGCTACAATGAGCCTTCCACGCCTTGTTTTTGTGTTTATTTATTTATTGGTGGTGGTGGGGATCTCATCCCTCAGTCCTGTCCAGGCCTAGTTCAACCATGGGTCCAATGCAACCACAGGTCTAGAAATTCTGGCTACAGTATAACCATGGGTCCNCAGGTGCTACAATGAGCCTTCCACGCCTTGTTTTTGTGTTTATTTATTTATTGGTGGTGGTGGGGATCTCATCCCTCAGTCCTGTCCAGGCCTAGTTCAACCATGGGTCCAATGCAACCACAGGTCTAGAAATTCTGGCTACAGTATAACCATGGGTCCAGAAATTCTGGCGTGAATCTTTATCTTGAGTTTTTTTGGTTTGGGTTTCCAATCTGAAGGTAGATAGTATTCATACAGGAGAGAAATTCAAATACTGTCCTTGTCCCATTAAAACAATAGCCCCCGTCAGTCATTTGATCGTTTTTATAAACTGTGACTGGCTTCTCTTGGAGGTTCTGAGGAGAGAATTTCTGGATCTTGGGGTGAGGATCTTCCTTCTGTTTTCCTGTTCTTTTCATTCTCTTAGTTTAGTTTGCTTTTTAAATTTCATCTCCCATCCATTTCTCTCTGAGGACCCTTTGCAGGAAGCTGACTCCTCCCCCTTGGTCTTCTTTCAGCCCTACCAGGAGTTGAAAGGAGAACTTTTTTTGTGTGGGAAGGAGAACTTTTGTGGGAACTCCCCAAAACTGTTAGCCCATTTCCAAAACCTGCCTGAACTTATTAAAACATGGTTTGGGGCATGAGAGGGACAGTTCCAGAAGTTGGGAGGTTGTTGCTGTTCAGTCACTCAGTTGTGTCTGACTTTTTGCAACCCCGTGGACGGCAGCACACCAGGCTTCCCTGTCCTTCACCATCTCCCGGAGCTTTCTCAAACTTATGTCCATTGAATCAGTGATGGCATCCAACCCGCTCATCCTCTGTTACCCACTTCTAAGTTGGGAGGAGCAGGCAGCTAATATTTGCTGTGGCTTTTGCCTGTCGTCCTGGCTGGCCTACGTGGGATGGAGCAGTATCCTCACACTTGCCCATACAATCTACCCCCTGAAGTCCTGGGCTCCCAAACAACCGGTCGCCAAAGATGTGTTTCCCCAGGGGTGGATTCTCCTTGTGGACTTTATCCTGTAACGGCAATCTCGTTGATTTTTGCTCTTTGTTGAGAGCTGCACCGAAAGGGCTCATCCTACAGACTGTTTCTGTGGTTTCTTCCTCTTGAAGAAGGAACCCAATTGAGAAATGTCCCCACTGTTTAGCCACATTCTCTTAATCATAGACACTTGGTTGCTGGAAGGCACCTGCCTCTAATATAGTGATGGTGGTGCACCAGATGGCACCCTGGTGGCCTGAAAGGGTGCACCCACCTTGATAAGCACGTAACTTATTACCAGCCAGTGAAGTTCCATTGGAGATGACAGAACTACAGTCCGTTAGCAATTGAACCTCCCCTGCCATCAAGGTCAGGAGTCCATTTAATTGGCTTAGTGAGGATGCAGGCAAGATTCCATCAGACTCAGGAGCTCACCTGAGGATGACTCCTCACAACAGCCCATAAGGCTACCCAGGCAGGGGCCTGGGAAGATGTATTCGTCTTCCTTGTATGTTTGCAGCCCTGGACGCAGCCGTCCTCCTTATATTGAGCATTCAGATTGTTTGAGGAAACTGAGGAAGCCAGAAAAGACTTGTCAAGGGATGACCTGCTTAAGAATTAATTTCACCAGGAAGGACTCTAAAACTCCAATGTCAGGATGCTGGGCACGCCTACTCTTTCCACCATTAATCCCCAGCAAGTCTCTGGGTAGGTGTTTCAAATTCATACTCATGTTGCCCAAAGAATCTTTTGTCCCCACTGTTAGGAAAATGGGCACTCACTAGAGAAGAAGGTATTAATATATTAGGCCCAGCAGCACAGAAAATATTTATATTCATTATCCAATGCCAGTTGCCTTACTAGCCACCTCCCTGTCACAGAGACATTCTAATCAGCAGTTCTCAAACTCTGTCCTGCCTTAGAATCATCTGGGGGCCTAGTAAACCCCTCAACGTGTCAAATTTGGTAGGTCTGAGGCGGGACCTGAGAATCACATTTCTAACAAGTTCTCAGGTGATGCCTAGGGACCACACTTGGCAAACCATTGTTGTGCGTGCGTGCATGCATGCATGCTAAGTTGCTGCAGTCTGTCCGACTCTTTGCGACCCCAAGGACTGTAACCCGCCAGGCTCCTCTGTCCATAGGGATTCTCCAGACAAGAATACTGGAGTGGGTTGCCATGTCCTCCTCTTCTGAGTCTGTTAAAGTCTGCAGACTTAAGAGCCTCAAACCCGTCTCTTAAGTCTCCTGTATTGGCAGGTGGGTTCTTTACCACTAGCACCACCTGGGAAGCCCAACCATTTTTATATATATTCTGAAATACCAGCCTTACTTAAGTAGACACTTGGTGATTTCTTCAATGACTCGCAATCTGGCCTTTAGAACTCAAACAGGCTGGTTTTAAGGAAGACAGTAATATCCAAGAAAGTTTGCAGCTCTGTGTATTTGGGGGCGGGGCTGTGCTGTATGTCATACAGGATCTTAGCTCCCCAATCAGGGATCGAATCCTGGCCCCCTGCATTGGGAGCACAGTCTTAGCCACTAGACCACTAGAGAAGCCCCTCCCTGAATTTTTAAAGATTATCTATTTATTTCTGGCTGTGCTGAGTCTTTGGTGCCTGCAGGCTTTCCTCTGGTTGTGCGCAGGCTTCTCACTGCAGCGGCTCTCCTGTGGTGTAGCACAGGCTCCAGGGCACGTGGGCTTCAGCGGTTCCGGCTCCTAGGCTCTGGGCGCTGGCTCGGTGGTTGTGAGACCTGGGCTTTGCTGCTCTGAGGCATGTGGGATCTTCCTGGATCAGGGATCGAACCCATGTCTCCTACACTGACATGCAGATTCTTTACCACCGAGCCACCAGGGAACCCCCTTCCTTGAATTTTTAAAAGCTATTGCCATGTCTGGTTTTGTTGGCCCAAATCTGACAGGCTGTTTTGGAATTAGCTGTTTCAGAAAGATGTAGTATGTTACCATGGCAATATTCTCCCCCATGCAGGAAGGCCCCAGAGGTTGGTCCTGCACAACTGACTGTGTGTTTCATGGCTTTTCCCGGGGGGTGCTGCAGGGCTCCATGCCATCACTCCTGGTTGGCATTCCCAGGAAGTGGGGAATAGTAAAGAAGCTCCATCCAGCCCCACTCTTTATCCAGCCTGTAAATGAAGTGAGCTTCCTTTGTCAACCCAGGGCCCAGGTTGCTTAGGGCTATGGATCAAACTAAGCTAACTCGAGTACTAAGCAGAGGTGGTTGGCAGGGGCATCCCAAGGCTAAGGAGAAGGTGCTGTCCGATCCCATAATTAGCAGCTTTTGCCTTGTAGAACTGCGTCTGGATTCTCAGCTAGGAAAAGCATGCCTCTCCTGCAGCATTTAGCATGAAGGTTATTACCTCCATGAACGCGGGGCATGGCAGAGTTATCTGCACCACGTGACTGCCGTGGGATCCCTTTGTTCTCTTCCCAGGGTTCTCCTTGAAGGCCACACAGATATCCTGATGTTCCTCCCTCAGGGTGTAGTACACATGGTGTCCAGGTGGCCGCAGCTCACCAGAGGACAGTTCAAGGTGTGGCTCTGCAGACCTTGTGTGGTTGAATTCTGGTTGCTAAGGGCCCTCTTCTTTCCTGTGTACATCTCTGCAGTTGAGATAGATGGATTACAGGACTCAGGGTTGAATAGCAGGGAAGAGCAGAGTCCTTGTTGTGTTGTTTTGTTTTTTATAAGCTGTGCTGGGTCTTCGTTGCAGCATGCTGACTTTCTCTCCTTGCTGCTTGAGGGCTTATTTGCCTCACAGCAGGTAGGATCTTAGTTCCCTGACCAGGGATCGAACCTACATCCCCTGCATGGGAACTGCTGGGAAGTGGTCCTCATAATCCATTTTTAAAGAGGGAGCAACCCTGAAGAGTTTCTCCGAGATAATTTTATGGTCACATTGGGCCAGGTTGATTACCCACATCTGCCTATGAATGGAGGTGGAGGACTGGGATAGAGGCAGGCCAGGTGCTGGGCGTGTGTTTTGCTTTTATTCTGGGTTAGTTAATTATACTTGGACTTTCGGAAAGCTTATTCCAAGTTTGTGTGACATTCTTAGCAGGTTATTTTGCATAAGACTTTGTATCTCTTCTGCTGGTGGGTATTACCCTGGGGGACCCCTTCTGTAACCTGAATGGATTAGAGGGACAGAAGATGAGAATGGATCCCTAAATACAGAATGTCCACACTCAGTGGGTCTGAAGGGGAGAGATGAATGTTTACAAGCCTGTATGTGGCAGATGCCTGACATATTCTTACTTAGCCTTGGAACCACATCCAACTCGGACTTTGTACGCTCATTTTACAGGTGTGGGGAAAATGAGTTTTTAGAGGTCAAAAAGTGACGTGCCCAAGGTCACCAAGGTTAGGGGACACTTTTCCATCCCACCTATCTAAAATATTATCTTTCATCAGATTGTTTTCTTTCCCACTCCTTCTCATCCAGTTTTGTAAACTTTTTCCATAAGAATCTGTGTTCTGGCCTTAAGCAGTTTAATGACCAGCTTATTCACTTGTAGGCATTTAAACCCATCATTATGCCTCTGGATTCAAATTATCAAAATTTGGAACTACCTACCCCATTATACTTTTTTAAAAATATCACTTTTAAAATTAGCAGACACTTTTGGTGTTAAGAAAAAACAATAAATTAACAAAGCAAAAAGCAAATTAACAGGCACACAGTGAACTGAAAGTCCCTCAGTCGTGTCTGAGTCTTTGTGACCCCATGGACTATACAGTCCATGAAATTCTCCAGGCCAGAAACTGGAGTGAGTGGCCTTTCCCTTCTCCAGGGGATCTTCCCAACCCAGGGATTGAACCCAGGTCTCCTGCACTGCAGGCGGATTCTTTAACAGCTGAGCCTCAAGGGAAGCCCAACAGACACAGAAAAGTATACAAATTGTAAGTGTTCAGATCAGTGGCTTTTTATAAACTGAACCCATCCTGATCAAGAAATAGAAACCCAGTTATATCTTCATTCTTAGAGGCTCTTTTGTTTGTTTTTGCCAACATGAACCTCTGGTTAGAAGTGTATTATAACTGATCTAGAAAAGTATACAAATTGTAAGTGTTCAGATCAGTGGCTTTTTATAAACTGAACCCATCCTGATCAAGAAATAGAAACCCAGTTATATCTTCATTCTTAGAGGCTCTTTTGTTTGTTTTTGCCAACATGAACCTCTGGTTAGAAGTGTATTATAACTGATCTGTCATAATATTTGTCCCATTCAGCTCTACCATAGCAGTATTTGAAGATCTCTAAAATGCTGGTAGTTACACATCAGCTAATAAGTGAGTTAGTCACTGATGAGCCCAGGAATTCCGAGGGGGACTTCAGATACCCTCAAGAAAGAGATAACAGTAACTTCTGAGGGGTTTAAGAAGAGAAGAGTATGGAGTTTTATACCTCATAAGTGAAGCTCAGGGAGGTTGAAGAGTTTGCCTACAATCTTGCAGCAGGCAAGCAGGACCAGCAGGCAACTTTTTCTACACAGGTGGGCACACATACACCTGCCCAGATACTTGCTGAGAAGTCCCCATCACCATGGATGTTAACTTGGGAGAAAGCCATTGGCTTGAAGGCCTGTGCAAGGCAAGTGAGGGCACTAGCCAGCGCCATCACTCATGGGCACAGCCCACTAGGCCTGAGGTTTGGTCCCTCCACCCCAGAGGCCTTTCCTCTCCCAAGTGGGCCACTGGCAAAGAGACACCCCCGCTATCCTACTAGGGCAGGTTGAGAAAGTTGCAGGATAAAAGCAAACCCTGACTGTGGCTGGAATGTGCTGTGAGTGAGCATCACATTCAGTGTGGCCTCGATTCCCCTCTGACGACAAAGACCGATGTTCTGGGCCAGCCCTTCCACTTACCAGCCACCGTCCCATAGGCAGGTCCTGACCCTCACGGTCTCCCAGGCTGGTTGCGATGTTCAGCCCCATCCTGGCTAGGGGAAACTTGGCAGTCGGCAAAGCACTTCTTAATGACAATATTTATCCAGGAGTTCCCGTGGTCGGGCTTGATGCTAAGAGTTGGACACATATTTCATTTACTCCTCTCCATAGCTCGTGGGAAGGGGCCTTCTGTTATCCCCATTTTCTCGATAAAGAGAAAGCAAGGTCCCGAGGCTCAGAGAAGCAAGATACCTGCTCAGAGTCACACAGCCACTTAAACAATGGGGCCCACCTGACACTGAAGAAGCATGTGGCCAAACTACCCCTCCTGGCAGCTGCCTGTAACCAGGCCGTCATTCAGCAGCTATTTATCGAGCCTCCTCTGTGTCGGGAATCACTCTCGGTGCTAGGGAGAGAGCTGCGAGCCAGCCAGCAGAAGGACCCCCGCCCCACACGCTTCCACTCCCTCCTCTGAAGAGCCGACATACTTGAGCGAGGGTCCTTTGGGGAAGAATCCTCTGGGAGATTTGTGTTCCAAGCACTTTCATAGAAAAGCCCACCTCCTTTTTCCTAAATCCCCACCCCCACCCCTCTGCTTGCTCTTCCTCTTTGACGCCCCCCAGAGCCCTCCAGGTCTCCCCTTACGGAGAGGGTGGCAGAGAGCCCAGTGCCCCTGAGATCCTGGCACACCTTTTCGAGGCCAGCTGACAACACTCGTGCCAGCCCAGTAAGAAGCTCAGGGGGCCCCCACGGCCACCCCACTCACACGGCCTGCCACCTCCACATGGCCTTGTGTGTGTTATTTCTGTGTCTCCACACACAGAGAGCCCGGGTGCTGTTGCTCAGCTGCTGGAGTAGGGAGGCGGGCAGCGGTGAAAAGCTGTTCTGAAAGGCCAGGGCGAGGCAGGAGTCACCCAGGTGATGTGAGCCCTTCCCCTGGGCCCCCAGCCCAGGACCACAGTGAAAGGTTACTGCTAATTGGCGAGCTCCTGATGGGGACGCATCTATTTAGCACCCCCCTCCCCACCTCCCCAGAGACTTCCAGGATGGTCTTGGCACAGTGTGCAATTCGAAAGCTCCCTGCCTGAGTCTGGCACAATCTGTCTGAAATTGTGAACATGGAGGCTCTTGGGTTTTTAATTTGTATTTTTCCTTGTTGCTTCTCTCTGCCCATTGTTTCTGGGAGATTTCATAGCAGCAGCCACCCTTGACTCTGGTTGCCCCCTCCCTGGGGCCCTCTGAGCAGGCTCCTGTCCCCTCCAGGTCCCCCCAGACCTACCCTCGGGAGGCCTGGCGGGGGTCAGCGAGCAGCAGCGTGCCTGCCCCCACCCCGCTGCCCGGCCGCAGGGCCCAGCCCTCGCCCCGCCGTCATCCCTGACACTAACACAGCTTGTCCACCCTGTCGCAGGGGGCAGATGGCCTGTCGGAGCCGGAGGGCATCTCTCTGAAGCGGGTCGCTGTGGTGGAAGATTTCTTTGACATCATCTACTCGATGCATGTGGAGAGCTCAGCGGAGCCCGGCAAAGCCCCCAAGCACGCTGGGCAGAAGAAAACCTACCGAGCGGTGAGATTTCTGTCCCTTGGCCTCTGCTGGCAGCCCCAGGCCTTGGCAGGAGGCCATGGGCTCCGCACATGTTGGGCAGGGGGCGGGGCAGGGAGCTGAGGCGTGATGAAACGGCCTTTGGGGATCCAGGGGGGCACGGGGCAAGGGCATGGCAGCCAGAGATGGCTCACAGGGCGAGAGGGCGGGCTCTGTGGTCGGAGCACAAAGGAGAAGCAGGTTGAAGGGGGTGAGAGGGAGGGAAGGAGAGGGACGAGGAGGGCAGGAGGAAAGCTCTCCTCTTCCTGGTTTCTGCTTTGCTCCATTCCCGCACCACCCCCAAGGCTTGGGGCCCGCCCCTGGGGGAGGGGGAGGCCAGATAATAGTAATCGGCAGAGCAAAAGCTTCCATGGCCTTCGCTGTGTGCCAGACCTGTCCTAATACTCCCCGTGTGTGAGTGCATTCAGTCCCCTACAACGTGAAGTCAGTGCCAGAAGTTCCCCAGGGGACTTCTGAGGACCTGGGCCCCGCCCTCAAGGACAGCACAGCTTGACTGGGGTTGGGGATGCTGAGAGAAACAGAAATGTCTCCAAGACTAGCTTCAGGGGAACAAGAACCCAGGCACCTGGGCGTTCAGCCAAGGTCCCTCCAGACACCAGCCTTCAGTGCTAAGGCAAGGGGCCTTCACGGAGAGGGTGGCGGGTCAGCTAGCAGTCCAAGCTTTGGGTAGGCAGAAGGGAGCAGAGGCAGCCACCTGGGATGGGAAATGTCACACGGAAGACTCGAGGGGCTGGTGGCCGCAGCCTGCCTGGGTTCCGGTCGTGCCCCCGCGTTGGCCCCCATTGCTGTGGCGTATGCCCGGCTCTGAACCACTTGTCCGGCACCCACCACTAAACCAGGAAGCCAAGCACTTCATGTTCACTCAAGCCTCACAGCAGTCCTGTGATGGAGGCGCCGTGGCCCATTTCACAGTTCAGGAAACTGCGGCCCAGGGAGTTGAACTACCGCTCTAAGGTCACACAGCACTGAGGCAGCAGTCAGCCAGTGTCTCAGTCCCCGCTCTGTGTTGACTTTCTCTCTGGCTTCCTAGAGACCTGCCCCTCTGTGATGGGCCTTCCTTACCCAAAGTAGATGCCAACCCTTCCAAGTTCTTTTCTAAATAGCCTTGGAGTATGACAGAGGTGGCCTGTGTAAGTCTATAATTTTCCCATATGACCTGATTAAAAAAAAAAAATCCAACCATCTGGTTTGTCCTTGATCTCAGATGACCTTTGTTAAATGTGTCTTAAGGATGGACCCACCTGCCAAAGACCTCAGAGAGAGGAGGGGTCGGGCTGAGGGAAGCAGGAGATAACTGTACCACCTGCCCCGCCCTGCAGCTCAGCACGTGTGTGTTGGGGAGTGACTAGTGGGAAGGGAGTTCTGAGGGTATTTCCACTGGAGGATCATAAATGGAGGGAAGGACTCCTGAGCTGGGGCCCGTGTGGGCCCCTTGGTGCTGATGATACCCCTTGCACTTTCTCAGCATTGAAGTTGCCATGCTGGGAGCCAGCTCATGCCAGGGTCTGCGCTCAGCACATCCCCTGCGCCGGCTCTCAGAGCCATCACGTGGATGAAGGGTATAAGGATGAACCCAGCGCTACCATAACAGAGGAGGAAAGCAAGGCTCAGAGAGATGATTAAACCTGCCTTGAGGTCACCCAGCTGATGTTCAGAGTCAGGCATCTGGCTCAGAGCCTGTGCCCTGACCACTAGATATGCTGCCTCGCTCCAAACGTCTTGTACCCAGTTTGCAAGCCCACTGACTTGCTTGTCAAAGTAGATAGGCTTAAGCCGACTGGACTGTGTGATTTCCCTGGTCCCATGGGTACCCAGCCCCAAACCTTACCCTCAGGCACTTCCTGGGTGTTCATTAAGGCTGGGGTCAGCGACCTCCGTGCTGCAGAGAGGGCGAGGCTGGCTGCGCCCACCAGGCTCTGTGTCTCTGGGCCAAGCGGACGTCCAGCCCTTGGCTCTGCGCTTCCTGGCTTCTCGTCCATATGCCCGCCGCGTGCCCCACTTCCCGCTGCCCAGCCTGGAGCTGGCACATGACTGGCAACGAGCCAGCTGGGCTGCGCTCAGAGCTGGAATTTCAGCAGCAGGGCCAAGGCAGAGGGAGCAGGCCAGGCCCTCCTGCTGCGGGTGTGCAGCCAAGGGGGCCACCGCACCCCCTGCCTCCCCCATGCACCTCTGCTCCCTTCTCCCACTTCCCCATCTGTCACCCTTTTCCTTTTGGTGGGGCAGGGTGATGGAGATGCTTTTGTCCTCTTCTTTTCACCTGTTCCCGTTTGCCTCAACCCAAGCCTAGCTCTTCAGCCCCATCCATGCCTTCTAGGAGACTCGGTGCTGATGGCTGCAGAGGGGTACTGCCTGGCACCTCAGTGTTTGCATCAGGCCTTTTGGAGGGGTTTTTGGACCTATCTGTGTATGCTTTGCCAAACCTGAATTCTGGGATTGCCTCACTGTCTCTGGGGGCACCTGGGACTTTATGGAGTCTTATAGGCCTGGGGTGCCCAAGGGAGCAGGGCACTGCAGGGGAGATAGGCCGTCTTGTTCAAACCATTAAAGGAGGCACACTCCTCAATAGGAAAAGAACTTTTTAGCACCTACCACTGTCCAGCAGTGGATCGGGGAGGGCAGGTAAGGAACTTTCTGAAACTGTAGGTCTATGAGCCGGGGTTGATGATCATTGACTACAGACACTACAGGGAGTCCCCATCTTGGGCAGGAAGCCCTGCCTTAACTTTGCCTCTGATGCCACATGGCCTAAGGTCCAGAGGATCCCAGGGAGTCTTGCCAAGGCAGAGCTGTGTGTTCTACAAAGTTCTCTGAGCCCACAGAGAGGACTGGTCCTTTATCAAGGAGTGTTTCTGATGTCTGTGCTTAGTTGCTCAGCCGTATCTGACTCTTTGAGACCCCATGGATTGTAGCCCGCCAGGCTCCTCTGTCCATGGGGATTCTCCAGGCAAAAATACCGGAGTGGGTTGCCATGCCCTCCTCCAGGGGATCTTCGCAACCCAGGGATCTATCCCAGGTCTCCCACATTGCAGGCGGAGTCTTTTCCACCAGGAAAGCTGAAGAATACTGAAGTGGGTAGTCTATGCCGTCTGCAGGGGATCTTCTCGACCCAGGAATCGAACCGGGGTCTCCTGCATTGCAGGTGGATTCTTTACCAGGGAAGCCTGTTTCTGATGTCTCATGAAAGTGAAAGTCACTCAGTTGTGTCCAGCTGTTTGAACCCAGGCCAGAACTCTCCAAACCAGAATACTGGAGTGGGTAGCCGTTCTCTTCTCTAGGGGATCTTCCCAACCCAGGGGTCGACCCAGGTCTCCCACATTGCAGGTGCATTCTTTACCAGCTGAGCCCTGATGTCTGCACCCACCTGAATCAGAGAGAGCCTTGGAGCTTCCTTCCTCTCTCCTGGGGGGCTGGAAGGCGAGGTCGGGCTTTGGAGCCCTGATCTGACTGCCCAGACCACTTTGGAGTTGGGGCCAGATGTGGTCAGCAGCTGCTCCAGGCCCACCACGTGCTAATCCGCCCGCAGGGCAGAAGGAGGATCTTGTAAAGTGGTGCAAATCCCCCCAATTGGCCTCATCTGTCTTTGTCGGCCTCTGAGTTGGGGAGTGAAAATGGGGCCTTGCAAGTCAGCGACTCTGCAAATAGCTTCTGCACTCCCTCCCAGTGAAATCTCACTCAGCTTTTCCCAGTAAGAAAAATGTAAAAGGCAGATTCAGGTACCGGTCTCAACATCCAGGCTGGAGGCCTGAGAGCAAGGCAACAGTCCAGGGCCGCCGAGAGCTGCTGGGAGGGATGGGCCCCTTCTTAAATGCAGCAGCTCCGTCTTTATCTGTGTCACGTTTTGGGCTTCAGGATAAGAGTCTATTTCCAGAACAGTGTCTGTAGCTCTAAAACTATCAGAAAACCACCATCCTGCTGACTAGGGCATCAGCTGGGATGATCCTCCGCGTCTCAGCTCACCCTGCGGTCCTGTGGCCTTGGGCATCTGTGCAGCCAAACAGAAACGGAGGTCCCATTTCTCACGTGGATGAAGCGGGAGCGTGAACCAAAAGATGCCCACAGGAGGTTGAAGGCCTTAGTGGGGGAAGGTATCCTTCTCCAGTCAGGTCCCTACAGCAGCGCAGAGCTGGACATTTTACTGACGCCCCACGGGAGCTCTTAGCGAGGCTGCAGACCATCCAGCCGCATAGGGCCCTCAGACAGCTCCAAGGGCTTCTCACCCACCTGCCTTGGGTTAGCCCATCTGCCCTTCCACAGGATCCAGAGCCAGAAGTTGTGCACCCAGTGCGCCAGCTCCCTGTGGCACTCCGGCCAGCCTTGGCGTCTGCTGGGTCTCTGCTAAGGCCCAGGCCGCTGGGCACTTTCTGGTAACTGCCCCTGTATCCTCAGTGGGCCAGGCGGCAAGCAGGGCCTCTGGCCACGCCATGGGCAGCCCTAAGCAAAGCAGCCCAGCCAGGCAGGCCCTCCCTGAGCCCTGTAGAATCTGTCTCTGCCCAGCAGTCAAAGAGCTCCATGCGTTGAAGTCGGGCTTTCCCCATGGTATCAACCTTTCTTCCTCTCCCAGCAGACTGCAACCCTCCTCCTCCGCGTGCTAAGCTCAGCTCTTCTGAGGCCTGACCTGGGATGCCCCAGCTCAGTTCCTTAGGAGGTCATCTGTTGGCCCAACTCAGCCTCAGCCCTCTGCGTGACCCAGAGGGCGTCCTTCCCTCTTCCCTTTACTCCCATAGCTGTCAGCCCCTCAAGAGGACCTTTCCCTCCCAACCCCATGGGCCCGAGAGGGACTCCTGCCCTGAGACTTCCAGGTGGCCCCAGGCTAGGGATAAAGATGTCCCCGTGTGTGGCAGGAGAGCCCAGCCCCATGTCTTCGCCCTCACACCTTCCCATCCACTGGCTCTAATCGGAGAGCAAGGGTTTGCCCTTGTTCCTGACCTCCAGAGGAAGGCAATCAGACAAAGAATTTGGAAGGGAGATAACTCATCAAGGAGCCTGCCTGCTCCGCAGAGCATCAAATCAGCTGAGAAATAACAATTGTGTCACCAAAATTAACTCTGCATTTGCAGCCAGCTGCCAGGCAGGACTGGCCCATGGAGCTCCACAGGCAGCAGAGCCCAAGCCTGTCCTCCGAGGGCCTGGCCGCAGGGTCGGGGGCACGGGGAAGGAGAGCCTGGCAACTCTCTTGAGTCCCCTCCTCTCTTCCCCACCCTGGCCCCCTTCCTGGCCACTACAGAGATGGAGCAGGGCGCGTGTGCATCCCGAAGGAACAGACCAGGTGTGTCCTGGAGAGCAGCGCACCGCCACCTCCCCGCCAATCCCCTGCTGTGGGCTGACCAGCGCCCTTGGCCAACTTTCCCGGCCCGGGCTGCGGCGAGGACGGAGGAATGCTGGGGTGATGCTGCCCCTTAGTGGAGAGGAGCGAGACGGCCCCAGCTCTGGGAAATGTGTGAAACCCGCAATCAGGCAGCGGCGGCTTCAGCCAGAGAACCTGGGCCCAAGAGGTCCCTCCGGCCCCCTCAGGCCAAACCAGGACCAACCTGGTTTTTCCCAAAACCCAGAGCAAGAGGAGAGGACTGAGCTGCTGGGACTACACCCAGCTTCTTCCCCACTCCCCTACCCAGCGCTTTCTTGTGTTCCCTGGCATCGCTTTCACCTTCCCTCCCACACTGCTGACTCTCTCTCCGTAGCTAGGGGAGGCCCTCTGGAGGCAGCTCTGGGGGCAACCTGGAGCTTCGGCTCTAGTCTAGCACTATTATAAAGAGCTGTGTGACCTTAAGTGAATTGTTTCACTTCTCTGGGCCTTGTGACCTTGCCTGGAACGCGGAGCTTCCTGAGAGCCTGTCCAGTTTGAGGCATTTCACAGCTCTCGGGTCTGTGAATAGATCAAGGAGTAGCCTGTAGAGCGTTGGGCTCTGTTTATAGGCCCGCAGCTGGTAGATTTATAAGTGGGGCTCGGTTTATCCTTCTCTAAGAGTGGGAGTTGTTTCCTCCTACCCTAGAGCAGTGTTTCTCAACTCATTCTTCAGTAGCAGTGATGAAATGACCTGAGAGGAATATTCCCAATTTGTGAGAACACAGGTTATAGACTAGATGATGTTTCAGTGTTTTGCTTTTATAATTTTTAAGCTTCTTTCATTTAAAAATTTAAAACTACTGGTATTCTGCGAAAGTACTGACTCATTTCTATGGCTGAGACTCTTAAGACATCTGCCTCTTGCTCCTCAAATCCCTGCCCTTCCTGGCAAGGGCCAAGTGCCTGCCGCCAAAATAGATCCCTTAGTGACCCAGTGAGCAAGCTGCCTCCGCACCGATCCACGTAACAGCCAGCCTCCTCTCTCCCCCAGATCGCAGAGACCTACGCCTTCCTTCCACGGGAAGCCGTGACCCGGTTCCTGATGAGCTGCACAGAGTGTCAGAAGAGGATGCACTTTAATTCCAACGGCCTGGAGCCCAAAGGTAGGGGAGCAGGTGGATGTGCTGGAGACCCGGGGGAGGCTGTGCAGGGGAGGGGCTCTCCCCCAGAAGGGCCTGCCCTTTGCTGGCAGGGACAGAAAAGTGCAGGACCAGCAGCTGTCATAATGCCCAGGGGCCAGCGTGGGTCCATGGAGCTGCCCCGAGAGCCTCATTTTAGGTTTGGTTTGTTGTTGTTTTTTTAACTTTTTTAAAATGTCAAGTTTCACTTAAAAACCAACAGTACATTCCTACTGCCCTTCAACACTCTCTTCTCCCACCGAAGTTGCAGACGGCAATGGCCACCTTGCTCCATTTCCTAAACTCTGCAATCCTCGCCACCCAGGTCTCCCCCGCCACCACGTGGATCTGGTCTCACTCACCCAACTGTGCCCTCCCTAGGGACAGGAGCACAGCCCCCACTGCATGCGGCTTTCTACCCTACAGCCACCCTCCTGCCATTAGTAGTAGGCCTCCCTAAGTGTTTGTCCCCTGCCCTCTACCCCCAGTGCACACCCAGGAGATCTGTGGGGATTGGTTAGAATTGACAATGCCCAGAGGGGCTTTCTTGGTGGTCCCGTGGTAAGACACCACACTTGTACTGCACGGGGCACAAGTTCGATCCCTAGTCAGGGAACTAAGATCCCGCATGCTACACACTGAAGCCAAAACATAGGGAAAGAAGAGAAAATGCCCAGAGCATGTGTGATCAGTCCAAGCTGGTCCCTTAGACAGACATCCACGCTCTGCAGCTCTTCCCTGAAAGGACCCTCACCTCAGTCCCCCCAGAGTTTCAACCTGAACGTCCCAGAGGCCTCCCTCCAATAAGTCTGAGCCATCTGTTTGAAGCTGGCTTTGGCACAGCAAGAAGGGTCATTACGTTTGGCTGGTGTGACCGTAACTCAAGCCTGAGGAATGGTGCCCAGATGCGCGGTTTATAAGGGCTGCTCGGCATCAGGCCTGCAAAGGGTGCTGAGGTCGGTGGGTGCTGAGGTGTTTGCCTGAGGATGGGCACAGAAGGGTGAGCCACTTCCTCAGCCGGTGCCCCAGTGATGTCCGTCAAATGTGGTGAAAACCAAGCGCACCGCCCAGCCACAGCAGGGCGCTGGAACGTAGACGCCTGTGGGGTTTTCCTCCTGGCTGGTGGTTCCGCCGCTCAGTCACGTCTGAGGCTTTGCAACCCCATGGACTGCAGCACGCCAGGCTTCCCTGTCCTTCACTGTCTCCTAGAATTTGCTCAAGCTCACGTCCATTGAGTCAATGATGCCATCCAACCGTCTCATCCTCTGTCGTCCCCCTTCTCTTGCCTTTGATCTTTCCCAGCATCAGGGTCTTTTTCCTGGCTGGTAGTCGGTCCCTGATGTGACTTTGGACAGCAGCCACTTCACAAACCCAGAGGCTTTCCTGTCCTCGGGGGCCATTAGGCCACAGCCACGTCACTGAGTTCGTGGGATAGCCGCTGATGTATGAGAGACACGGGTTAATGTAGTTCATCCCTCATAAGTGCTGGGTTCCTGGTTTAAGAGCCAGGCGTGCCAGGGCCACACTGAGTGCATTCAAATCCGCGCTCTGCCGCTCAGTAACCGTGTGTCCTGAACAGGTGACTTCACCTCTCTGAGCCTAAGTTTCCTCATGCGTGAAACGGAGTTAATAATGGCGCCTACCTGGTAGCGGGAGAGAGGGGCAGGGTCCTGATGAAATTTGAGAATTAAACCCTGTACCCAGGGCAGGGCTGCCACACAGGACGAGGGAACCAAGGCTGTGGCAGTTATTGTGATAATGCCTCAGGCCTGAGGGAGGGCCCCGGCCCCACAAGGCCTGGCCCCGGCTCAGCAGCTGCAACCCCTGTGCTAAGACAACCCCCTTAGCATCTGCCGCTGGGCTAGGAGACTTTCCCTGCTGTCCTCCCCACCCTGCCCGGCTCCACATCCCAGGGGCACAGGCCCTGGTGGTGGCTGCATCGTCCCTGCCCACCCATCCGCCTGTCCCCTCCTGTGCTGCCCTTATCGTTTCCATAGCAACTGGCGAAGTCAGACACAGAACCTGGGGGAACAGAGGCAGGCCAGGAGGGGCTGTGTTTGTGGACTGCTCCGGGGTGTCTGCAGGCTCCGTCTGTTCTGCTGCCTTCTCCCCGCTGGTGTGGAGGACGGCCCTCGTGTCCAGCTTCGTGGGTTCTGTGCTGGAGCCTCTGTGTTCAGGGGCTCCAGCAGGAAGAGGGCAGGCAGAGTAAGTCTGCGCCCTGCCCATCCTCGCCTGTCCTCAGGCTGAATGCCACTTCCCTGTCCCCAGGAGTGGAGCTGCCCACAGGTAGGGAGAGGAGGAGATCTCAAGGGAGCCGGAGGCGGCATGGCCTCAGTGTCTCAGAAGGTGGGCTTGGGGTCGGGCAGGCCTGGGTTGCTGCCCTGCTTCCTGCTGTGTGTCCCTCAGCAGGTTAGAGAACCTCTCTGGACATCAGCTGCTCATGACAGCTGCTGATCCTGGGCTGTGTCTGACCTGGTTCACAGCTGAGGAGAGGAGGCACAGAGGTAGTCACTTGTCCAAGGTCCCCCAGAAAGCAGGAGAACTTACCTTCCCATCAGCAAATGGGAGCAACACTTCTCTCTTGGGGTTTTCAGGAGGATGAAGTTGAATTAAACGAGTCCATTCTGTAGGGCATTTGGTGCAACAGGGTGCCTGGGAAACATCAGCTTGTCCCCCACTCCACCCAGTATTGTTGTCCCAGCCAAACGCAAGGCTGCCAGCTTCCAGGTGTCCCACAAAGAGACACACAGTCACCCTCCCAAACAAGCACCTACAGCCTGGCCACTGGGCCAAAGGGTTTCTGGAGGCTGCTAGTGGAGAGGCTTAGAGGTTGAAAGGCTCTGCTGTCTGCTCAATGGTCAGAGGCATTCGTGCCTGGACCCCTGTCGTCAGCTGGCAGGTCCTCCTGTCTCCTGTCCCAGCTGAGAGCGTGGAGACGCTGTCTCCGCCCACCAGGCTGGCCTCTCTGGATGTGGTCAGCTGCACCGACTGCTCTTTCACAGGCACCCCTGCTCTGCTCTGCTCTGCCAGCCTTCCCTCCTCCTTCAGAGCCTGCGCCTGGCTCCAGAGGCAGGCCCCAGGTTCCTGTCCCAGGAAGGTGGGGCGGGAGGGGGCCACAGAGCAGGATGGAGAGTTCTCCAGGGGCGGCTGGGAGGGCGCCTTGCTTCCTGGCCTCGTGTTAGAAAGAAAGAAAGGAAGCAGAGCAGCCTCCCCTGCTGCTCTGCTGGTTTGTCCCAGCGGGTGGGCGGGGGAGGGGAGAGAAGGGGGCGGAGGTGGTGGTGGGAGGGTGTGCTGGACAGTCCCATGCCCTCCCCCAGGGCCAGGAGCACAAACAAAGGAGGCTGCGAGGATCAGGAAGTCCGAGGATGGGAAATTCCAGGGCCTCCCAGCTCCACCGGCCCCTGAGCGAGTCTGGGTGGAGAGGAGGCAAAGATGAGAGCCGGGTGTGCCCTGGTCCCAGCCCTGGGCCGCTGTGGAGAGGGACTTCAGGAGAGGGCACATCTCACTTTTCTTTGACGTGACAAAATGCTGTTTGCGTGGCTGGAGACAAGGAGTTAGCAGCGGGCAGCGCCGGTTACCCCCCAAAGGGTCCCCCCTCAGCCAGAGCTGTCCACTGAGGTGGTGGCGCCCCTGCAGTGGTTTTCAGCCCTCTCCCTGCCTGGGCGCTCCAGAGCCCCCCACTTCCTCTCCTGCCCCACGTGACCCCATTCCGGTCCGTTCCTCTGCCCCTGCAGCCTCTGCTGCGCTGGCCTGCCCTCTCTTGCTTCTCACACTCGCCCCCTGTGTAATCTGGAGAGGTTGTCTCATCTGTAAACTGGGGAGTCCTCGGGAGCCTCACGCAGGAGTGTCTGCATGAAGCCCTGGCAGGGCTCAGTAGCTGTCGTCCGAGTGACTGAACAGAAGTCCTGTTGAAATACCCGCTCCACAAAGCTGCCTGGACCTATGCCAGCGGCCCTGGAGCTCTTCCTCCTTGGAGCGCTAATGGACTGGCCATCAGTCCCACCCTGCTGGGCCCAGGGGCCGGCCCTGTGCCCTTCCCCCCACCATCCCCACCATGAATGCACACCCTTCGGTGCTCCTTGAAGACTTGCTGACCTATTGATCACGTCCCTGGAAGAGAGGGGATTTTTTTTCATCACCTTCTAAATCAACCCCAGGCCTGGGATCTCTAGTTCCAAATCTGAGCCCTGTGGCCGGTTGGCCAGTCCCACATTTCCTCTGCGCCAGGCCCTTATTGTGCACACATCCTTCACCTACCTGGCCCTGACCCTGAGAGCTCTTGCCCTGGCACCCAGAAACTACAGTGTCTCTGGATTGAGGAGTTCTTCCATGCCCGTGGGTGGAAACTCAAGAGACTTTGCCAGCCTGTGCTCCACCTGGGGGATCCGGACCACCTCCTGAGCTGGAGTTCGCGTTGACTGGCCCGGTCACTGAGGCCCGGCTGTGGTCCGCGCTCGGCTTGGCCTGTGGAGAGCCTCTGCACCACAGGCTCTTTTCAGCAGCCTGTAAAGCTAGGTGCAGTGCTGGGGCTGGTTTCAGGTTTCTTGGCAAAAAGGTGTCCAGACATTTCTTCGGGTGTTTCCTCTGCCTCTCTCACCAGCCACCTAAGGGGTTATTTCGGCTCCATGACCCTTCCTAGCTCTGAACTCACTGGGGGTCTCAGGTTCCTTGCAGTGGCTCAGGCGTGGCCCCTGTGTTTATTGACCCCAGCAGGGACCTGGGCCCTCTGGCAGAACCCGGGGAAGCTGCTTCTTCCTCATTCATGGGTTCACCTTCTCTCATCCCCTACACCCCTACGTGAGCACGTGACTCCAGGGAGCCCCCCACTGGCCCTGTTCCTTAACTCCTTCCTATAAGTCTATGTGTGTGGTGCTTATCACTCCCAGAACCATGCGGCTCCCTTGCTGCCAAAAACCTGCCTGCCTGTCTCTTGGCTGCAGTGTGGCCTGAGCCCTGACCTCCCACAGCCAGCTCCCTGCCGCGTTCCCTCCCCAGGAATGTCTCCCGCCTGCCAAGGTCCTGCCTCCCCAACAGAGCCCTCACTTCTGGAACTGCGGACGCAAGCATTTCACGGCACACGGCTCTCTGATGGATTCGTCTGTGTGCCCAGGGTGTCCTGCTCCACTCCACCCCCACCCCACCCCCGCCGACGAGGGCATCCAGCCTCCTCTTCCTGAGCTCTCCTGGCTCACCTCTGGGCACCAGAAGCAGTTTCTGAACTGTGGACGTGCTGCGGAGAGAACAGGCCAAGGAAGACCCCTTCTCCTACTTCCCAAGAGCACCTTCCCAGCCTTTGTGGGCTTTTCCCTGCCCTAAACTAAGCTGAACCTTGGCTTTCAATTTTTTCTTTTTATTTATTCATTTTTATATTTTTAATATTACTTTTTTTTTTCCTGACTGTGCCGCCAGGCGCAAAGGATCTTAATTCCCAGACCAGGAGTGGAGCCCTCACCCGCTGCAGTAGAAGTGTGGAGTCTTAACCACTGGACTGCCAGGGAAGGCCCTGTTTGTTTTTTTTCTTAAGTTACCTCTTTGTAAGGATTCACGGGATTTCAGGCAGGACACGGGTGACCATTGGTAAAGGAATACAGTGTCCGGCCTCCTAGGACAAGGAAACACTGAGGACGTCCCTGCGTCACCTGATGAAGTCTTCATCTGAGGCTCTGACCGGGGACCCTTAGGGTGGGAGGCCCCTCTCACGTACCACGTCGTCCAGCATCTTCTCAGCGGACAGCCTTGTCTCTGAGGAAACCAAATGCAAATGGCCACAGTCTCCATCTGAAGACGCTCACTCCAAAACAGGAACCATGGCTCTTTCGAATGACATCGTCTCAGTGTGGCTGCGTCTCAGTGTGGCTGCGGGGTCTGCCTCACACGGGGGGTTGGGGGGTGAGGGGGTGGGCAGATCCCAGCGTGCCCCCCTCCGCCCCGGTTGAAGAGATCAGGTCTGGGTAGATGGTGGGGCGGCAAGAAGAAGAGAACCCACAATCACAAAAACGAATTCTAGTTTCCCCACAGCACTGGGCGTCTGTGCCGGTGGGGCCAGTGTGTGCTGTGTCAGAAAAGCCCTCTGCCACAGAATCAGGAAGGGCTCCCTTAATAGAAGGAAAGGTTTGGCCCATTTTTCAAGCCAGTTCCTGAGACTCCCTGTTGAGTCCTGGAAGAATGACATTTCTGCATATGACAATATGGCTTTCAAAAACTCAACAAGAGATTCCTTTGGTGGTCCAGCGGTTGGGACTCAGCGCTTCCACTGCAGGGGACTGGGTTCATTCCCTGGTCTGGGAACTAAACTCCTTCCACAAACTGCACAGCGCGGCCACATTTTTTTTTCCCTTAAAAAAAAAAAAAAAAAGGCAAAACGAAGCTCTGGGTTTTTATGAAACTTGATAGAAAATGTTATTCAAGCAGTACAGTCACCAGAGGGGCACCACCTCAAGACGCGTGGACCCTGCTCTCTGCGGGGTTACTCTATCCTTGCCAAGTAGGAACTGCCCTGGTCCCCCCTGGCTGGTTTTGCTCTCTTGCTTGCAGGAGCCATTTTTCTTTATTGTGGTAAAACATAACGCAAAACTTGCCACTTTAATACATTTTAAGTGTACAACTCAATGGCGTTCTAGTTATACTCACTGCCCAGCAATCATCACTACCATCTATTTTCCAAAACTCTTCATCCTGCCAAACAGAGCCTGCAGCCCCGTGAAGCAGTAACCGCCCACCCCCAGATGCCCTGCCAGCCCCTCTTCTACTTTCTGTCTGTGTGAACATGCCTGTTCCAGCTGTCGCATCCACATGGAACCACCCAGTCTTTGTCCCGTGGCGTCTGGCTTCTTTCACTCAGCAGTGTTTTCAAGGTTGTGGGGGCCTGCTGGCCTGGGTTCTGGCTCTAAGTGGCAGCTTCAGCAGATCCCTGCCTTCCTCCAACCCACCGGTCACCGGCTTCCCTCCAGCCTGTCCTCCTGGGCGTGGTGCCAGTGGCGGCAGGCAGGCTTCAGCTCATCGGAAAGTTGCCCCTACTTCTCACGCCACTCCAACCCCAGCCCACAGACAGAGAACTAGGCGCCAAGGAGGTCTTGGGTCAAAGGCCCGGTGTGCTTGGAGGCTGGGGGAGGAGGCAGCCAGAAAACAGGTAACCACGATGACTCCCCAGACAGAGGGTGAAGCCAGGTCAAGTGACTAAATGACGAAATGAGGCCCCGCTTTGTGTGACAGGTCCCAGCAGGTGGCTTCAGGGTTTCCAGCTTGGTCAGAGCAGGAGACATCTGAAGGGGAGGCTGGACTGGAAAGAGTGGCAGTGGGCTTCCCTTGAATCATGCTTCCCGTTTTGTTGATTTACTCCTGAGCCATTGCAGTCGCTCCTAAATGGCACCCACAGTGGCACCTAAGATGCACAGCACAGTGGCAGGCTGGGCCCACTGCAGGAGCCTTTGCAGAAATGACCATTTTCAAGAGTCATCGAGTAGGGACTTGCCAGCGGTTTAAGACTGCGCTTCCAGTGCAGGAGACATGGGTTCGATCCTTGTTCTGTAACTAACTTGTTCTAACTAAGATCCCACATGCCTCTGGGGGAGGTCAAGGAAAAACAAAAAAAGTTGTTAAATATTCCTACCATTTGACCCATGAATTCCATGTTTTGGAATCTGGTCTAAAAAGGAAATGATGGCAAATACAGACCAGTGTTCACTTTCAGAGATGTTCCCAGCAGTGTTTGTAAGTAGCCCCTGATAGCAAATGGCCTAAGTAGCCAACCGTAAAGGAGTAACTTACAGGACATATAAAACAATACAGGGGTATAAAAATGATACTTGCAAAGCAAAACAAGATTTTTGATGGTAGGGGAAATGCCTATGACAAAATGTTAAGCAGAAAAAAAAAGGTTTCAAAGCAGACTGTTATTCTCGGTATGCATTATGATATCAAATATGTAAAAAGGAAATCACAGAGGAAAAAATAAACAGAAGCATATGCCAAGCTGCTTGGTGCAATTATGGACTTTTTTTTTTCTTTACATCTTTCCACACTTTGCAAATGCTCTACAAAAGGAATATGCGTTACTTTGATCTTCAGGACAAGAAAGTAATAAAAGGGAGGAACAATGCTCCTCTCCATGTGATTAAAGAGGAACTAGAATTTGGGTGGCAGAGAAGGCAATGGCAACCCCCTCCAGTACTCTTGCCTGGAGAATCCCAGGGACGGGGGAGCCGGTGGGCTACCGTCTATGGGGTCGCACAGAGTTGGACACGACTGAAGTGACTTAGCAGCAGCAGCAGAATTTGGGTGGACTGGAGGCCTGTCCCAGACCTGTGAGCCAGGTGGTCCCTAGCGGCTTTAGGGAGGATGCTGTCGGGGGTGAGGGTCAGCGTGGGGCAGTGTGGCATGTGAGTGAGCTTAGACCAGTGTAGGAAACTAACATATTTGACTTCAAGGGCCTGGCAAGCATCATCGTTGAGTGCAAGTGTGCAGGGCAACAGGAACTGGTGGACAGAACAGAGCCCTTGAGCCCTGTCTAGAAGGAGAGGCTCAGCTGCAGTGGGTGTTCGCCATGTGAGTGAGGGCCCTGTGTGGCCAGACCTTCCATCTTTCAAAGAAGCCAGAAATCCCCGATTTTCATCTGTGTCCTCTCTTACTAAACACGATCACTTAGTTGGGAAACACTCTCAGCACCGTGGAGTCCACATCCATGGGCCAGATACGGTGGGCACTCCATGAGTCAGAGACTACCTGCCCACCTGGCCTCCTGCCTGGGCCCCGTGGTGTGGTCCCCTCGTGGGTGCCAAGCTGCTGGCGGCCCACTGCATGGGCTGAAAGGGGCTTCCTTTTCTTCTCTCCACCAGAAAATGAGCCTCCATCTCCTCTGGTCTCTGGGATCATCGATTACAACATGCCCCTCACCTCCACGTACCTGAAACAGATGAAGTTGCGTGTGATGAATTCCCAGGAGCAGGTAAGGCATCCGTCCCCCTCACCCCACCGGAGGCATCCTAACTTGCCTGGATGTGGTTGAGCCTTTCCGAGATGTGGGGCCACAGCCTGTGTAAACACCCTGGAAACCAAAGAGGCCCTTATCTGGTTATCTGGGCCGGGCAGTCCGGGCTGAGAGGAGGGAAGGAACGCGTTCCTAGTGAGAAGGTCTGCTGGGCAGACCGCCCTGCCAGGTCTTTGGGGAAGCCTTCCTGAAGGGCAGGGGCAAGGGGGTGGAAGTGGGGGGGATGAGAGCTGCTGGCCTTGGCTCTCGACTTGCCCTTGCCCTGCTCTGCCCTTTGCTGTGCCACTCGTCTCCTTGCCCTGGGGAGGTGAGAGGGAGGCCACGCCTGCCTATAGCCTCTGTCACTCTTGGGGACCTGGCAGGCCTGGAGGGTGAGCCGGGGAGCATGGCCCAGGGTGAGATAAGGCCCCCCCCGGCCCCGCCCCGGGCTGTCCAGGACTCCCCAGCTGTGGATTGCCCAGGGCACCACGGAAACAGGCTGTGAAAAGAAAACCGCTCCTACCCACCTCCCTCCACAGCCCACCTTCTAGCCCTTTGCAAGGCGAGTAGCCTGTCTTTCAGAGAAGGACTGGGTGAGTGCCACCCCCTTCCCTGACCACTGCTCCAACCCAGAGTCAGAGTGTCTCACCTCCTGCTTCAGGCTCTCTCATCAGCTGTGACATTTGAACCTGCCGTATCTTTGAGGCCCGACTAGGGGAATGGGTTGTTTTCTCCTCCGTTGAAAGTCTGACTTCCAGCCCCTGGTGCATGTTATCCGGGATGTGGCTGGTCTCCTTGACAACCTGGGTGTGTGTGCGCCGAGGAGGGTGACAGCTCTGCTGTCAGCTCTGAGGGGATGTAGCTGGAGGTGCTCAGGTAGCATCTGGGGCTGGGGTCTGAGGATCTGAGCCGTTTGGCTTGAGTTCTGCATCGCCCTGAGGAAGAGGTGTGGTGGCCCTCCCATCCCCACAGCCTCAAAAGGGCGGATGAAGTAAGCTGGGCTCTGGGTGGTGGAGCTGTTTGCATCTCTCCTGTCTTTTCACCTGAGATATTCTCTTTTCTGTGACGGTCGCATCCCTAAGAAACTTCAAAAACAGTGGCGATAATGGTTCCACTCAAAACCTCAAAGTCGTTTTGTGCAGAAAATGCCAGTTATAAGGGTGTTGCTCTAACAGAAGCTTAGATTATAAAATCTAAGCACCACTACACGGGGTGAAGCACAAAGGTGCTCAAACAGCCAAACAGCAGGAGTTCAGCCCCACGGCAGCTTTTCTTTTCCCCGCAAAATGGTGCTTCAGCCCAGTTCACCGCCAGAAGCGGTAGTGGCCAGCGCACCACACTGGGATCCCTCGATCTTGGTATGTTTCATTCGGTCATACAAATTCCCGCTGTCTCTGGGGCACTAAGGGGTTTCCCAGATGGCGCTAGTGGTACTGAACGTGCTCATAGCAGGCAGCAGAGCTGGAGGAGAGATTAACCAGCCATCATGGGTACAGCTGTGACAAGTGCCAGTGCTGGAGAGGTAAGAGGTGCGGGTTCCATCCCTGGGTCGAGAAGATCCCCGGGAGGAGGGCATGGCAGCCCACTCCAGTATTCTTGCCTGGAGAATCCCAGGGACAGAGGAGCCTGGTGGGTTACAGTCCACAGGGACACAAAGAGCTGGACGCGACTGAAGTGACTTAGCATGCACGAACCCAAGGGGCATTAAGACTGGGGGTGGGGTGTGTGTGCTAGTTGCTCCATCGTGTCCAACTCTTTGTGACCCCGTGGATTCTCCAGGCAAGAATACTGAAGTGGGTTGACATTTCCTTCTCCAGGGGGTCTTCCCGACCCAGGGATTGAACCAGGGTCTACTGCATTGCAGGCAGATTCATTACTGTCTGAGCCACCAGGGAAGCTGGTTAGGTGCATTGACAAGGATTCAGTCATTTAACAAATATTTATGGAGCCCTAATCCAAGAGCCAGGCTCTAGGGATGACCAAAGATAGCACCATCCCAGCTCTTCTTATGATCTGGGGGGGAGACAGACACTAATGAAAAAATCAGACACAAGTGCTACGCTCATAGCAGGCAGCAGAGTTGGGTGAGAGATTAACCAGCCATCATGGGTACAGCTGTGACAAGTGCCAGGCAGGAGACACGTGGTGCCATGGGTAGTTAGATGGGCACGACGTGGGGACCAACACAGGGGTCAGGAAGGTTTGCCTCAGAAGAGGATAGTTGAGCTGAGTTAGATCTTCAGGGAAGAGAGCACCAGTCTGAGGAAACAGCTTGTGCAAAGGCCCTGTGGCTTGAGAGGCTGGTATGGGTGGTGCAGAGAGTGTGAGCAGTTCTGAAGCTAAAGAAAAGTGGGAGAAGCACAGCACTGGGCATGGAAGCACTTTTAGCCCTCTTATCTATTTATTTATGGCTGCTCTGGGCCTTCGTGGCTGCACATGGGCTCTCTCTAGCTGTGGCGCACGGGCTCTCTCTAGCTGTGGCGCGCGGGCTCTCTCTAGCTGTGACGCGCGGGCTCTCTCTAGCTGTGACGCGCGGGCTCTCTCTAGCTGTGACGCGCGGGCTCTCTCTGGCTGTGGCGCGCGGGCTCTCTCTGGCTGTGGCATGCAGGCTCTCTAGCTGTGGCGGGCGGGCTCTCTCTAGCTGTGGCGCGCGGGCTCTCTAGCTGTGGCGCGCGGGCTCTCTCTAGCTGTGGCGCGCGGGCTCTCTCTAGCTGTGGCGCGCGGGCTCTCTCTAGCTGTGGCGCGCGGGCTCTCTCTAGCTGTGGCGCGCGGGCTCTCTCTAGCTGTGGCGCGCGGGCTCTCTCTAGCTGTGGCGCGCGGGCTCTCTCTAGCTGTGGCGCGCGGGCTCTCTCTAGCTGTGGCGCGCGGGCTCTCTCTAGCTGTGGCGCGCGGGCTCTCTCTAGCTGTGGCGCGCGGGCTCTCTCTAGCTGTGGCGCGCGGGCTCTCTCTAGCTGTGGCGCGCGGGCTCTCTCTAGCTGTGGCGCGCGGGCTCTCTCTAGCTGTGGCGCGCGGGCTCTCTCTAGCTGTGGCGCGCGGGCTCTCTCTAGCTGTGGCGCGCGGGCTCTCTCTAGCTGTGGCGCGCGGGCTCTCTCTAGCTGTGGCGCGCGGGCTCTCTCTAGCTGTGGCGCGCGGGCTCTCTCTAGCTGTGGCGCGCGGGCTCTCTAGCTGTGGCGCGCGGGCTCTCTCTAGCTGTGGCGCGCGGGCTCTCTCTAGCTGTGGCGCGCGGGCTCTCTAGCTGTGGCGCGAGGGCTCTCTAGCTGTGGCGCGCGGGCTCTCTAGCTGTGGCGCGCGGGCTCTCTCTAGCTGTGGCGTGCGGGCTCTCTCTAGCTGTGGCATGCGGGCTTCTTATTGTGGTGTCTTCTCTTGTTGCAGAGCACGGGCTCAGTAGTTGGGGCCCATGGGCTTGTGGAATCTTCCGCGACCAGGGATGGAACCTGTGTCCCTGGCATTGGCAGGCAGATTCTTTTTTTTTTTATTTAATTATTATTTTTTAACACTAAGAACATTTTTGTATTGGGGTATAGCTGATTAATAATGTGATAGTTTCAGGTGAACAGCCGAGGGGCTCAGCCATACATATGTATCCATTCGCCCCCAAAGCCCACTCCCATCCAGGCTGGCACATAACACTGAGCAGAATGCCCTGTGCTCTCCAGTAGGTCTTTGTGGCTATCCATTTTAAATATAGCAAGCAGTGTGTACAGGACATTTCCAAAGTTCCTAGCCATCCCCTCCCGCCCCCACCCCCAGCAGCCATGAGTTCGTTTCCTGAGTCTCTTTCTGTTTTGTACGTAAGTTTATTTATGTCGTTTCTTTTTAGGTTCCACGTATAAGGGACGTCACGTGATATTTCTCCTTTGCCCTCTGGCTTACTCACTCGTTTTGACATTTTCTAGGTCCATTCATGTTGCTGCAAATGGCCTTGTCTCTTTCCTTTCAATGGCCGAGTAATATTCCCCTGTGCACATGCGCCACATCTTCTTTATCCATTCCTCTGGTGATGGGCATTGCGGTTGCTTCCATGTCTCAGCTGTTGTAAGCAGCGCTGCAGTGAACGCTGGGGTGTGTGGACCTTTTCGGGCCATGCTTTTCTCTGAATATATGACCGGTGGATTCTTCACCACCGGACCACCAGGGAAGTCCAGCATGTAAGCACTTGATGGTCATCTGTGAATGAACAGAAGTTCATGGATAAGTCGCCCTGGTGAGGTTCAGGCTACTCTGATAGAGAGGGAGTGTGGGAGGTGTTTGTTCCCAGGGGGTTGGGGCTGAAGCTGAGATTGAGGTGGCCTGAGTTGACGGTGGAGTTGACTGTGTCTTCACCTCCATCCCTGGTTTCCCAAATTGGGGCCCTCTGAATGTCCCCGACCTTCTCCAGTGTGTGGTAGAAGGCTAAGATGCAGACCCTCCTTGCACACTCCTGGCAGGAGAGGCGGTGTGTCCGAGGAGGCCCTTCCACCTGGAGCCCTCCAGCTGTCAGCCTCCTGTCCTGCACACACCGCAGTGAGCACTCAAGGCCTCAGTCCCGGTTCAATAGCCAGGCACGTGGTCAAACAAGAAGTCACACTGCTCACCAGGTTATTTATCTGCAGCAGCAAGGAAGGGCCAAGGACCCAGGTGTCTTTGATTTTTCAGCTTGAGTTGAAAACTAAAAATACACTTACTTGAATTGGTAGCTTCTTTCCTGTAGCGAAAATGTAGCTTCCCTAGTGGGTTAGACAGCTCAGACTGTAAGGAATCTGCCTGCAATGCAGGAGACCCAGGTTTGATCCCTGAGTTGGAAAGATCCCCTGGAGAAGGGAATGGCAACCCATTCCAGTATTCTTGCGTGGAGAACCCCATAGACAAAGGAGCCCAGCAGGCTACAACAGCCCATGGGTTTGCAAAGAGTCAGACATGACTAGGCGGCTAACACTTCCTGTAATAATGTCAGAGCAGGGCTCCCCTTTGGGTGGGCGAATGGCTCCCTGTCCCAGTGCAGCACGGGTCTGGCTCTGCTGCTGTCAAACACCATGTCCCAAGACAAGGCTTTGGGAGTAGTTTCCTTTGCTGCAGCATCCCTCTGACCCCGAACGGCCTGCCAACAGGAGACACCTGTAGTGTCTGCACATCATTCATGAAGGCTGGAGTGGAAGATAAACCCAATTGTCAATAACAGCAGCTGGGATGAATGATATTTTATGAATGCTGAACAAAGCTCTGCATCTAAAATCTCTGAGTGAGAAGAACCTAAGAATTCATTTTTTTCCCAGCATTAGGTATCCAGGAGACACTGCAACAGTAAGGCAAGCAGGGCATTTTCCCCTCCCTCGGCTTTGAGCCGACAATGAACGGGTGGTGGGGTTTGTTTGTGAACTCAACAGAATCATGTTACCTTTGTCCAGCTGTGTTGGATTAATGTGCTGAGAAATGGGTCTTTCTCTGCAGAGGATATTAGGTAATGTGAAAACCTAATAATAACGTCCATGCGTACGTGCTGAAGTCACCTCAGTCGTGTCCAGCTCTTTGCCACTCCATGGACTGTAGCCCGCTAGGCTCCTCTGTCCATAGGATTCTCCAAGCAAGAATAATTCAGCGGGTTGCCATTCCCTCCTCCAGGGGATCTTCTCAACCTAGAGATCGAACCCGTGTCTCTTACGTCTCCTGCATTGGCAGGGGAGTTCTTTACCACTAGTGTCACCTGAGAATTCCAATAATAATGTTCACAGGAACAAAACAGAATATTGACGTCTGATCCAATGCAGTGAATATTTATTATGGTGTCTCAACATGCAAGACATTTAGGTCTACCCTCCCGGGACCTCTATCCTAAGACACAAGATCCCCCACACGCTGTCATTTTGGTGGCCACACAGAGATAAAAATAGGTGAGGGGCACCCGATAAAGTCAGGGTTTTTTTTTACCCCCTTATTTGGGAAAGCATCTTGAAGATATACAACTGAAATCACATTTAGTTTTACCGATGACGAATGTGTTTTCTTGTAGGGGGCTGGGTGTGAAGATCTCATGAGATGTGGACTGTCATAAAGAAAGTTCCAAAGCATTCTTCTGATAAGATGGGGTCCCAGGGAGGGGTTGCAGGCCACATTAATAAGGCCAGAGGTGGCCAGCAAGTGCACCCCCAGCCGCTGATCTTTTAAATTCCTTTTCAGCGCTGTGTGCAAGATGTACCAAGGGGAGTGTTAGGATCTCTTCATGTAGACACTGGTTTTGTTTTCTGTCTCATTTTATTCTATTTTTCATGCTGAAGAAAAATTACACGAATACATCTGGCCTCCGTCACCAAAAAACAAAAGCATGGTGATAAAAATCACCATCCTCCCACCACCTGGATCACTGAATATTTTGGTGCAACCTTCCAGGCTACTGAATAGAAAACGGAATTATCCTGTACGTACCATTTTACAACCCGCTTTGCTTTCCTGTATTATTCAGTCTCTTTACTCTGCAAGCCTTGATGTTTCCACCTACCAGATAAGCTGATCTTATAATTCTCTTGTCACTCACTCATTCCTCACCCGTATCCCCCATCCATCTATCCATCCATCCATCATGCACCTGAGCTGGCAGGTGCTAAGGAGACAGTGGTGAACAGTCTCTCTGCCCTGCTGCCTCTCACAGTCCGGTGAAAGAGACAAGGAAAATCCAAAACAACATTCTGGGTTCTGTAGGAAGCACTTAGAGGTGGAACAGAGGAGGGACAGGGAAGCAGAGTGGATGCCGTCTCAGGCACCTGTTCTGTGTCCAGCCCTTTGCAAACATCACCCCTCGCCCTCTCCCAGCTCAACGGGGTCACGTTATCTTCCTCATCTTGCTGGTTTCGTAGCTGAGAATCAAGAAGTTTCTGTATTTGCTCAAGGTCACACAACCGCTGACATGAACTGCAGCTCAGGTCTTTTCCATCCAGACCTGTGCCCCTGCTACAGCCACAGGCCCTGCTCCTCCATGGCCTTCTTGGGTGAGGGTGTTCTCCTTAGAATCCGAGGTGGTGGGTCACCTGGGCCCTGAGCAGCGGGTCGCTGGCAGGGCTAGAAGAGAGAAAAAAAACGGCCTTGGCAGAGACACTGGCAGAGCAGGCAGAGAGCTTTGTTTGCCTTGGGAACTGGGAGCTGCCTGAAGTAGATGAAGCTTAAGGAAATGTGGGAAGGAGGGATTTGGTAGGGGGCCTGGGTGGGGTGGAGGTCTCCCCCTGCCTTGTGAATGCCCAGTTACCTTCTGGGATACATGTAGAATTTGATATCCATGTTATAGAGGATATGAACCTGATCTTTCCTGAGATCACAGTGTTTGAACCAAGACCCCACTGTAGAAATCAGATCCAGATCCCAAGGAGAAAGACAAATCCTGTGTTCCTTCCCCGACACACACTTTCATTTTATAGAAGCAGAAACTGGGACCCCGGGAGGCTTAGCAACTTCCCCAGGGCAACCCTGGCCACCCTCCCTCCCCAACTCCTTGCTCCTTTCTGAGTGGGAAGCCTGTCAGCACCTTCCTTCGCCTCCCGCCTCCCTCTCTTCAATTCTTGGAGCAGCACTAATGTCCCGCTAATGGTTTTAATGGTTCTCCCAGCAGTGTGTGAAGCCGTGCAGCGCTCCATTGTTTAAACCCTCGTGATGGAGGCTCTTATTTGTCTCCATTAACCTCTGCCTCCCTCTCCTCTGCAGCTCTCCCCTGGCCCAGAGTTTTCGCTGGGTCTTGGAGGTTGGGGGAGGAAGGACAGACTGCCCTCCCCCACCCCCCAGATGTGGGGCCTGCCCAGAGAGCCGGGGGTCCCCCAGAGTACTGGCCCTCCTGCTCCTTTCAGGAGGCGGTGTGGAGCAACACTGCTCTCAGCCAAGATTCCAGCCCACCCACCAAAGACGCTGGAGTTCCAGCTGGGTAACCTGGAGCTGATCATTTCACTTCTCCGGCTCCTTTTTCCTCCTCCAGTTGTTTAGTTGCTCAGTCGTGTCCCCACCTCAAGGACTGTAGCCCGCTGGATCCTCTGTCCTTGGGATTTCCCAGACAAGAATATTGGAGTGGGTTGCCATTTCCTTCTCCAGGGGATCTTCCCGACCCAAGGATCGAACTCGAGTCTCCTGCTTGGCGGATTCTTTACCATCTGAGCAACCAGGGAAGCTCGTTTCTCCTGTTACTTGATAATATCAGTACACCTCATAGATTTAGCCCAAGAGTTAAATGACACAAAACAGGTGCAGTGCTCCGCACAGTGCTGGGGCACCTTAGAAGCACAGAGGAAGCCTCAGTGAACTCTGCTGCTGTTGATGGTAATCTTATTATGCAACCTTGGTTCAATAGACACAGTGAAGGACCTTGTCCAAGATCGTTCTTGGGCCACGAAGATGAATGAGACAGCGCAGCTGGTCTCCAGGAGCTCTTCTTAGTAGAGAGGACAAGACAGTGGCCGTGGAACTGTAATCCAGGATAAGAAAACAGAAACAGGAAGGGACCAGGAACCTGCCAGGCGGTTCAGGGGACACTCGCTTATTTTAAAATGAGATTTGGACCAGCCCAGAAGGTCCAGGTGAGGGACGCTGAGGGATAACAGCTCTAGGAGGACCTAGGCTGGGGAAGGCCACAGCCAATTTGGGAAAATGGAGAGAAGGAAGCAGAAAGAGAAGGTGAAGGGACTCAGCACATGTGCCTCTTGGAAGAGAGCCCTTTTCCCAGTCAGCACTGGGGAGCCAGGCGAGGACTGGGGCAGGAAATGAGCACATTCCACGTGTGAAACTTTCTCAAGTTCCCATCTTCCTTAGTGGAGAGGGAAACAAGCCCACTCTGAAAAGCTCTCGACATGCACTTTCTTAATTGTGGCAAAATGTGAAATTTGCCACTTTAATCATTTTTAAGTGTATAGTTCAGTGGCATCAAGTACATTCATGATGTTATGCAATCATTACCCCTATTTCCAAAATTTTTCATCACCCCAAACAGAAACTCTGTAACTGTTAAGCAATAATTCCCCAGTCCTCCCACCCCCAGCCCCTGGTAACCACTGTTTCACTTTCTAGATTTGACTCTCCAAGTACCTCTTTTCAGTGGAATCACATTATTTGTCCTTCTGTGTCTGGCTTATTTCATTCAGCGTGTTGTTTCCAGGGCTCTTCCATGTGTCAGAACCTCATTTCTTTTTATGGCTGCGTGCTATTCCCTTGTATAAATAGGCACATTGTTGATTTCCATTCATCCGTTGGTGGCCATTGGGTGGTTTCCACTTTGGGCCTAGCCACATTTACTTTTTTAATCTTTTAGACCCGGCTGTGGGACAGGGAGGGATTAAAACAGGGATCTGCTCATTCTCTCTCTGAGTTCTCACCCCTCTTTATGGCTTGCTTTTCTCATGGACATACTCAGGCTTCTTCCTGCTCAAAAGGGCCCCCCCCCCAAAATGGGCAGGCCCAAAGAAGAAGCACAGTTGATGGGTCACAGTGAAATCCTGTCACTTACTTAAACAGGGCTTGACTTGTAGGACTTTCACATGCGGAGAACCTGCAAATGCTGACTCTGCACCCAGATTTCATAGCTTGATGACAGCCTCCCCTAGCGGCTCAGTGGTAAAGAATGTGCCTGCCCATGCAGGAGACGTGGGTTCAATCCCTGGTCCTTGAAGATCCCACATGCCGAGGAGCAACTAAGCCTGTGTGCCACAACTACTGAGCCTAGCCCATGCACCGAAACTAGAGTAGCCCCACAGCTGTAGGGAGCTACAGCTAGTTTCTACAGCTAGAGAAAAGCCTGTGCAGCAGTGAAGACCCAGCACAGCCAAACATAAATAAATAAAATTATATATAAACTTGATGGCAACAGTGATCTCCTTCCCCATCCTCAGGCTGCCCCAAAGCCCAGGCAAGGTGTGACCTCAAGACAGAAATAGCAGAATGGAAACTTTGCCATGTCCAAGAATTTAATAGTCTTTTCAGGAAGCAGCTGGAGAAGGAAATGGCACCCCACTCCAGTACTCTTGCCTGGAAAATCCCATGGATGGAGGAGCCTGGTGGGCTGCAGTCCATGGGGTCGCTAAGAGTTGGACACGACTGAGTGACTTCACTTTCACCTTTCACTTTCATGCACTGGAGAAGGAAATGGCAACCCACTCTGGTGTTCTTGCCTGGAGAATCCCGGGACGGGGGAGCCTGGTGGGCTGCCATCTATGGGGTCGCACAGAGTCGGACACGACTGAAGTGACTTAGCAGCAGCAGCAGGAAGCAGTGGTTCTAATGTGTTTCTTTTGTTCTTCTTTTTTTAATAGTAGAAACAGCCAGCTAGACTCAGTTTAGGTGATCCCAATTTTGTTGGCAACATCCAAACCTTCATAGTCAGGGGCCAGCTGTACAGAAGCCTTCCTCCCTGCACTGGGCCTGATCAGGGTGTTGATCTTGGCCATGCCAGTGTCGTAGCGCTTCTTCACGGCCTGGTGCTCGTTTTGGGCTTGGCGTCCGCAGTGAGCCCGGTGTGGGGCTGTCCTCTGTCTTATTCGTGGCTGACCTGGTGTGAGGGGAAACTCGATGTGGCACAGTGCTCAAGCTGGTTTCTCCTAGGGGTGCTCTTCTGAGGGTATCTGGGCTGCCTTCTGAGCTGCAGTGTTTTGGGCTGTCAGAAGTTGGGTGATGTCCAGATCTTTTTTTCTATGGCTGTGGACACCTTTCATTACTACTTGGCCTTTAAGGTCTTTCCTTTGGCTTCAGCTTCAGGAGGGGCAGGGGCTTCCTTTACCTTCGACACCATCTTCTTGAAAAAGCTGATGTATTTCTTGAAAATTAAGCAACAATCTTCACAAAATAAAAACAGAACATAGAACTCCTAAATGGCTGGAAAAAAAATAACAGAACCAAAGAAAGTAATTAAAGCAACCAAAGCAACAGTAATTAAAATGAAGGAATAAAAGAAGAAGCAATCAAAAAGAGTTATAATAAATGGAAAACACAGACAAACTGACAGGAACAAGACCAAACACTAGTAAATCACAATAAATGTAAATGGGTTAAGTTCCACCAGAAAGAGTCAAAAGTGCTCAAATGAGGTTTTTTAATGGTAGAATCCTCTTGGTGTTTATAAAAGACTTTTTCTAATGACAAAAAAGATGGGAAGTACTATTAATGTCAAACAAGTTCAAGGCAAAAAAAAAAAAAAAATAGGGCAAAGTGAGATATTTTACGCTGATTGAAAGCACAGTTTCCCAATAAGATTTCAGAGTCTCTTGACTTTGGAGGTCTGCCCCTGGGGAGGTTGAGCGCTCTTAACCTCAGAGGTCTGCCTTGTGCAGAGGTGAAGGAAGACAGCAGGTCCTATGAGTAACTCGGGCTTCATGGGAGAGGCTGCGTGTTTTCTCCCAGCCATCAGCATCTTCTCATCATCAGTCTCTTCTTTCAGAGTCTCTTGACTTTGGAGGTCTGCCCCTGGGGAGGTTGAGCGCTCTTAACCTCAGAGGTCTGCCTTGTGCAGAGGTGAAGGAAGACAGCAGGTCCTATGAGTAACTCGGGCTTCATGGGAGAGGCTGCGTGTTTTCTCCCAGCCATCAGCATCTTCTCATCATCAGTCTCTTCACTTCACCTTTGCAGTTTTAATTTTTTAATCTGTTTTTTACCTGAAGGATCATTGCTTTATAGCACCTTTGCATTTTTTTGCTGCTGTCTTGCTGTAGCCACTTCTCTAGACCAGTATTTTCATCCTTTGAGCATCAGAGTCTGCTCTCTATAAATCTACATAGAGTAATATGAGGGGTGGACCCTGTGGGACTTTGAGAATGTTGAATCTGCTGCCTTCACTGCCTGAATTTAGTCCCTCTCCTCCTCTTCTCACTGAGCTCACGCACTGAGATATGCTGGGGCCACTCTCTCAGTTCCCATCCTTTGCCTTCTTCCCAACTCCAGGCCCTCCTGGTTCACAGCTTTTTCCCTTCTCAACTAGAGTTCCATTTCTTGCTTTCCTCCTCCCAGGCACTCCCCTCAGGCCTCTTAAGATCAGCCCCTACTGTTACTTTTATGGAGCTGAGTCAAGGGGGCTGGGTTTGCCCCCATGAAAACCCAAGAAAGGCTTGGAATGCCACTGGCACCATTTTCAAAATCTGAGAAGCTGCAGCACAAACCTTTTCCCATCTCTAAAAGTCCCTGGCACTGCAGAAGGTTTGTACTGCGGCAAGAAAAACAAAAAGCTACTGAAATACTGACCTTGACCAAGGCTGCTGTTTGGATTTCTGCGGGCAAAGAATGATCCTTGGCACATTGCTGCTGTGAGATGTGTGAGGGTAGTGGCTGTTCTCAGGTTCTGCCCTGCTCCCCTTGGTCCCTCCCGCGTAACCCCAGGGCAGCTAGCCCTCAGAAACAGCTTAGCAAGTGTTCATCTTTTTTATTTACTTGTAATCACCTTTATATTTATCAATAAAATATGTATCTTAAAAATCATATAGAAAAATGGCAGATCCTGTCCTAGCCTCCCCACTTCAATTTCTACCCATCAGAGACAGCTTCTTTTCTTCCTTACTTTTTAGCTATCTCTTCTAGTATTCATCTCCTATTTCTAAAAAGTGTGTTCACACTGCTAGTTCTTGATTTTTCAGTTTGGACTATTTTGGTTACTGTTATTTAATTTCTTGCTGGAGGAGATAAATATGTACACAGTCACACCCTCTCATAAACACATGTATTATTTCTCCTTTTTCCATCCCTCAATATTATCCATACTTCCCTATTTAGATAAATTATTGTATTTATATTATTATGACTATATAGGTTTTTCACAAATGAATTGATTAGCACACTATGATTACATTTCCTTTCCTTTTTAATTTTTATTATTTAAAAAAATTGTTTATTTATTTGGCCATGCTGGGTCTTAGTCGCGGCACGTGGGATCCAGCTCCCTGATCAGGGATTGAACCCAGGAGCCCTGCACTGGGCGCTCTGAGTCTCAGCCACTAGACCACCAGAGAAGTCCCTCCTTTTTAAAAATAATTTAATTAACCAATTAATGTTTGGGTCTTCACTGCTTGCACAGGCTTTCTCTAGTTGCAGTGAGCAGGGGCTGCTCTTCACTGCGGTGTGCCTGCTTCTCATTGTGGCGGCTTCTCGGTGCCGAGCGTGGACTCTGGGCACGTGGGCTCCGGAGCACAGGCGCCGTAGTTGTGGTGCATGGGCGTAGTTGACCCTTGGCATGTGGAATCCTCCCAAACCAGGGTTTGAACCTGTGTCCCCTGCACTGGCAGGCAGACTCTGAACCACTGGATCATTAAGAAGGTCCACATTTTCTTTCTCTGATTCCACGGAGTTAGCCATTGCCTCTTTTTTCCCCAGCCTCAGCCCTCTGTCTTTTGATCTTGCTTATGCTGTGTGTGTTCTGTCATGTTTATCTTTATGTGCTCAGACTTTTCAGTTTTTTCTCTAGTAACTTCTGCATTTGAGTCTTAAAAAGGCTAACTCCACTCTGCCTCTGTGTCCTCCTTTAGTATTTTCATTTTTAAATTTTTTAGAACAGCTTTAGATTTAGAGAAAAACTGAGAGAATAGAGCAGAACTTCCACATTATCCCCAACAGTTTCCCCTTATTAATACCTTACATTAGTATGATACATTTGTTACAATTAGTAAACCAGTTGTTGCTGTTCAGTTGCTCGATTGTGTCAGACTCTTTGCGACCCCATGGACTGCAGCACGCCAGGCTTTCCTGTCCTTCACCATCTCCTGAAGTTTGCTCAAACTCATGTCCATTGAGTCGATGATGCCATCCAGCCATCTTATCCTCTGTTGTCCGCTTCTCCTGCCTTCAATCTTTCCCAGCATCAGGGTCTTTTCCAATGAGTTGGCTGTTTGAATCAGGTGGCCAAAGTATTGGAGCTCCAATTTTAGTATCAGTCCTTCCAATGAATATTCAGGACTGATTTCCTTTAAGATTGACTAGTTTGATCTCCTTGCTGTCNCTTTCCCAGCATCAGGGTCTTTTCCAATGAGTTGGCTGTTTGAATCAGGTGGCCAAAGTATTGGAGCTCCAATTTTAGTATCAGTCCTTCCAATGAATATTCAGGACTGATTTCCTTTAAGATTGACTAGTTTGATCTCCTTGCTGTCCAAGGGACCCTCAGAGTCTTCTCCAGCACCACAGTTGAAGGCATCAATTCTTCAGCGCTTTGTCAGCTAAAGTTTATAGTTTATCTCCTTAGTTTTTACCTCCTGTCCTTTTTCTGTTCCACAGCCCTTCCTGGGATACAGTATTACACTTAGCTGTCACATCTCCTTAGGCTCCTCTTGTCTGTAACAGTTTCTCAACCTTTCCTTGATTCTGATGACCTTGACAGTTTTAAAGCATACTGGTCAAATATTTTGTAGAATTTTGGAATTTGTCTGATGTTTTTCTCAATGTAAACCTGTGGTTGTGGGTTATTAGGAGAAAGACCACAGATAGAGTGTCATTTAAAAAAAAAATTATTGAAGTGTGGTTGATTCACACTTGTGTTTAATTTCAACAAAGTGACTCAGTTCCACACACACACACACACGTATTATTCTTGTCATATTCTTTTCCACTATAGTTTATCACAGGATAATGACTATAGTTCCCTGTACTATACAGTAGGACCTTTTTGTTTATCCACCCTATATATAATCGTCTGTCTTTGCTAATCCCAAACTCAGAGTGCTGTTTTCAGCGCGCGTTTCCTTTCTGTTTCATCAGCTCTTAGGCACGGCACCTGGGCTCTTCGTCGCAGAACTCAGGCTTCTCTCTAGCTGTGGGGCACGGGCTCCAGAAGGCTCAAGCTCAGGGGCTGTGAAGTGCAGGCTCAGGTGTCCTGAGGCACATGGGATCTTGGCTTCCCAGAGGTCGAACTTGCGTCCCCTGCATGGAAAGGCGGGTTCTTAGCCCCTGGACTACAAGGGAAGTCCCATACCACATCATGTTAAGTGTACATACTGTCACTGTGATTCATGACCATTGGTGTTGCCTTGACCGCGCCTGGCTGACCTAATGTTTGTCCGGTCTGAGCAACGTAAGGTTATTCTTTTACCCCCTTCCATACTGTACTCTTTGGAAGGAAGTCAACCATGTACAGCCCACACCTAAGGAATGGGCTTTATAATTTCCCTCCTTGAGAGTGAAGTATCTACATAGATGATCTCAAATTCTTTTGCATAGGAGGTTTGTCTCTCCTTCCTCATTTATAAATGTATTCAATCATTTATTTATATGGCTGTTTATTCTTGACTTTGTGTTATAATCCAGCACTACTGTATCTGTTTTGATGCTCAAACTGTTCCAGCTTTGCCCCTGGGAACTCTTTCAGTTGGTTCTTGTGCTCTTTTGACACACCCCCATCAATGGTTTTTATTGGTTCTTTTTTGGTAGGATTTTTTTATTTAGTGTTTTTTTTACCTTCCAATACTACAAGATGCTCCAGGCTCATCTTATATATTTTCTACCCCTGTCCTAGAATCAGTTGTATCTTCCTTTTATTATAGAATCATATTTAAAAAAAACAAGATCTGGGTGCCAAGTGTGCTTATTGCTACTGGGGTGTCCTTTCTTTTAGAGCCTCTCAGCTGACACAGCAAAAAAATACACACGTTTTCATATTTGATCTTTGATCCATTTGGAGCTTATATGTATTGAGATAGATATCCTCCTTTACCCTTTTGTGTCAACATCATTTATTAAAGAATCTATTTGCTTCCCACTGATTTGAAACGCCGCCTTTATAATTTACTGAATTTCCATCTGAAACAGAATCTACTTCTATCCAGTCCATCGGTTTCTTTGTCTATTCATGCGCCAGCTCCACACAGCTTTAAATGTCGAGACTAATATGTCTTAATATCCGACACATCTCATGACTAATACGTCTTACTATGTGGCAGGAATGGTTCCCTTCCTTGTTGTCTTTCTTTTTAGACGTTTTCTTGGCTTGAAAAAGAGTTACTTGAAGAAAAAAGAGTCTAATGCCTAAAAAACTTCATACACCATTCTTGATGAGGGAAAGACGCTGTAGAGGCACCATTGATGCGGCCGCATAAACGTGAAGCTGGGACGCTGACCACAGGCCTTTCTGTTCACCCAGCAAACAAGCTGGGTTGGGGGCCAGGAGGATCATGGTCCCTTGAAGGAAACTGGGAGCTAAAAACATCAGCAGCCCAGCGTTCCCAGCCGCCTGAAGATGGTGACAGGGAGAACAGGACACGTCTATTATTTCTTCCTTTACTATTTTTGGTTGCGCTGGGCTTCCTTGCTGCGAGAGGGCTCTCTGGTTGTGACAAGTGGGGGCTACTCTCTAGTTGCCACGCGAGGGCGTCTCCCTGGAGTGGCTTCTCTCGTGGAGCATGGGCTGTAAGGCGTGAGGGCCTAGTAGCTGCAGCACCCGGGCTAAGTTGCTCTGTAGCCCGTGGGATCTTCCCAGACCAGGGGTCAAACCCGTATCCTCTGCATTGCAAGGCGGATTCTCAACCACTGGGCCACCGAGGAAGTCCCCAGTGGGCATTGTTTTAGTGAACATTAAGTCACTATTTCACTGACAGTCCTTGAGTGCTTTCAAGAAACTTGCTGCAGTTTCCACTTACTCTAAGCAAATGAGCACTAAGGCTGTTGTGCCAGGGCAGCCTGGGTTCAGAGACATCTGTGTCTGTCTTCTTTCCTCGGGCTTCCCTGAAGGACTGTGGGAAAGCAGCAGAAAAGAGCCAGCACCCTGTCTCAAAAGCCAGTTAGTTGCCTGGTGCAGTGAGTAGTTACCCCAAACCCCAACAGCTCATTGTCCCCACCTGCTCCTAAAGTCTCACTCCCCTTCCAGGCTACTGAATCCAGCCCCATGCACACGAGGATGCCGACGCGGCCTTTCAACCTCATTATCTGGGGGAAAAATGCATGCAGTGGCCATAATTTACTGTGTAGGCAGGAGAGCTGCCTGGTGCCTGGAGCAGAGTCCTGCATGCCGGGCCGGCCCTGGGACGCTTTTATCTGTGTCAAGGGAAAAGGTTGGGGCAAGGTAGAGGCATCTCTCCCCGCTGGGCCAGGAAGGAGCGAGTCAAAACATCCATGTGGTCACGGTGCCAGCTGCCAACCTTGGCTGCCCGCCTCCATTCTGGTTCTGGCCTGCCTGAGACCCAGAGGGGCCTTGCCTCGTGGCTGAGTCCCGTTATTGTTGTTGTGTTTAACAGCGGCACTTGTGACTGCAGTTCTCAGAGATCATCTAGGACAAGGGAGATATCCTGGGCAGGGCGCTTTCTCCGGTTCTGTTTTTCAGTCACATGTTTTTGAGAGCGAGACCCCTGGTGGCTTTTGGAGCCTTCTGCTTAAGGCACCGCAATGCAGGCTGCTCGGCTCGGGTGGGTTGTGGCTTTTACCCAGCATCTTGACCTCCTGACCCTGCCAGCCTGATGGCTTCTTCTCAGGTGGGGCCCAGACAGGTCCCAGCCCCCAGCAAAGAGCTGCTCCAGGAGACCTGACCCCTCCACCCCTTGGTGGGTGCGTGGGTGGATGGCCTGGGCTTTGTAACCAGACCTAGAAAATGCAGGAGGGTTCCCGATGCTTCAGCAGCTGATGTCTGGAGATCAATTAGAGATAATGGCCCTGGGTGGACTCAAAGAAGCATAGGCAAGATTCTTCCAGGTTGTGATTATGTTTACCTCATTACCGGGTGGCACAGCAGCGTCGCTCTGCGAGTTTGTGCCGCTGCCTCGTTTTTGCTCATAGGGTGACCAGCCGCTGACCCCTGCTGGGCTGGGAGCTCCCCCTCCTCCACCTAGACAGAGGAGGCAAGGGCCCACAGCTTCTGCTCACAGCCCTCCAGACCCTTGCCCTCCCTGTAACCCTGTGTTTGTATAGTTTTTTGTTGTTGTTGTTGTTAGAAAAGTTTTTAAATGACATTTATTTTTATATATCAGTAATGTTAAAAAGTATATATATGCTTATATACTAGCAATAAAAATTGGAGCTATAATTTTTAAAATCTCTCTATAAAATGTATTTTAAAATTAAATAGTGTATTCAACAAATTCACTATGATCAAACGTAGTCCTGAAACTATATGTCACTAAGTTTAACTTCTAAATACTGTCTCTTTGAAATGAAGGAATTAGATAAGCAAATTAACTTTCTTTGGTATGTTTTTAAAAAATCTTCTCCTTCATTCATTCAGATATCGTTCAAATTCCTTCAACATCTCAGACACTGTCCTGAGCACTGAGGCTACAGCAGTGAATGAGATAGACAAGGAGCCCACTCTCAGGGAGTTCACAGGCCGTAGAGATGATAAGTCAAGAAGAAAGAAAAAAAAAAACAGATATGCAAAAGTGAGAGATTTGAGGCAGAGAATTAAAACTGAGATCACTGATAGTCTGCCCCTCTGTGTGAGAAGGCCTCTCTGAAAAGATGGCATCCAAGCCCAGACCCAAATGGGAGGAGGTGGCCGGTCCTGTGGAGGAAAGGCTTTCCAGGTGGAGCAGACAGCGAGTACAAAGGCCCTGGGGAGGGAACAGCAAGGGGGCCAGGACAGGGGAGCAAGGGGCCTGTGTGCCTGGGAGAAGCCCGAGCAGTCTACAGAGGACAGCACCCTCTGGCCCGCCTGTCACATGCGTGGAGAGCCTCAGGGTGAAGGGCAGAGGCTTCACCGGCGGTGACAGCCAGTAGGGATGAGCGGCTGGGAGAGCCCGCCACTCTGACCCTAGGGGTGGCCCTGCCCCACGCCAGCCGTCTGACTTTCACTTCTCCCTGCTGCGGCTTCCCTGTTTCTGGAACAGCAGGTTGGGCCAGACTTCAGTGGTTTTCAAAGTTTGCTTTGGGACAGAGGAACTCCTTTCTTCAAGGAAACTCTTCTAGGAAGGAAGTTAACATGTCAAGGGTCAGTAGCAAGCAGGCGTGCTGCTGGCAAAGATGGGAAAGGGCCCCCGGAGCGCTGCCCAACCTGCCCTCCTGCTCCCCGCCAGCCCACCTTCAGCAGTCGGTCACAGGGCCTGAACAGCCCTGAGCTGTGGGCTGGGGCGCTGTACACAGGCAGGAGAGAGGCCCAGCCCAGCTTGACCACAGGCAGCCCGGCCCCAGGCTGGCCGCTCCTATCTCTCCGGCAGCTTCCTCCTCAGTAGCCGTGAGTGACGGAGCCCATGCCGTGCCAGCCCCATGGTCGTTTTAAGGCTTGGATGTTTGGAATGGCTCCAAGTGCCTCGAGAAAAGGCAGAAACAGAAGACCTGCTTTAACTGGAACACTGCTGCGGCTTGGGGAGTGCCCTGGCACACCTGTGCAAAGCCTGGCACCTTTCCCTCTGCTGAGTCCCCCCGCCTCACCGCAGTAGTCACAGCAGTTGCCTCAACACAGCCCTGGTCATCTGTCTCTTGGAGTTTACACTAGAGGAAAGGCCAAGTGGGAGTGAGGCCTTGCTGTCCAGTCCATCCACAAACAGGAGCCCTATGAATCAGACAGTGATGCTTTTGACTACGGGTCCAAAAGCTCAGCTGGCTGTGAAACAAAGCAGGAAGGTTTTTTCACACCTGAAACGGAAAGCGTGCAGGAGCAGCTGTTGGCAGTAGCGTCAGTCGCGTTGGGTTGGTGTCCCTGTAACGCTGTTGACCTTTTCCTCGTGCTTGCAAGTTGGTGGCTTCTGCTCCAGTCATCTTGTCCACATTCAGGGCGAGAGGAAGGTGTGAAGGGGTGGCATAAGCTTAGCCCAGCACAGCAAAAGCACTGCCAGAGAGTTGCCAACAGACTTTGGTTAACATCTCATTGGCCAGGGTCACAGGGCCACCTTCAGCTGCATGGGGGTGTTGGGAAAGAAAGAATCTCACTTCCTCCCCGCTCTGTAGTTGAGACCAGAAGGGAGAAATGCTGAGTCTGAGTGTCAAGTAAGTTAGTCCACAGTACCTGCCGTGGCCTTGGCGCCGTCAGCTGAGCCTGACAATGCCTTTGGGTGTTAAGTTCCCAAAGGTTCAGACAAGGAGAAGAACAGTAAGAGAAGGAAACAGAGGGGAAGCAGGGAGAGAGGAGAGGAGGTAGCGAGGAGGGGAGCAGGAACCTTGTCTGAGGCCGTCCACGTACCAGGTCCCACACAAACAATGTGGCGGAACTGAGGCTCGGTGTCAGGGAGCTCAGGAAGCAAGCCACAGAATGAGTGGGAGGGAGAGCCGCGTTCCCTCCCAGGTTGACACTGTCACTTCCCAAGGGATGGGCGAGGAGGTAGTGGGGAGAAGGGAGAGGGGAAAGGAAGCGATGGTGAGGGCACGGCCAGGCTGAGGGCCCTGCAGCAGCAGCCTCACGAGTGCTCGCCCAGGTCTGCTTATCTCACCGCCACAGTCCTTCACCAGGGTTAGGCCCTGCCACACAGTAAGGTCTCAAAAAATGTTTGCTGACCAATGTCTGTATCATTAATTACTTATCTTTCATATCAACATCACTATTAACAATAGCTAGGCTTTGGGCAGGTGTTCTACACCAGGCATCAGTCCGCACCCTGCAGGCTTCCCTGCGGTTAAGCCGCACAGAAGGCAGCCTTCAGAAGCAAGCTTCTGTTACTGTGCCCCCATTTCAGAGATGAAAAAACTGAGGCATGGAGAAGTCGCCTGCCTGAAATCACACTGAGGAAGGGCCCGAAAGCAAACAAAGCCCATCCCCTACTCTCCTGCTACACCCCTACCCTAGAAGCTGACTCAGCCACCAGAAAGGCCTCTGTGCACCAGCTCTAGCCCCAAAGCCTTGGCTGCCACATACCACCCCTGCCCCCCAACACACACCCACAGCTCCGTCATGGAGGGATTCAGGGCTGAAATGGAAAGTGCCACCTGTGCCAGCTTCAGAGGGACCCCACTGCCCCTCCGGTCACCTGCTGAGGAGCAGCCAGAGCTGCAACCCAGGAGGCCCCCAGGCTCAGCTGCCTTCAGGGGCTGCACGGAGAAGCCCACCGTGGAGCATCCCCGGCCCATTCCCAGCTCACAGCCCAGGGAAGCCTCCACTCACCCAGCCCCAGAGCCTCCTCTCTCTGCTCTGCTGGAGGTGGGTGAAGCACAGCATCCCAGCTCGGGGGTCCTGCCTGGGGTCCACCACGTGCTCTGGAGATCAGTGCACCCTGCTTCAAACCCCAGCAAAGCCTTTTGTTCTGAGACTGTGAGGATGTCCCCTGGTCTCTGTTGGTGACTGGATGTGTCATTTAATCTTCCTCCCGGAGTCCCTACTCTTCATGTGCAAAGTGGCAATTAATATCACCCTTGTTGTTTGGGTGGTGAAATAAGGTCACATAGCCTAGCACCCAGCATAGTGCCCGGTGTTGTGTGGGTCGTGGTAATTGATTACATTGACCTCACCCATAGTAACTGGCCTTAGCTTCTTTCTTTTTTCAAATTTAATGGAAGTTTAACACACATACAGAAAAGAGCACTTATCATTAAGTGGATGGCTTAGTAAATTTTTACAAACAGAATCCACCTGTTGTGACCAGTACTCACATCAAGAAACAGAACTTGGCCAGCACCCCAAAGGCTCTTTATGTCCCCCTCTGGTCACTAGCCCCCAGCAAGGGTGACCACTCTCCTGACCTCTAATAGCGCAGATTGCTTTTCTTTTCCTTTTTTATTTATTTGGCTGCTTCAAGTCTCAGTTGTGGCATGTGGGATTTTCTTTATGTCATGTGGGATCTTTCATTGTGGTGCATGGACTCTCTAGTTGCAATGTGCAGGCTTAGTTGCTCTGCGGCATGTGGGATCTTAGTTCCCCAACCAGGGATTGAACCCAAGTCCCCTGCGTTGCAAGGTGGGTTTTTAGCCACTGGATCACCAGGGAAGTTCCTAGCATAGATGGCTTTTACCTATTCTAATACGTGATATGAACAGGATCCTACGGTGTGTGCTCTCTCGCCCCAGCCTGAGTTTGAGAGGGCCCTCGTGTTGCCCTGTTCCTTCCCATTGTTAAGCAGTGCTCCACAGCACGTGAACCACCCTCATCCGCTCTCCATGGACACTTGGGAGTTCCTGAGCCAGAGCTGCTGTGCACGGTGCTCCTATGACCGTTCCGGTGTGTGTTCTTTAAGGACCGTCTGAACTCACTTTGTCCCCTGCACATTTAGGAGCAGTGGTGCCACTGGGGCTGCTCTTGACTTTTTGACCAAGCCTCTCCAGAGGTGCTACAACAGAAAGGAGAAGGGGTAGGTTGCCCCTCTTTGGGGAGCTGTGAAGTGTGGTCTGCGTTAAGGGGGGAGTGCACTTAACTCGGAGCTCTGTTGCAGACCTCAGGGCTGTGCTGGACAGAGGGCAGGACGGAGTCCTGAGCAATGCACTGGTGAGTCCCTACAGGGCCCAGTGCTGCCTGGGACTCTGCCTGTTCCAACCCCTGAGAGCTCACGGTCCAGTTGGGGAAGATGTATAATGCAGGAAATGGGAAGGACCACAGTGCATTGTGACATCAGACTGACAGAAACCTGTCACCAGAGCCAGCTGGGTTGTCTGTGAGAGTGCCACTCCGAGTTCAGAGGGACCTACATCTGGCAGGGGTGGAGGATGTCTTTGTTGATGGCCCAAAGTATTTTTCTACCTAGTGAACACCCGTGCACCCTTCAGTGCCCAACTTAAATGTCACCTCCTCAGTGGAGCCCTCCATGATCCTCTATGTCCTCACCTACTAAGTACTTCCTTCCTTTCGGACCCTGCCCCTGTCACGTGCGAACTGAACACATATCCTGTGACTAGAAACTTTGTGGCCCTTTAATTTTTCTCTCCGGCCCGCAGGTTCTGAGGGGGCTGACCTGTGATGCCCACTGTTGTCTCTCCCATACTTATCATATGGTGCCTGGCATGTGGAGGGGCACTATACATGTTTGTGGGGGGAAAAAACATGTCTGGAAGCATGCTTGATCAAAGGCTTGGGGGGATCACACATGGGTGATTGAGGGACAGAAGAGGTGAGTCTGTTGGACGTGTAGAGTTCACAGTTTGAAACAAAAGGCTCTCAGGCCAGCTGGGCCGTGGAAGCCCTTAAAACATGAGGCCAGAGAGCTCTGATCTGAGTCTGCCAGCAACGGGCAGCCACTAAAGGTGTGGAGTAGGAGAGTGTCATGAACAGAGATTAACTGATGGCATTTTAAAACAACATATTTCTGAAAACACAGTTGATGAAATTGTCGTTTTTACCTTTGTCGTGGCTGTTAGGAAACTGCATTTTGACAAGTCAGGCTCTCAGTTCTGTGCATCATGGGAAATTTATCTGAATAGGGAAGGTGTGCGGGAACAGTGTGGGACAGCTTCTCCTGGATTTCCACAAAGGTGTCAAACCGACTGTGAGCTGGCAGCCAGCTGGGCAAAAACCAGTGCATGTGAGGAATAAACAGACAAGCTGAGTTACTGCCCAGCCTGAAGACCAGGTATTCTGAATCCAGGCATGGGGAAAGCCTGGAGCGTCTAGCCGCGCTCCTCTTCTTGCTGGAAAGCCCTCTCCACTGGCCACCTGTCACATTCCTCCAGCCTTCTTTGGTTCAGAGTAGATGTGACCTCTTACAGGTGTTAGTCACTTAGTTGTATCCGATTCCTTTGCAACCCCATGGACTAGAGCCCATCAGGTTCCTCTGTCTATGGGATTCTCCAGGCAAGAATACTGGAGTGGGTTGCCATGCTCTTCTCCAGGGGATCTNCTTTGGTTCAGAGTAGATGTGACCTCTTACAGGTGTTAGTCACTTAGTTGTATCCGATTCCTTTGCAACCCCATGGACTAGAGCCCATCAGGTTCCTCTGTCTATGGGATTCTCCAGGCAAGAATACTGGAGTGGGTTGCCATGCTCTTCTCCAGGGGATCTTCCTGACCCAGGGATTGAATCTAGGTCTCCCACATTGCAGGCAGATTCTTTACTGTTTGAGCTACCCAGGAACCACCCGCTAACAGCCCCTTAATCAGAAACACCTCCCCCATGTCATAACTGTGCTGCATCTAGACCACTGTCTGCTATGGGAAGGGATTAACTGTCTCTATTATGCTGAGGCAGGGACAGTGCATGGTGGGCATGGAGGTGAGTGCTGGTTCTACCAGACATTAAAATATATTCCAGAGCTATACTGTCAAGACAGGAATAGACAGATCGATAGAATAGGCAATTCCCAAAATAATGGAAAATTAGTACTCTATAGGTGCTTCCAGTCAGTGGGTAAAGATGAGTTATCTAAAAGATGGTATTGGGACGATTTGGATAGCCATTAAAAAACAGAATAAGCTAGAGCTTCGCCACACTTCTTTACTTTTAAACTGGAGTATAATTGCTTTACAAGGTTGTGTTAGTTTCTGCTGTACCACAACCAACAACAACATCAGCATGTGTATAACTCACATCCCCTCCCCCACCCCACTCCTCTAGGTTATCAGAGAGCCCTGGGCTGCGCTCCCTGTGCTACACAGCAGCTTCCCACTAGCCGTCTATTTTATACACAGTAGTGTACGCATGCCAATACTACTCTCTCAGTCCGCCTTGCCCTCCTTTTCCCGTGCTGTGTCCACAAGTCCCTTCCCCACGTTTGTGTCTCTACCTCCGCCCCGCAAGCAGGCTCACCTGCACCACTGTTCTAGACTGCATGTATATGCATTAATATATGGTATTTTTCTCTTTCTGACTTGCTTCACTCTGTGTGACAGACTCTGGGTTCATCCACATCACGACATACTACTTAATTTTGTTCCTTTTTATGGTTGAGTAATATTCTGTTGTGTATATGTACTATATCTTCTTTATCCATTCATCTGTCAATGGACATCAAGGTTTCTTTCATGTCCTGGCTCCTGTAAATAGTGCTGCAATGAACATTGGGGTACATGTGCCTTTTTGAATTATGATTTTCTCAGTTTCTCTCACTTCATATATGGAGATAAATTACAGATAGAATAAAGATTTAACTCTAATGAAGCTATAAATGCTCTAGAAGAAAATATGGGTGAATTACATTTATAATCTTAGAGTGAAAAAAAAAAAACAAAAAACCTTTGTTTTGACCTGAAATCCTAAAGCCCTAAGGGAATAAAACTAACTGGATGATATAAAAATGTAAAATTTTCATATGGCAAAAAAATCGCATTGTAAACAAAATAAAAATAACAAAAGGAAAACATATTTGCGAATTTTATAACAAAAGACTAATATCCTCCCTTTCTAAACAATTCTTACAAAAAATAAAAGACCACAAACCAGTAGAGAAAATGGCAAAGAATATGAATAGTTAAAAAAAAAAAAAGAATTACATGTGACCAGTAAACACATGATATGCATAAATATAGGCTCCCATTCCCAAATGAAGAGGGCAGAGACACCATTTTTCACTTCTCAGATTGGCGAAGATGAAAGAGGTTGCTGATACCAAGCACTGACAAGCGTGTAGTGAAATGGGAATTGCCAGGCGCCACTGGCTGCTGAGGAAACTGGTGCAGCAGCATCTGTGGAGAGGCTGCTGACCAGCACTGTGAGAAGCAGCCTCCTGATGCTGCCGACAAAAGCTGCTGCTGAACCAGTACTCCCTCTGGGGGAAGGAGCAAGCTTGTGTTTTAACCTAACCTCAGAAGTCATAGACCCTCAATTCCACTGCCCTATCCATTGTACCGGGGGACCCAGGGCACGATACTTGGAGGCAAGGCTCATCTGGGGACAGCTGGGAGGCTGGCAGTTTCTAATGTCAAAGGGGAAATTTTGGTGTCAAACACATTAAAAACACTATTTTATTATCCACTTTGTAGATGAGGAAACTGGTACCCCAGGACACTTGTTTGGTGTCACAGCCAGAACTGGAACCAGTCCCATTTGGCTAAACTCTTTTTAGTCCACCTCCTTCATGGTCACCCCCAAACCACTCCTGATATATAATAAGATATAATCTAATCTCCTCTGATCTCATAATTTAGACTGCATGACTTCCTCGATCTTAGAATAAAAGTCCCACACTTTGCGGTAGTCTCCAAGGCTCTGAGCGCTGGGCCCTACATGCCCTCTCCCCCTCTCCTCCTCCCAACCTCCCCCTTGCTGTTTCTAAGTCTCTTCCCGCCTCAGGGCCAATGCACTAGCTGTTTTCCTCTACCTGCAAGACTGTGCCCCCAAGTCTTCACCCAGGTGTCAACTTCCACCATCCCAGGGGCTTTCTCACACTGAGGGGCTTCCTTGACTACTCAGCCCAGAGCCCACCTTGTCTGCCCTGTGTGCCCTCCACCCCTCACCCCCTAATCTCCGCTTCTCCTTCACCCCATCACCACCTCATCCTGTGTCTCCAGGATCCGACCAGGATTTCTCTTTAGTCTCGTGATTGAGAACTGTCAGACTGATGACAATGAATCTTTGAGGAATCCAGGACACTTGTGGAGAGTCTGTCTTTCAGTATTTCTTGTCTGGTGGTCTCTTCATGATCAGACTCAGGTTAAGCATGTTGCGCGGGAGGACTTGACATGGGAAGAGCTCAACACAGGTGATGCTGTGTTCTCACTGCATCCCTTCAGGAGGTGAGCACGTCGTTTCAGGTGGGCTCCACTTCAGGGTCTGCTGATTTGATCACTTAGCTGGGGAGTGTCTGCCAGCCTTGCCTTGGTGCAGGTACATGTGTCTTTTATCAGTAATTTGCAGGGAAAAGCATTTTTGAATGCACTGAGATGCTTGAATAGTATCTGTTCTGGTCACGATAAGATCCTGTTATTCCTAATCACGAACTACTGATTCCCATGGTCAGGCCCTTGCTCCTGGAGCATGCTCGTTTCATATGGGAATCTGCCTGGAGTGATTTGCTGCTTAAGAAGCTCCACAGAGCAAATGCCGCCATTTACAAAGGCACCCACTGTATGTAGAGCCTGGAGGGGATGTGAAGGCAGTACTGCACCCTTAAGCAGACAAGAGTAGCCTTTCTCTGTTGCGGTCTCTCACCAGACTGGGGCTGGAAGAAGAGACACATCACTGGGAGAATTAGTGGTCAAGAAACTAGGTCATGCCATTCCTTGTTGGGACCCATGCTGTGGCCACTTTAAGGAGATGTGCAAAGACGCTGAAAACAACCTACACAAGGTTACTCAAGGAGTAGGCAGCTCTTGCAGGAATTAAAGAGCCAGGAGGTTTCTGCAGGCTTCAGCACACAGGAAAACTCCCCTAATTCGCAGTGCTGCTTAACAGCCAGGCTTCTCCAGGGCCCCCAGCCACTTCCTGTGGGTCGAGTGGGGCTGGAGCTGTTTTATCTCAGGGATGGTAAATGAGTTCACATTTCATGCCTAGAGAAAATCACTGCTCTGCCCTTCTGGGCAGCACTAGCTCTCTTATTTGTCAGAGAAGAGGTGGGTTATCTGGGTTCAATTCCACCTTTGAACACCAGTTGGATCTGGGTTTATATTTCAAGCCCAGATGTCCACCATTGCTGTGAAATTGTGACTCAGGCCAGGAGAAGTCAAAGGTCTCCAGAAATGTTGGGGGAAGAGATGGGAAATCCTGGGCTTGAATTATGTCATTTGCAGAGTGAGGAAGGGCAGTTCCTGTGTTGGAAACAGCCACATTTCCCTGTATGAATTCAAGGATCATGGCCACTAGTTAATTCTAAAAATCATTATCTGTGTGTGGACGTTCAGGCAGTGAAGTTTCCAAACTGTCTCCGACCACAGAGGAGGGGACGTAAAGATCTCATGGAGAGAAGAGGGAAGAGAGCTGGTTTGAAAACACATTTGGTTTTAGGGATGAAAGGTGCTAATGAGTAACATGCTTAGAGACTCTTTTAAAAATAAAGTGTGGGGCTTATATTGACAGTGAAAGCTTTAGCGTGTGCAGAAGGAAGTCTGCGCTGTTAATTCGATGTGTTGTCATCTTTTTATTTTTCTAATGAGTGAATACTGAGCCCAGAACCTGTGATATTGTATTTCTAACTCGTACCTGTAGAGGGAGCCTTGTTTACCTCGGATTGTTCACAATGCAAAGCTTTCAGTGGAAGAAAGAAAAAGGCTTTTACAGGAAAAAAAAAAAAAAAGTTGGAGGGTTAAAGGCAGTCTGTTTCAAAATTGCAAACAATCCCGCTGGCTGTCTCGTTTTCTCTTTTTCGCTGGTTTCCCTGTGAATGAATTGTAGCGTAAAGTCAGTAGAAATTGCCCTTCCTCTTTGGATGCGACCAGAGGAATCAGGAGATGGGATCGTTTCTGGTGGTTTTTTTTTTTTTTTTTTTTTTTTGCTATTTCCTCACAGAATTCCACGAGGGCAGCTCTCCAACCCTGTTAAAACACAGGGTTTTTCTGAAGGCTGACCTGTTGGAGGGTGTGGATTTGGGGAGGAGGAGTCTGCCCCTGACTTGTCTTCACTGTAGGGATCTAATCCTGCTTTGGGGCGGGGGTGGGGGGGGGTCTAATTCTGTTGTTGGGATACGAGCGCGCTATGTTCCAGGCTGAGTCTGAGGCTGCTCAGAGGTTCGGGGTCCCACACCCCCGCGACGACAGGTGCGGTCTTCTCCTGTACGCAAGGTGGACGAGGACCGTCTGCGCGCTGCACCGCATCTCAGATCCGCGCGGGTCTCCCCCTACTGCGATGCTGTGTCCGGACCGCGCGCTCCCGGCTCTGGGATGGAGCAGCATTCTTGATGTTACCCTGTTACTTTACAACTGTATCCTGCGCGTCTTCAGGAGCCCGCGCAGTGTGGTTTAGGGGAGCACAATGACCGGCGGGAGGGGGAGCGGGGACGGACCCGGGAGCAGGCTGGCGGCGGGCGCTGGAGATGGTGGAAATGTTTGGGTCGCACAGGTGAGCGCACCCGGACTCCGAGGCGCCCGCCAGTAGGGAAGGGGAGCAGGGGAGGGTGGAAACTAAGTGGTGGGAAAGAGACAAAGGAATTGTGAAGAAGCGAGATGGTGCGGAAGAGAGGAGGGGATGGGGGGGCAGCGAGTGGGCAGCAACGCCGAGGAGCCCGAGCTTGCACTCGATCGAGAAAAGGCAGGGGTCCAGAGGCTCGGGGGCGGGCAGCACAGAGCCGACCACGCGCCTGTCTTTCCCAGACCCGGGGCTCGCTCTGAACGCGGGGGGGCCCAGGCCTCTGGCCCAGCAGCCCCGCCCAGCGAGCCCGCGCCCCGTCCCCGGGGACGCGTAGGGGTCGAGGGCTGCCGAAGGCCCAGGGTGCTGAGAGTTCCTAAAGGTGCCTGAGTCACTTTCTTTGGGTCAAGTCTCTCTTCTGGCCTGAACGCGGATAGCCGACCGCGCGCCCCCCGCCAACCCTCACCCCGGACTCGAAGACTGGGTCCTCCGGGAGCAAGGGGCGGGCACAGACCCCATCGCCTTCTTTCCCGGGCTCCGTCCCCCGCAAGAATCTTCCTCCTAGCGCTTCCCCCTTAAGGGCGCTCACCCCCGGGAGCGCTCGGCGGCGCGTCCAGCGCGCCCTCATCCCTCCCCCTACCTGGCCCAGCACCCTCTCCTTCCTTCTCCCCACTCCCCCTCCCTCCCTTCTCCTCTCTCCCCCTCCCCCCGCCCGGGCCCACTCCTCCCGCCTGC
>SJYX01023329.1:80532-95744 GCA_006410675.1 Oreotragus oreotragus | reverse complement strand
CCAACCCCCGCCTCCAGGGCAAGCCCGGCAGCCTCGTCCAGCCTCCCTCGGAATAGAAGCATCTTCTTGGGGTGGGAGAGTTGGGGTCAGGGTCAGACCCCAGAGGTCTACTCCAGCTCTCTTGCGTTGAGCCTCCCGAACTGGGCCTACCTCAGTTAGACTTGGTTGTGGGTGTGCAGTGGCACCTGTGGACAGAGTGTCCTGGGTTGGGCTCTGATTTTCCTGGTGGACACGAGGTGGGTGGGGGAAGAGCTGGAGAGAACGGGGGTGTAGAGCTGCAATTAGGAGGGGTCGAAGGTCGGGGCCTGGAATGTGGGAGGGAAGGTGCAGGGTTAAAAAGGGGTGTAATGTTAACTCTGCGAAGTAGGTTAGCCCTAAAGAGTAAATAAGGGGTAGGAGCCTTGCAGTTTGGGTCAAAGTTCGTCTCCATGGCGGAACCGCATGCCTGCCTCCCTGCCGCCTTCAGAGGCCTGAAATCTGGCTTTGTCTGGGAGGAGGCCCAGCACAGAGGCAGCCGGCGTGGCCCATCCACAGGCTGGGGAGCCCCGGGTGTGGTTCTGTGAGGAATGGGGTGCGAGGTTGCTGGGAAAGAAAAGGCTTTTGTCCCTTGATGCCTCAGGAGGTCAGCACGACCCCCTCGTGCTGCCTCCCAGACCAGCACCGCCTTCCAGCATTCCCACGGGTGGGGGCCCGGGTGGGGGCACCACCTGCTGGGGTGGGGGAGCCCTGGGGTGAGATGTGCCCAGCAGCTGGCCTCCCGCCTCATCTGAGCTGATTGAGGGCCACACCTAAGGGCCACACCAGCGAAGCTCAGCCCAAGGCTGTGGACAATACCTTCCCAAGAAGGATCCGGAGCATTTATTTATAAACCCTCCCGAGAAGTAGCACTGAATGGGGGCCGTGGTCTCCAGCTCATCCTCAACAATTCTTATGCTGTTATTGCTTACAGCCACCTTTTGGGGGCTCATGTCTGGCAGAGACACTTTCCAGGGAGATCTGGTGATCTGGGGCCTCCAGCATCAGGTCCGGGGCAGAGGGGAAGGGTCATGGGGCTTCCTCAGCTACAGAGCTAATGGGATCAGTGCGTCCCCCCACCCACCCAGCTGCCCAGGTCCCTCCTGGCTGTGGGTGCTGGGCCTAGGTCAGCTGACGGCACAGGGGTGCTCATCAGGGCGGGCAGCCAGAGCTGGAGACGGGGAGGATGGCGTTGACCATGATACCATCAATTTAATTATGTCATCACAGCCTGTGTCTGGAGGCTGTGGGTTGATGTGCCGGCCAGAGGCCGACCCATACCCAGTGCAGAGGGTCGCAGGCCCAGAGAGACCAGCTGACCTGGTCATCTCTGCTGCCCTTCTGGCCCTAGTTCTGGTGGTGACCACCATGTCTGTCCAGACCGATGGGCTCCCAAGGGGTTTGGGCACAGACCCAGCCTGGAGTCCTTGGTCAGCCCCCCAGCCCCCATGGAGGCGTGCAGCCAGCCCCTTCTTTGAAGGAGCCCGCAGTGCAGACGTGAACTGGGAACCCGCTCTCATCAGTAATAGCTGGAAGGGTCCTCAGGGTGTTCTCCTGTCCCCTGCTGTTAAGGAAGGACTGGGCAGGGGCAGGCCAGGTGGGGGCTCTGTCTGAATCCAGCCACAACCCTCCGTGGTCTCCACGTCTCCACTCTGTGAACTGGGAACCCGCTCTCATCAGTAAGAGCTGGAAGGGTCCTCAGGGTGTTCTCCTGTCCCCTGCTGTTAAGGAAGGACTGGGCAGGGGCAGGCCAGGCGGGGGCTCTGTCTGAATCCAGCCACAACCCTCCGTGGTCTCCACGTCTCCACTCCCTGCTCCCATGCCTTGATCCAGCGGCTTCTCCAGCACACACCAACCCCCAGGGCGGCTTGGTGCTGAGCCTCTGGCCCTCAGCCCTCCATGTCTGAGGCCCCCATTGTGAGCTCTGCAAGGGGTGGACCACATGGATCCTGCTCTCTGCTCTGTCCCTGGTGACTCTGGTTGCATGCCTGGCACATTACAGGGGCCTGCTGAGTATCTGTTGCCCAAATGAGTGAAGGAACCAGCATTTATTGAGTCCCTCCCTCCCCCACCCCGAGCACACCAGCCAGAAGGGATAGAGGTCGGCTCCTTGTTGGGGCCAAGTTGGGTTCTTTGTTCCTGGGATTTTGGCCCTCCTCCCCAGCCAGAGCACCTGGGTCATTTTCTTTTAGCCAGAAAATGTGGGGGCTCCCAGGGCTGTGTCAGGGAGCATCTTGCCTGTGCTGGCCAGGAGTGCAGCCCAGAGCGTTTCAAAAAACCAGGCAGTTTGCACAGGTTCACACCTGTTGGTGGATGTGTTGCGGCCCTTCTCTTCCACCACCTCCTCCACCTCTTCCTCTTTCAAATTTTAACCGAGGCAGATGGAGGCTGGGCCTTGGCGGGGCAGATCCTGTGGCCCAGGCCAGGAATGAATCAGGCCGGTTCTCACTCCTGGGAGCTTGTCTGCTGTTCACCGGGAGTGGGAGAGTGCTTGGTGGTGCTTTCATCCCCAAGCCTGCCACCACCCTCGAAGCCTCACATCAGAGAGCTCTTTTATGGACCCCATTCCCAGCTTTTTGACATCACAGCAGGGGTGCTTGGCTAGGGAGCCCCAAAGTGCTTCCTCATCAGGGCAGAGCTGCTGTGGGTGAGCACATGGCTCTCACCCCAGCTCAGGAGGGAACTGCTGATCAGTGAGAGAACTGGGGCCATCTAGCCAGAGTTGGGGGATGCCAAGGCTGCTCCCCTCCTCCTTCCTCTTTGGGAGGCATTGCGGCCATGTGTGAGGTTCCCCAGAAGATGGGCACGGGAGTCTGGGGACTAGAGGAGGCTGCCCCCTGGAAAATCAGAGCACTGCCTTCTTGGGCTGAGTGATCCAGGCTGTTCCCACCACTGCCTCCAGTCCACGTATAGCCAGGTCCCCCCAGACCAGCACTAAACACCAGTTGAGGGTTTGGACTTTCTTTGGAGTCCGAACAGAACCTTGGTCTCATCATAGGTGCCTGGGAAAACACTCTGGCCTAGGGGCTGCACTTTAGAAAGTAGAGAGGTGGACAGCTGGAAAAAGCTAACTGTTGAGACTGTGTCCAGAGACGCTATGGTCGGGCGTTACTTAGGACTGAACAGCACATCTGTGTGTAGTTACGCCCTGTCAGTGGGATGATGTGTTTGATGGCCATCTCTTCCTCACATCCTGAATAAGCACTCTGAGAGCTAGTTCTCTGGTGCCCAGCACAGAGCAGGTGGAGGAGTGTCTGTTAAATGAGTAAGTGAACAGGGGTGCGGGCTGGGCAGGTGAGTCCTGGACGTCAGAGGTGTGGCCAGGCCAGGGCCCTCTCCTTCTTCCATTTCCCCTTGATGTGCTTCATCAGGCCTCTTGCTCTGCCCCTTCCTGAGCGGAAAATGTGAAGCTTGGCCCCCAGAAGGGATGCGGGGGGGTGGGGAGCGGACATTACTCACCTCCCGGGCAGACAGGAAGTCAGCGCCAGGGCAGAACCCAGGGACCTGCTTCTTTCTCCTGCAGGGTCATGGTGGGGGTGGGGGATGGGAGTGCTGGGTAGGATCTAGGGGGCCGCTGGGGGCCTCTCGTTAGTGCCTGTCAGATGAGAGGCCCCCTCCAGTCTCAGGCCTCTGGGACCCACTGAACCTCAGCTTGCCTCCCCCTGGGGACATGGTGCCAAAACTTCCTGCCTGGATGCCTGGAGCCTCCCCTCCAGGGCCCATCAGGACTGAGGCACTGAGGGTCCTGGCTTAACCCCTTGGTTCTTTCAGGACTCTCCACCAGGTCTGTCACGTGAATACTGAGCCCTGTGGCCCGGGAGGCTGATAACCCCTTCCTGGCTTTGTCCCTTCCAAGAGCCTGCAGGAGAGGGGCAGGCGCGCAGAACTGGGGACCCCCTGCCAGGTTGTAAGCTGTCTGAGGGCAGGAGATGTGTCTCTGAAAAAACATGTCTTTTTACATCTATTACATTCATTGTAGATAATAGAAAAAAAAAACAGAGGAGCAAAAAAAAAAGCAATCAAGATTATCAATGTTTGGGGCATGTTTTTCTTCATCTTTTCTGTGTATGTGATCAGTCTTGTTTTCTTTATTAAAAAAAAAAAAGAGGAGGGATCATGTAGTGTTGGAGTCACCTTTTTTTCCTAGAAGTTGTCTCGCCTCTCCCCTGCACTGATACCGCATTTTTAAACGGGGTCCAATTATCCCAGTGATTGGAAGCCCCACTGCTGAGCCCACTTTTTGCTCAACTCTGCAGATGGCAGTTGGCTGTGAGCTCGGGGCTGTGACTGGGCCTTTCCTACAGAGGGGGAGGTGACTTGGCCAGACCCCATGTGACCATAGGGTGTCTCTGACTCCAGAGCCTGAGTCTGGACCTCTCATGGGGAAGGATGTTCCAGCCCCTCTTCCACAAACCGTGCAGCATGGACTAGCCTCAGGGCCAAGCGTCCTCTTCTGGGCTTTATCCCCAGCCCTCGACTCAGAGCAGGTGCCCAGCGAACAGCTGTTAAGAAGCCCGTGGCAGAGCTGGGGGACCAGCAGAGGCGCCTCGGAGAAGGCCACAGTGTGATGTTCAGGCAAGTGTGTAGCAGCCTGGGAAGCTTGGGCAGTATGTCAGGAGGAGGCTGGGAGGAGAGGAAGATGCTGAATGCCAGGATAGGGGGTTTCTTGGGTCACATGTCTCCAGAAGCTTGGTAACCCCAAGCTTTAGCCAGGAGAGAGGGCCCCAGCCAGTTGAGGGGCTGTCATTTGAGGGTTCCAGGAGGAACGAGAGAGATGAGGCTGCCTCTTGGGCCTGGGGTCTCAACTGGACACGGCTCCCTGCTGGTGGCCCCTGGCACCCTGCCAGGGCTCCCCTGATCAGGTCCTGGCCTGCCCTGGTCCTGCAGTGCGGTCTGAAGCAAGTTGCTCACCTCTGATCCCTGGCTTCTATCTGTAGTGTGCCCTGGGTGACTGCAGCCATTAATCCTGGTGTGTCTCAGGAGCCCTTTGTGAGAGGCCCAAGGTTTCCTGCCTCCTGCTCTTGCTGCCCTTGAATGGGGCCCTCCGTTACCCAGAAATGCAAACTGGACAGCAGGGGCAATCACTGGGGGGGCAGGTGTGTGACTTGCTTGCCCAGGGCTCTGTATTTACGGCAATGCTGCCTCTCCTTTCCTTGCCTCTCTCCCCGTCGTGGGCTCCTCCATGGTGTCTACAGGGCAGGTCTGAGCGGGGAGTGTGCCCCAACCCTAGACATGCTCCCACCTTGCTGTGTGGCCAGTCACTCCCCCTCACTGGATGTCTGGTGAGAACCGGACAGTGTGTGGACGGGGAAGGCCGGGTTGGATGGGAATGGGGTCATTTCTCTCAGGTGGCCAGGCTGGTGTAGGGAGTCCTGATGAAGAGCCAGAGGTGGAAGGCCATGGGTAGCTGGTGCTCACAGGCTGAAGGGCTGGAGGTGGGTCAGGGGCCTCCTTTGAAAGACTGAGCGGTCCTCCTCACTTCCCCATTCTCTGGACCCTTCGCTGCCTCACCTGGTCCAATCCTGTCTCCTCATCCTTCCAGGTCTTTCTCCATCCCGACTGCCCACTGAGCCCTATGGGGTTCTGACCACAGCTCGCTTTACAAGCTCACTATCTGGGTGCTCACAGCTTGCTCTAGCATCTCCTGAATTCCCATCCCACTCCCCACCCACATGTGCCAGGAATTGTGGGGGCACCTTAGGTCTCCCAGGACCCTGCAGGTCTCTTGGAATCTGCACACCCAGACCCATCCCAAGCTCCCACACTGGTGGCTGCAAGTTAGCACTGCCTGCCGTCCAAGGAGAAGGCACCTGGGCAGCAGCTTGCCCACTGGATGCTGGCCCCTGTGGGCACTCAGGCTGCTCAGGAGTGTTTCCAGCCGGGGTGGGAGCTGCTCGTTTGAGGGAACAGGCAAGAGGCTGTCCTGCAAGTGGGGTCAGGGCCAGGCCAGGCAGGCTCAGAGGCAGTCAACCACATTTGCCCCTGAGCTTCATCCACTCCCCTGGTGGCTCAGATGGTAAAGCGTCTGCCTGCGATATGAGAGACCCAGGTTCAGTCCCTGGGTTGGGAAGATCTCCTGGAGAAGGAAATGGCAACCCATTCCAGTATTCCTGCTTGGAGAATCTCAGGGATGGAGGAGCCTGGTAGGCTACAGTCCATGGGGTCACAAAGAGTCGGACACGACTGGGCCACTTCACTTCACATGTTATCTGCCCACGGTGCCCACCCCAGGAGGGGCCCCAAGCTTCATGGCCTGCTGCAGCCTGCTGCCAGTGGCCCTGACAGTCGTGGTTGGGCATCCTCCCTGGTCACTGTTGACGTGTAGGGAGGGCTGTGACCTCTTCGCTCTGGCTTCCCTGGGATGGCTTCCTGCAGTGGGCTTTTAAACTAAGCCTCCCCTCCCCCATGCCTGCTGGTCTTGGTCCTGACCCCGCCTGTCTCAGGTGAGACTGGAAGCTGAGTCTGGGCCTCATTCTCTGGCTACTGGTCACTTTTTCTCTCCTTCTAGATTAGTAGCTCTTAGCTCCTATTCAAGGCTCCAAAAATCAACACCGGATGGAGAGGTGGCGGTGGCCTCCTGCCGTTTATCCTCCCCCACCAGGAGCAGAGAACTAGGACCCGAGCCCTTCTGGGGATTGGCTGTGGGCTGCCCTGCCAGTCCCAGGTCACAGGAAAGTGTCCATCATCATCTGGGCTGCAGGCAGCTCAGACAATGCTGAGCTGTTCTGGTCTCTGGCCGCCACGGGGTAAGGGAGGCTAGGAGACAGCACCGAGAGATCCCTTTATCCCTGGAGCAGGCCGGCCCCACACAGCCCTGGCCTTGTGCAGCCTGCCAGGGTCTTAGGCCTTCACAGGCCCCCAGATGCCTGGTGAGGGCAGGACATGCTCCAGGCCCATAGAGGTAAAGTTCACCTGCTAAGAAAGGGAGATCCCTTGCACACCTGGAAGATTTGCCTAGGCCTGCTCAGCCATTGGGGTGTCAGAGCCCTGCCCCCCTCCCCAGGCCAGGACCCATGGAGACCCAGCTGCCCACTGACCCTCTATGGAGGCAGGCCGGCTGTACGGGAGAGGAGGCCGGGGAAGGGGTGTGTCCCAGAGGCATCACCATCCGAGCCTGTCCAAGGGCGACGTTCCCGGGAACCAGGAAGTAACCAGGGCCACCAATGTCATCACTCTGACCTAAGGACTGGGATACACCGAACCCAGACCGGCTTCTGGGCAGGCTGGCAGAAGGCCTGCACACAAGCATACAGGCTCCGGGGCCAGGGCCCTGCCCTGTGACTCCTTCACACACGGTTGTCCGAAGTCATCCTGTTTGCTGTGAACACATCATTTGTTGTGGGGTTGGGGCAAGGGATGCAGGGGAGCTCCTCTCTCAGCTAGAGCTTAGCACACTGAATCAGCATTGAGTTCTCACTGCGCGTGCTTGTCCTTGAGGGTGGGGCCAGGGAAACTTGGGCCTGGGAAGACATAGACCTCAGCAGTCCATACAGAGAGTGGTTCCCCCTGGGGTGCATTTGGCCAGTGTTTACTGGGGAGGGGGCTGCAGAGAGTGGGACAGTGGCGGGGGTGGAGGGCTGTCCTACAGTACAGTTGGGCAAGCCGAGGCCAGAGAGGAAAGAGCACTGGGTTTGGGGGTGCTTCAGGGCCTCAGGCCACACTGGGGCCTGTGTCCTTCTGCTCACACTGTGTGATGGTGAGGACCTTCCCCTGCGGGCCTTTGGTTCCTTCCTGCTGTCTATTCTAGGGGAGGCGGGGTGCAAAGCAGGCACAGTGAGTCTGCCTGGCACCTGCCACATACTTGGTGCCCACCCCCACTGAAGGCAGCCCCCAACCCCGTCCCCACTGCCAGCCCTACTCAGGCCTCCTGCCCCAAGACCCCAGCTCTCATCTGCAACTTGGGACTGAGACCCCAGGGTCCCTGCACTGAGAGAAGTGATTTCAGGTTAGGGGGAACATCACAAAAATCTGGGTGTGCCCTAATGTGGGAGCCCCAGACCGCTATTGAAAAGGGCTCATGAAACTCAGGCATACCATGTGTGTAAAATACACACAGAGTTTCAGACTTAGAAAAAGGATATAAACTAGGTCAAGTTTAACATAGTATTACATGTTGAAAAGATAATATTTTGGCTATATTGGGTTAAGTAAAATAGATTATTAAAATTTACTCCACCTGTTTTATTTTCTTTTTACATTTTTTTAATGTGGTTGCTAGAAAATTAACAATTCCTTATGTGGCTCACATTAAGTATCTGTTGGACAGCGCCACTCTGGACTCTGAGGGCCTCAGGTCTTGACACCAGCTTAAGGAATGAGTCAAAAAAGGTTGATCAGGAAGATGGATGCTGTGGAATAGAGGTGCTGGGGGTGGTTAGGGGGCAAGAACGGAGGCCAGATGGAGAGCAGGACTGGGCCAGGCCTTTGGAACCACAGGGATGGAGCAGGGTGGTGTTCATGAGGGGCAGCTAAGGAGCAGTGGGGGTCTGAAGGCCAAGCTGTGGGGCAGGTGCCCAGTGTGTCCCCATCACCCAGGATGGGGGAATCCTAGTGACACCACCTCACCCAACTCCTCAGTGTCCCCCGTTTGACCCCGGGGCCCTCCCCCTTCCTTCCGGGAGGAAGAGCAGGGTAGCCTGCCAGGAGCCTGGTGCTCCAGGGAACTATGCATCATGTAAACACAGCCCAGCCGCTGGCCTTTGTCAGAGCAGGCGGAGGCCTGGCCTGGCCTGGCGCACCCCAAATTCAGAGCAAAGTAGGTGCCCCCAGCCTGCAGCCTGAAGCCACGTGGGTGGAGGGGCAGGGACTGGCTCTTCCAGATCCAGCCCCAGCCCCCGCCGCTGCTGGCTGGCTCCAGCACTCTTGCTTCCCCACCTCCTCCCCAGCTTGTCTCTGGTGTGTGTGAATTATTGATGCTCTCTTCTCTCCCCTGCCTGGAAGCTGGCAGAGAAGGGAGGCTCTGCCTGCCTCACCACACCTCTGGCCATAGCAGGCCGCCAGCACCCAGAACCCGTGGGGCCATATGGATGTACACCCTGGGACCATGGGCCAGCAGACCTTTGCGCCCTTGCCCAGCCCTCCTTGGGAGCCAGCGAGGGTCGCCCCTGGGAGAGGGTGCCACTGGCTGTGGCCCCAGGGCCCGGTGTGGCAATTGGCGGCTTGCACAGAGCCGGGCTTGTGCGGGCTGCGGGGCGCTGGCGCCCACATAAGGGCATTGTTTGCCGAGGTAAAAGGGGTTTTTGTCTCCTTCTGGAGACTGGACAGAAGGAGGAACAATTTCCCCCATTCATCACTAATTCCCCCATTTGAATAGCAGCACATTGCCCCACGTTACATAGATGGGCACACAGTCCTTCCCTGCCCGGAGGCATTCCGGGCCCAGGTGGTGGGCCCTGTGTCCTGCCCAGAACGGGGAGCTGCCCTTCGCCGGAGTCCGGGAGGCCCGGTTTTGTGGGAATGCTCAGAAGGGGTGCATTCCCTCTGCTTCCCTGTGGTTCCACACTGCACTTGTCCCTGTCACTGAAGCCACAGGTTGGGGGCTGTCTTGTCCTGCTGGCATAATTTTTGGACTCCAGCAGGCTGGCTGTGGGTGGGGTGCCCACCCTGGAGGAGCTTCCTGCACAGCCATGCAGGTCAAGACCAGGGGAGACAAGAGAGTCACTTCCAGCTCCGCGTCACATGCCTGGAGGCCTGCACCCCGGAAGGCCCGACTCCAGCACTCCAGGTGCCCATGGGGCCAGCTGGGTTCTTTCACAGGGTCATAAAGTGTCGGAGCCCAAGAGGGCGTGAGCGGCAACTCCCTAGACTGCAGATAAGAGGAGCCAGGGAGGCGGGCTGTGCCCAAGGTCAGGAGGCAGCAAGGCCCTGCACCTGTTCCCCCGGCACCGCTCCTTCGGGCATGGGTTTGGGTCCATGACCGTGTCTCCCTTAAATCACATTGTCTTTGGAGACGGAGGTGGGCGAGACAAGAGTTGTGAGTGGATCGCAACCCCACTTGCCCCAGCCTGCGATGCTAATGTTTCTCCCTCTTCCTTCTTTCCCCAGACAGTGCCAGGCAGGTTTCTGGGCTGGGGCTGTGCTAGGGTGCTGGCGGTGGGCCCTGCCGCTGGCCCCTCCTGCGGTTAGGGAGGGCCACGATGAGGAGAGAGCCCTCCAAGGGGGGGAGGGGGGGTGGGGAGGGGGAGGCTCCATTCCCTTGGGCCCTCCCAGGGGCAGAACCATGGATTACTCAGAGTCCAGACCAGGCCCACATCAGGCGACCTGCCTCCAGCCAGCTTTCGCAGTTAAGGAAATCATTGGGTCCTGTAACGAGAAGTCTAGGGCTTTCTTTGGCTTTAGGCACGGATGGATTTTGGGGGGATTGGTCTGTGCTGGCCTGTCAGCCCTGCTGGGGCTCCCTGCTGAGTGAGCTCTGCGACCCCTGGGCTGATGAGAGTATTTCTTCGTTTCTGCAGACGCCCCTGGACTGACATCCGTGGGCCCGTTGTGGATTGCTATGGTGGACTGTGCTGACCGGCTGGGCTCGGGGCGTAGGCTTACCCTTGGGAGACATGGGGTACCCGCACCAGAGGGCGAGGGCTGTGGTTTCTGGAGAGACAGGAACCAGCTGGGGCAGCTGACAAGGGGGGCTGGGCACAGACCACAGACAGGACATGCGAGGAGGTGATACACGCTGGAAAACTGGGTCACGGAGTCAGTGTGTCAGAGTGCGGGCAGGGAGGTCGTACTGAGAAGGTGACCTTTCAGCAAAGCCCTGGAGTGGGAGGGAACATGGAGTGTCCCGAGAAGAGGGGACAGTAAGTGCCAAGGCCAGGGCACAGCTGGATGGGGCGATATCTGGGGAGGGGGTGGGGGTGGGGCGCTGCCAGGAGGGCCTAGCAGGAGGCCTTGGGAGGGTTTGGCTTCAGTTTGGGGGTTTGAACTCAGTCCAAGGGCTGCAGCTGGATCATAGCCACTGCCGGGGTTGGTGGGGGGCATTGACAGATAACACTTCACCCCCAGCAGCTCCTGTGCCCTGCTGGCCTTAGAGGGCTTCTGCACTCGCCCCCGACCTTCTCAGCGTTGTTCTTGGGGGCTTCTTCCGTGGGCTACTTCCTCCAGAAACCCTACCCTGCCTCCCTCCTGCACAGCGCCCACTCTAGACTCCCCCTCCCCAGGGGGAGCTCCACTGAGGGTGGTCCGGAACTGGGGCCTTGAGCTCACTGCAGTCAGAGAGGGCTTCCCAGAGGAGGAGGGGTTGCAGGGCCAGGGATCAAGGACGCAAGCACACGGCACGGGGCTCTCCCCAGAGCCCTCTGGACCTTCTGTTTGGTTTCTTGCTCCTTGGAGCATGAGCCCCCAGGACAGCAGCCACCCCCGTCTTTCCGCTGCTGTGTCCCCAGTGCCTCACACAGGCCCGACACCCAGCAGGTATCGAGGAAGGGAGGGACGAGGGCAGGGGCAGTGTCGTCGTGGCCCTCTCCCACCTCCCCTCACCTGCCCACCTCAGATTTGGCACCAAGCTGGTCTCTGAGGGGCCCCCGGAAGCCCACAGTCCAGTCTAGGAGAGTATGTGTTACACAGTGAGAGAGCCTGGGGTCAGGGAGCCAGTTCTGTTTAGTTTTTCTTCAGCACCTGTTTGCTAGGTTGGGTATTGTCTACACCTTATAAATCCTGTTTTACTGACATGGCACCATTTTGAAAGGAGGTGAAGGGGCGTCTTCAGGGACACACAGCCCCTCTGCCTTCTGCCTAAAGCCCATGGCCTCCCTGGTCAGTAGAGCTGCAGGCAGTCTGTGAGCAGGCTGAGGGCGGCATGATGGGTTGGGGGGGGGTGGTGCTTGTGACTCACCTGTGCCCCCTGAGGTGGGCTCTGTGTGTGTGGCTGGCTTTCCCAGCCCCCAGGTGCAGAGTGGAGGCGGGAGAGGCTTGGCCTGCGGGTCCATGGGATGGCAGCGGATGGAGCTTGTAAACTGGGGCCCACTGGCCTCCTCCAGGATTTTTGTTTTGTTTTGCTTTGGGGGAATTTTTGTGGTGGTAAATTTTGTAAAACGGAATTTGCCACTTTGTAACCATTTTTAAGTGTACAGTTCAGAGGCGTTAAGTACACTGACCATGTTGTGTAACCAGCGCACATTATTTCCAAGATAGAGTTCTCATTACTGTAAATAGAAACTCTGTAACCATTAAGCAATAACTCTCTATTCCACCCAAACCCAGCCCCTGGAAACCCCTCAGATATTCTCATTCTCTGTGGATGTGACGATTCTTGATATTGATATTGCACGTGTGTCCTCTTTCAATATCTGTCCGGCTGTGTCTGACTCATCTCACTTCAGTTCAGTTCAATTCAGTTCAGTCGCTCAGTCATGTCCGACTCTTTGCGACCCCATGAATCGCAGCACTCCAGGCCTCCCTGTCCATCACCATCTCCCGGAGTTCACTCAGACTCATGTCCATCGAGTCCATGATGCCATCCAGCCATCTCATCCTCTGTCGTCCCCTTCTCCTCCTGCCCCCAATCCTTCCCAGCATCAGAGTCTTTTCCAATGAGTCAACTCTTTGCATGAGGTGGCCAAAATACTGGAGTTTCAGCTTTAGCATCATTCCTTCCAAAGAAATCCCAGGGCTGATCTCCTTCAGAATGGACTGGTTGAATCTCCTTGCAGTCCAAGGGACTCTCAAGAGTCTTCTCCAACACCACAGCTCAAAAGCATCAATTCTTCAGCGCTCAGCCTTCTTCACAGTCCAACTCTCACATCCATACATGACCACGGGAAAAACCATAGCCTTGACTAGACGGACCTTAGTCGGCAAAGTAATGTCTCTGCTTTTGAATATGCTATCTAGGTTGGTCATAACTTTTCTTCCAAGGAGTAAGCGTCTTTTAATTTCATGGCTGCAGTCACCATCCACAGTGATTTTGGAGCCCAAAAAAATAAAGTCTGGCACTGTTTCCCCATCTATTTCCCATGAAGTGATGGGACCGGATGCCATGATCTTCGTTTTCTGAATGTTGAGCTTTAAGCCAACTTTTTCACTCTCCTCTTTCACTTTCATCAAGAGGCTTTTGAGTTCCTCTTCACTTTCTGCCATACTTAATGCTAACATTTCCAGAGTTCATCCATGTCGTAGCATGTATCAGAATTTCATTCCTTTTTATGAGTGAATATCTCATTGCATAGATAGGCCACAATTTGGTTTGTTTGTCCAACAAGTTTCTTGAGAATGTAAACAGTGTGAGTCAGTCACCAGTATTTAAAAACCTGGATATTTACACATGGGTGCCTATTTCCAGTTTTATTCTAAAAACTTGGAATACATAGCTACACAAGGTCCGGACTCCTGGCCTCGTGGGTCTCATCTGCCCAGCCATTTCCCTGCCTGACTGGGGTGGCATCTACTTCGGAGGAGGGGCTGTGCCAACACTGGAGCCACTGCCTGTGACTCCCTGGGTGGGCAGGTGAGGTGCACAGCCCTGGGGTAAGGGAGTTGGGTGCTCAAGAGTCTAGGCCAGCACCCTGGGCTCCTGAGCTGGAGGGCCTGGGAAAACACACTCACACATACACATGCACACAGGTGCATCCTCATAGCATCCAAGCCTCCTTCGTGCTCATGCCTGGAGAGGCACAGGGCAAGAGGGTCCTTCTTCCCTGGAGACAATCTGGTTGGGAGGTAGGAGGTTGGGTTGCCACCTCTTGGGCCCATGCCCACTGTGATGTGTCAGGAGGCCTTGGGCCTGATGCCCAAGCTGAGCATTGTAACATTGGCTCTCTTTGTGCCTGGTGTGGTACCCACTGACCTCCAAGCAACCCTTCATTCCAGAGGAGGAAGACAAGGCCCTCTGAGGTCAAGCAAGTGGCTGGTTATGGAGTGGTGCACAGTGTGAAGTCATGCCTGCCAGGTGGGCTAAGAATAGGCACTGGCCAGAGCTCAGGGGTGCTCAGACAGTCAGCCAGGATGGACATGATCCTTGCCCTCCATCTCCTGGGCCCTGGCAGAGACTCCCGAAACCCCAGGTGTTAGGGCTTCTCCGGCAGCTAGGCCGAGCCCTGGTGGGGAGGTGGGCAGCTCTCAGGCCTGCACCTGAGCTGGTTGAGGAGGCATGACATATCTCTCGGAGGGATGGGCACAGGCTGGGGTCGGGTCTGTGAGTACCTCCTTCCCAGGGACCGTGGAGGGAGGAGGCCTGCTCTGAGAAGGCAGTGTTGGGCCAGCCAGTAAGGGTGGACTCACATTTACTGAGCTGGACACAACAAGGCAGGCAGATTAACAGAGGCCTGGAGCTGTGAGGATCAGCAGTGGCCAGTACAGTGGGACCTGGGCTGGGGGAGGCTGCAGAGGTTAGGGCCAAGAACACATCAGCAAGAGTGCAAACTCTCCTCGGGCAGGAAGGTGGGGACTAGGAGAGTGACAATTGGGCTGGTGCTGGGAAAGGGAAGGGTGGAGACAGGTGCAAGGGTGTGACCAAGGGAAGCTGGAGTGCTGAAGAGGGAACTCAGCCAAGACGACTAGATGGAAGGTGGGGGATAGGTGTGGCTTGGCAGTTTGGCAGCCCATTCACTTCCCATGTGTTTCAGCAGTGAGCATTTTGTGCCCTCAGGAGGACTGGCCTCTTGGTCATAGTCACTACTTTGCTTCTCAGATTGGGACCGGGTCAGCATGCAGTAGGTGCTCAATAAATACTGCTGGCGAGTTTGTTTCTCCCACAAATGTCTAGGTTGGTCATTGGAGACACTGTCAGAAGAAAACCAGACCCATCTGTGATTGAGGAGGAGGGGATGGGCGGTGAGCTTCCAGAGGTAGCAGGGTAGCAGGGCGGCTGGCCTGGGGACTCGGGGATGTAGCTGAGCAAGGAGGGGATCTGTGGGGCGGCTCTGAGTAGAGCCTGGAGCGGCCCTGCAGGAGGATGGAGGGAGCAGTGACTGCCTAGAGGAAGAGGAGGAGAGGGAGGGGCAGCCTGGCCCAGGGGACCTGCGGCAGCTGAGGGGGAGGGGTGCCGCTGCACGGAGGCCTTCCCATCCCCCTCTGCCCTGGGCCTTGGCTGCTTGATGGGCAGCCTGGCCCCGCCCCTGGGCAACCGGCAGGCCAGCGATTGGTTGGCGCGCTAGAGCCGCTCGGTCGCCATGGGGACGCTCGGGGGGTGCGCTTGCCCAGTGCCCAGCACCAAGGACTAAATCTTCATAATCTGCTGGCTGGGAGGGGTGGGGGTGGGGTCG
>SJYX01023329.1:32513-72273 GCA_006410675.1 Oreotragus oreotragus | reverse complement strand
GGAAGCAGACACTGGCCTCTGGTTCACAGAGAAGCCCAAACCCCAGCCCCGCCCCGCCCACCTCTTTGCCAGGGGTCTCTGCACCCCAACACTGGCCCCATCCCCATTTCTGTCTGCAGACCAGACCCACACCTCCCCACCTGACCTCGGCCATGGCAGAAAACATCCTGGCAGCTGCCTGCGAGAGCGAGACGAGAAAAGCAGCCAAAAGGATGCGCCTGGAGATCTACCAGTCCTCTCAGGTGCCTGCTTGCTGCCAGCTGCTGGGGGGTGTCCTCGGCCACCCCGCAGGGCCCAGGGCCCTGGGTGCAGAGGGAGTAGGGAGGGCGTCCTCAGACGGGAGGTGCTAGGGAGGGCGGGGAGGCAGAGGAGCCCAGACACAAAGGCCTTGCAGACTTCGGAAAGGCCTCTGGACTTCGTCTCAAGACCCAAGATTTGGTCTTCAGCCAGGCAGGAACAGATCAAATCTGCCTGGAACATAGACGAGAGATGGGGGTCTGGGGAGGCCCTGGGCAAGGCAGCCAGGGAGAGAGGGAGAGCTCTGCAGGTCCCCACACTGAGTCCCAGCATATCTGGGGCCACCTTCTACCCACCGTCCAGGAACCTTGGTCAGGGCTGGCTTCCTCTGAGGTTCCCCAGCACCTCCCTCCCGCCCTGCAGGACGAGCCCATAGCCCTGGACAAGCAGCACTCCCGGGACTCCACAGCCATCACCCACTCCACCTACTCACTGCCAGCCTCCTACTCCCAGGACCCCGTGTACGTCAATGGTGGCCTCAACTACAGTTACCGTGGTTACGGGGCCTTGGGCAGCAACCTGCAGCCTCCTGCCTCCCTCCAAACAGGAAATCACAGTAATGGTGAGTGTGGGACACCAGGCTCTGCGCCCCCTGACCAGCAGCCTGGTGGGGGCGGCGGGGAGGGTGGGGACAGAGGCTGCCGGGAAAGTGACTCCTCTCTGTTACAGGGACCCTCCCCATCTCGTCATCTTAGCCGTCCTCAGAAGGGAAGGCAAGCTTAAACCACTTCCTACCATGCCTTTCTCACCTCCCAGGAGGCTTGCTGGGCCTCTCCCTGGTTCCCTGTCCCTGCCCGCCACTGCAGGCAGAGTCCCAGCGCTTTACCTGGTACACGTCTTACTGAAAATAACTAGGTCTTGTGCCCAGGTCTCCCAACGTTGATGGCAGAGCCAGGATTCAGCCCCAGGCAGGTCACCTCCCCCGCCAGGCCACAGGTCACGACCTCAGGTGTGAGACAAAGGTTCAAGGGAGCTCGGTGGGGCCCCGTCTAGGTCACCTGGGGGCAGCGAGTGGGTCGCCATCTGTCCCTTCTCCACCCCCAGGTGCTTTCTGTAACTCTTCCCAGGTGACTGATGCAGACGGGACGCAGATCAGTGTTGGAGAGAAACAGCCCCCCAAAGATACAAACCTCCCCATGGAGCCAGGTGCTGCCCTGCGTGGGGGCCTCGGGCCCTTTCATACGGAGGCCTAGGGGGTGGGAGCAACTGGGGAAGAACAGTGCCCCCGTGGAGAGCAGGCTGGGGGCGATCCTGGGGCCTCCTGGGTCAGGCATTTGAGTTTTGTTCTATATATGGTGGGAGCCACAGATAGGCTCTAAGCAAAGGAGGCTGTGAGTTGTGCTGTCCACTCTTGTGTGATTTTAACGTGGAGGCCGAAGCAGCGTGCTTTGGGGGCATTCAGAGGTGAGGAAGAGCCAATGGTGACAGCAAGCTGCTGCTTGAGGAGCAGGTTAGAGGAAGGTGCCACCTGCAGGCCAGGGAACTCTGGTTCTAGGTCTTGGCCAAATGTGCCTGAGATTTCCTCTCAAGCCCTTGTCCTTGGCCACAGGAGGGAGACCCCTCGCGGGTCCCTTCCCATGGCAGAGAGCTCAGGCACCCGCCACTCCCCTTGCTCCCCACCACTGGGAAATATGTGAGGGTCCCTGAAGGATTCCTGCCTGGGCTTAACTTCTCATCCTTCCTAATGCCTCTTAACCTAAAATAAGAGGCTGCCTGGCCCTAATCCCTGAGGCTGAGGCCAGAGTGGCCGGCTGCAGGCAGAGTGGGGAGGGCTGTCCCAGGCGGGCTGCTTTCCTTCCAGGAAGAAGTACCGTCCGACAGCCCTGCTGCGTGGGGACCCGGTTAGAGTGGGTCTGGAGAAGGAGCGGTGGCAGGGAAGTTAAGACTCCCTTGTCGTGCCCAGGGAGAGCCCTTCCCAGGCGGCAGGCGATGGTGGTAAGCCCCCACCTGGTGCCACACAGCAGGGCCCGTCTCACGGCACAGCTGCCAGGGCTCTCCACCTTTCTACCTGCTTGTTCACACTTGCCGGAGAGGCTTCAAGGCAGGCCACTAGCTCAGTCTGCCCTGGTCCCTCAGGCGTGGGCAGTGAGGTCACAGAAGCCAAGTTCTGCTCGCTGACCTCCTGCCTGGGGCAGCCACACCTGTTTGGGTCCAACACTTGGAAGAAGCCCGCGCGCAGCCCCAGTTCCACTGCCGTCCCAGCGACAGCCCTTAACGTGGGTCAGTCAGTCTGGCGTCTTGGTTGGGTAGTCCTGTCAGTGGGTTAGAGCCCCTCACTTAGTTCATGAGTGGATCAGGGAACCCAGATCAGCCCAGATAAGCCTTAGGTTCGCCTGTCTTCCCTGGGGTGCTGGGCAGCTTGCCCTCTAGCAACACCGAGTAACCAGAGCCCCCAGGGAAAGACAGAAGGACTGCTCTGAGCCCAGGAGTAAAGAGGGCCATGCTTGGGGGTGGAGGGAGGAAAGAGAGGGAGCCCAGGGCCAGCACACACCGATGTGGCAGGCACCTCTGGCCTTCCACTGCCATCCCCAGGCAGCGTCCTGAGGGCACCTAACCCTGCCACAGCCTGGACCCAGTGCAGAGTCCCCTCCTGCTGCCAGCCTGTCCTGGCAGCCACCAGCAGCCACCACTGTAGGTGTCAGCCACCTGCTTGGCTGCTCTTCCCAGCAGTTCACACCTCCAGTCCTTCTTCCTGCATTTTAATAGACTTCCCTTGACCCTCAATTCCAAGGATGTTCCTTAGCAAGCCAGTTCCTAGGACCTCCTACTTGGCATCCCTATTCTCTGGTTAGAGAGGAAATAGCCCCATGTGACAAACCATCCCATCCTAGACTCCAACTTCCTTCCGCATTTGGTGGCTGAGGCAGGTTCCCACTACCGATAGTCGTTTCCAAAACTGCTCCCAAGATGCTACTTCCAGTCTGTGTCTCAGTGCCAAGCTTGTCCGTCTCTATAGCAACAGAAAACCCACCACTGTAGGGAGCTCCCTGGCGGTCTAGCGGTTAGGGGTCCAGGCTCTCCTTGCCGTGGCGTGGATTCAAGCTCTGGTCATGAGCTGAGATCTCACAAGACTTGTGGCACAGCAAAAAAACAACACAAAAACTGCCACTGTAGATGCAGTGATGAGGGAAACCAGCTGTCAGAACCAGTGGGGTGGTGAGGAGCTGGCTTCTCAGGGAGAACAGCCTCAAACGCCCATGTGCACCTCAGCGCAGGGCAGGGCACAGGGACCTAGCTGGGTGAGGAAAGGCCTCCCAGGGAAGCTCCAACTCCTACACTGAGCTCCAGACCCTCTCCCTTGGCTTTCTTCTTGCTGAACGCCTGGAAAGAGTGCTCTTCAAATTTCAGGCGTTGTTGTGTTTCCTGGAAGCCCTTTCCCAGTGGCCCTCCCATGGGCTGAGCAGCCCCGGCCTCACTGAGGGGTTCACCAGCGTGGCTCAGCCCCACAACAGCCTCTTGGTGCTGCAGCTGAGAGCCAGGGGCCCAGGGCAGTTAGGAGTTGCCTGGAGTGGCCGAACAGGCCGCTGGTCCAGGTTTCTGACTCCAAACCCACAGCCCACCCCGTAGAGCTATTTGGGAAAGACAGAGAGGAACCCCCACCCGCACACCTCCCCCTGTATGTTTCAGTTAGATTGCAGGCTCCCTCTTGGCCGCCACTGTTCACAAGCAAAGGGGAGGTGATTTCTCTGGAGGATACCTCTGGGTCCCATTTTACCTTTCGACCCTCACACGCCCACCCTTTCGAAGCACTAGGGGCACAACCATGGAAACAGATGAGGGTCTCGAGTCCCCCAAAGAGAGGAAAGGATGCCCCTCACCCTGGCTCCCCTCTCTGCAGGGCCCACGGACCTCAGCATGAAAGGCGGGGCCTCCACCACCTCCACCACGCCCACGCCCACCCCCTCCAGCAACAGCACCAGCCGGACCATGCCCACCGCCCAGCTCAGCCCCACCGAGATCAGCGCTGTGCGGCAGCTCATCGCCGGCTACCGAGAGTCCGCCGCCTTCCTGCTGCGCTCGGCAGATGAACTGGAAAACCTCATTTTGCAGCAGAACTGACCCAGCGGCTGGTCGAGTGCACTACCCTAGGGAAGGAGGCTCTCCCAGCCCTGGACCGGCTTCCCGCCTCACCAGTTTGGTACCTTTTGTTTTTTGAAAGAGGTGGATCCAAAAGAGCTGTTTCTAAGCCACACTCCAAGCGCCTGAGACTCTGGGCACAAGGACACTTTTTTTTTTTTTTTTTTGGAATCTCACCACACGGGTGCTCTGACCTGCTTGGAAGAGGCCAACGGGGCAGCTTCGGAAGGGCTGGGCTCCTCCTCCCCGACGAGGCGCTGGGGCCACAGCTCTGTGTAGAATCATCTTCGTGGGCCCTGATGTTAGACCCCCCCCCCACCCCCAGATAATTACCTTTCAAGTCTTAGGTGAGCAGAATTGCATATTTATTGAGAAAAACAAAGTGGACCCTTTCTTCCTCTCCCCTTAGTAATTTATTTTTCTGAAAATGGATTCTTTTGTGTTTGTACAGATTGCCAGTCTGTGTGTGTCTGATCAGAAGGCTGTGTCCCTGTGACCTAACGTTCCATATCACTACACTGGCACGGGCTGGGGGCCGGCAGGGCGGGGCGATGGGGGCACGGGGCCAGTCGGCTCTGAGTGCCCAGCACCGCCAAGCAGGAGGGCCTCACCCACACCCACTGCAGAGCAAAGACAGAAAAAAATGTCTCCCCACCCCCACCCCCACCGACGCTCCAGGCACACGGTCACCCGTATTCTACCTCACACTCCAGCGTGGGCTTTTCCAGGGTGTGCCCCGAGCCTGTTCTGAATGGCTGTCTCCCACCTCCCCACCAAGGGTGTCTGCCTGGGAGCTAAGTCCAGAGGGAGAGGCCAGGAGCTGGAGCCCTGGGAGGACCTTGGCCCACGAAAGTCGCCGCTGGCTGTCCCCTGGCCTCGGCGCTTGACGGGACAGAGAGCTGAGAGATGGCAGCTGGCCAGCAGGGCCCTTGCCCTCAGCCTGCCCCAGGGGCCAGGTCTGTACACTTCTCTGCACAGGCTCTGGCCCCTCGGACACCTGCAGCCTTGAAGGGCCCCCGTTTCTTCAGGGACCCTGGCTGTCAGAAAAGGCAGCTGTGAGCTACCAGGCGGACTGCAGCTCCCTCCCCCACGCCCCTGTGGTTGGAGTAAAAGGGACCATCAGAGAAATGGAGAAGCCACTGGGGATCTCCAAGGACCAGCCCTTCTGAAGGGGCCAGTCCTAGAAGAAACCCATAATCCCTGGAGTGTGAGAAAGGGCAAACAAAAGGCTGGCCTGGTTTCCTTCCTCCCCAGTAGGCACTTCCTCTTGCTCAGTGCAATACCTACCAGTGCTGCTAAAACCAGGGATTTGCCCAGACCTCACAAGGCCCACAGGGCCTCTCCGTGCAACACTCCGTAGCCATGACAGCAGCTCTCTGCTGCCTGCCCCTGCCCAGATGGCAGAAGCCCTCTGTTGCCTTTCCTCCCTCAGAGCAAAGAGGTCCCAGGGGAGCCCGGGCCAAGGGGACCCTAGGATCGAGAGCCACTCGACCCCAAAGCAGGCACCCCCTCCCAAACCAGCTTTCCTGCAGCCAGCTGCCTGCTGGCACTGTGGCAGACCACCCTCTGGAGGGGTAGGGGGAGGGTTCCAGCGAGGACACCTCCCCCTCTTCAGATCCAGAACTTGAGCTGTGGGCCCTGGATTCCAGAAAGCTGGAAGGGCAGGGGTGTCCTGCCCCCCTGCTTGCTTCCAGCCCCTGGAGGTTGAGGGCGGCCTTTTCTCTCTCAAGTGGCCTGCAGCACCCCACCTGGCCACATCGCCTCTGCCTTCCATTCAGGCTCCGGTCAGGACCCGAGACCTGCCGCCCTCAGCACAGCACAAGCTCCAGGCCCGAGGCCACCCCCACGCCCCAGCGTCCACAAGTCCAGCCCCCACCCACTCAGTACTACTCCCGGACATTTGAATTTATGTAAATATTTATTTTTGTGTGTGAACGATACTACAAATCAGTAGATCTTTTGCAAAATGTTACCCCAGGCAATTTGTGAAAATCTTAATGTTGAAAACTGGCAGAGACAATCGCCGCCTTACTTAGAATTCTTGATATCAACTGCTTAACATGTTGTTTCTCCTCCCGGAGGCAGTACCCGGGCCAGGCACGAATGGTTCGCTTCTCTTAAGAGACAGGAGTGAGGAAGATTGGGGAAGGGGCTCCCGCCACCCCCGACACAAGGGATTCAACGTGAAGATCGGTATAGGCTAGAGTGTGAAGCCGTGGTTTTGAGTCAAGCTTGTCCTAACTGACCACCTGCAGCAGCCTGAGCACGGCTGTAAACAGTGGGGATTCGGTGTGTGTCAGAGGAAACGAGTGCTAGTGGTCAGGGTCCGCTGGGGCTTCCAGAGCCCCTCCAGGACAGTGGGTCCCGGCACGATGACCCCAGCTCTTGGTGGGCTCCTTCCTGGTGAAGCTCCACGTGAAGCTCTCGTGATGGCAGGATCAGGAGCAAGTTACTGTGTGGAAATAGGATATTCCATTAGCTGGTCCAGTCAGGGAACTTGTTCAGTTTCGTTTTTGTTTTAAAAGACACAGCGTCAACCCTGTCCCTCTCCTCCTGACTTGGGAGAGCACCAAAGAGCTGGCTCTGCGGAACCTCGCTCGCTGCTGTTCCCCCACCCCGGGGACTGCCTTCTCCCCGAGGGAGCGCCCACAGCCAGTTCTTACGGCGGGCCTCAGGGCACAGATTGATGATTTGGGATCCTAAGTTTAAAAGGAAACGCTAGAGTAGTACACCAGTTCCAGAGTCTTCGCAGGGGGCTAATCCCACGAGGTTGCAATCAGAGGAGAAGTGGGGATTTGGTCTTGGTGGTGGATCATCTTAGTAGACCAGTAAGAGTATAACCCATCTACAGTTCATTTCGCCGTCACCACTCAGTTTATATCCGAGGACAGTGTTGAGGGGGAGGGGGACCGGCAGCGGGGTTAGAAAGGTTTTAGAGGATTTCAAACAGGAGGAACCCAGCCATCCCAATCCCCAAGGGCCACTTTCCACTCCAGGGGTGGTTACAGGATTAACTACCAGTTCATTTTCAAAATGCTGCTTTGAACTCAGAGGGTTGATACTTTTAATTTGTAATTTTTTGTAAAACTTTTTACAAGATAGTAAAGTATTTCACCAGAATACCAGTTTCAATCCGTCCATGGTCTGATTTTTATATAATTTAGTGGTGCTTTAGAAACTTTGTTTTTCTTGTTTCTGAGCTAAACAGCTCAGCCCTTTTTCGCCTGTATCTACCTAAGACCAATGTGAACCTTTGTATTTTTGCTCCTAATTTTGGACTCAGTGAAAGTGTACTGTTTACATGTACAGATGCCCCGGTCCCTGTGTGTCCTGCAAGACTCGCTCCCGAGGAGGAAGGTGCACCTCACTAGGCTCATCTGCTTAGCAAAGCCACAAGACAAAAACCTCTCACGTTTGACCTACGTTTCCACCTAAAAACAAAAACAAAAAACCCTACACCACACGGAACTCAGATTTGCTGAAAAATACTTTTCTAAGCTCAGAAAAATCTCTGTGCGGCAGATGGCCATGTGCCTGTCATGTGGTCCGCTTAAGAGCAGGCTCAGGAGGGAGGCTTCTTGGCAGCGGCAGGTGGGTAACCGCGTGCACTCGTGAGTTGGGGCACAGGGCTTGGCCGCAGAGCTGGGGCGGAAAGAGCTCCTCTGCCGGCAGCCTGGGAATGGGGAGGCCACGCTAACTCAAAGGACCTTTAGGATCAAGCCACCCAAGGTTCAGGGACAACCCAAGAGGGTTGCCAATCCCTTCAGACATATTTGGGAAGAGGTCAAGTTCTCTACTTGAGATGAGTTTTAAGACTTTCCAATGCAGATGGTAGAAGCATTTCTTCAGGGTCCCCTAGAGGCAGCTGGTTCATGAGGCATGGCCTCTGGGGAGGGGCAGGGGGCTCCAGACAGTAAGCATATGGCACTTAAGGCAAACAGCAGATGGCACCAACTTTTTAAAGGTGACTCTATTACTTCGTCAATGGCTTCACCTCTAAATTATATTTTTACAGATATGCACCTATGCAACTTAACGTGGCTCTTCTAAGCAGGTGAGGACTTCCTCCTCAATGCTCTATAAAAATGATTTGTGTTCTCTATAGTGAGTTTTTCCAGTAAATGTGGCTTAATATTTTGATTCTTAGAATGTGTCTTCTCTATGTGATGCAACTCAATTCTGTTTTGTTTGTGGAATGACTAGCACAGGCCAACTCCCTCTCCCCTCACTTAACAAAAGACCAATGAGCTGTTAATCGCGCTGTTATCTCCATGGTATTACTTGCTAAATGCACTGATTTCATAAGTATGTGGAATCCTTTTTCTTTTGAATCTGTATATCATATATAAGACTGAATCTACTTAATAAACACTGAATAACAAATGGAATGCTTTATTTCCACGGTGTCTGTCCACAAGAGCATGGCCAGCCAGTTCTGTTCCCTCCAACTTGTTTGGCCGCGAAACAACCCTTCAACCAGTAGCCAATAAACTAGCATACAGAAGATCCTTGCTAGATTTTGAACAATGAACTGGTCACTTTTTTTGGCACCTCGCCCATCAGAAAGGGAAAGAAATGGACCTTTCCTGGTCCTCGTCACGTGCTCAGCAGAGGCACACACAAATTGAACTCTCATGTCTCGTGGCTGCCTGCCCAGGGAGGTGCTCTAGCCCTACTTGCAGGTGAGGAAGAGGGCACGCCAAGTGCACGCCTCACCTGAATGTAGCCAGTGCTCAAGCAAGGTCTTAGATGCAGCCGTTTCCCTGCACACCTTCCTTTCCCCACTCCCGTTCCCCGCAAAAGCGCAGTTCTTCAATAGGCTGAAACCAGACTCAGGCGGTAGTCTCTAAGCGCAGGCTGGGGAAACCGAGGAAACACCATCCCTGGTCCTGAACCATCAGGACTTGACACTCCATTTGACCATCTTAAAGGAAGCAAGAGAGCTGCTTTTTCTTTCAAAGATGTTGACTTGTGTGCAGCCTTGTTTTTTCATCCTACATATAATTGAGGTTAAACTTTAAGGAAAACTTGCAGCAACTGACTGGGGCCAAACCCGATGGTCAAAAGTTTAAAAGCAATTCTGCATGAGTTAAAAGCATAAATACAACTGTTACTATTGCATGTATGCACACACACTATATGGCAGTTGTTCTGAAAACATTTTTTTTGTAATGACGAATCTTTTGTTTTAAAAAGTGAAACTATGCAGCAGCCAAATATATCAAATAGACAAAAGGAGAGGGGTCCACAGTTTTAGTCTAGACCCTGGGACCACAAACCCCACACGCCCTCCTGGGACAACACAGCAGGCCACACGCACGCAGTCTGCGCTGGCCCAGTGGGAAGCACTTACCTCCAGGTGACGTCACAGCAGTACGGGCCCTGGAGGAGATGCTTGTGGACAGAGAAGGACTGGCTCGTCTGGCTCCTTGAAATGGGGCTCCAGAGCACTGGTATGGCGTGGAGAGCGTAACATCAAACAGGTGCCCCTGTTGTCAACAGTGAGCTCAAGGCCACTCAGTGACCGAGCAGGCGAAGCTCAGCGTACTTGACCAGGGGGTGGGAGGCTGTGCCTGTAACGCAGTTTTAAAGTAACTTAAATGCATTGAGGAAGCTCAGTAGTTACAGGAAACTGAAGGAGAATCCCTTGCAGAGGGATGCAAAGTCATCTCTCCCCTCTTCTGTATAAACCCAGCTCTTACTAGGTTTAGTATCAGTCAGCGGGGTTCTTCATTCTTCAGTGAGGAGCTCCAGCTGCCAAGGCAGGGTGCAGGGTGCTCGAAACCCATCTGAAATAATACAGACCACTTTGTGCGTGCGTGCGTGTGTGCGTGTGCATACGTGCACTCCTGGGGGAAGAAGGTCCAGAGCTCCCACGCGACTCTCAAAGGAGTCTGTGTTCCCAGGAAAGGTAAGAACCACTGCACTGACAGCTGTCACTGTTGTCCTCACAGAACATCCATCTGCATCTTCTGGTTCTCAAGGTGTTCAGTGCAGGCTTTCGAAATGATGTGCAAAGACACGAGGACACACAGATCACTGGCACTGTTTGGTTTCAAATATTAACCTCCAGGGTCACAGAGCCTATCTGCTCCATCAATTTAAATGGCACCCACCCACACATACAGCCCGGGCCACCTCCTCTCAGGGCCCAGGGGAGGCAGATGCTTCGGTCCCTGAGGCCCAAGGGACTGAGTGTACACACACACACACACACACACACACAAGAACACAGGTACATGCAAGCTCCCCTCTCAAGCAGGGTCTGACTCACATGAGCAGACTAAACAGGAAACCAGCAGACGAGCCTGTGCCGGGCCAGTAAGACAGCACTCCTTCCAAACTCTGAAAGTCTGTTTCCTCGTCCTTTGGACCATGAGTTAAGCAAGCCCCTCCTCCCAAGGACCCATCTCTAAACCCAGGACTACACACTCAACCATAGAGAGATGTCTGCTCTGCCCGCCCCAGCACTCAGCACACCAGCACTCAGCTGTGGCTCCCCTCTCCACAGCTCCTCTCTCGGGTGAGGGTCAGACAGGCATCAGGAGCTATATTGTGCTCTCCGTTCAGAGCTAGGGTCTTGGCCTGGGGCAAGTGAACAGGCTGGAGCACCCCCTAGGCACCGCGCACTAGTTTTATGAAGTGGCAACTAGTAACCCAGATCAGAGAGGAGAGAGCTACCAGAGGCTGAGTGACTTGCCCCTACCACGGTACTGGCAGGCAGCCAGGCCCTCTAGAAACCATTCCATCCTCCTGATGAGATGCAAGGGTTTGACTGCATTCTACGCAGCTGCAGAAGTGAGCCAATTCCGAGACGTGAAGGCACAAGCGCATGTCACCACCGCCAGTCACCTGTCACCACAAAGCCCCAGACCTTGACTTGACAGCAGCACCACAGAATCACAGCTCATCACCGCCCCACACGCGAGGTCTACTTTCTCCAATTCACAGGAAATGAATGGCTGGGAATTCAGTTGACCTTTAGAGTCAAAGGTCGTCTATTCACTCAGGCTCATCAACCAGCACCAGACCCTGTATCTCAGGCCAGCCCCACCCTACTGCTGCTTGTCACCCTCCCTCCAGATACCCAGGAATCTCAGGCAACCTCAGGTTCAGCGAGACAGTCAGGATGAACAGCTGTAGAGGGATGTCACAGTTCACGACTGGATTCTCAAGAGGAAAGGAACCTCACTGCTGACATGGGATTTCTGCTTTCCAGTCCACACAGCGGATAATGGGTATGTTCACCACCTCACGCACAGGGTGTGAAGACCTGCGACATTGACAAGTCATGCCTTTGGAACCCACGTCACTAAAGAACTCCGCACACAAAAACCTCAGCTCCAACGCCGAGGTGAGGCAAGCCAGTTTCTTCCCCCTCAGCCTGACCTTCCTCCCAGACCAGGGAGACGGCCGCAGAAGACGACAGAGACCACAGGTGCACGTTGTACAGGTTTATTTTTCCAAGACCACAGAGACATACAAGAGCAGTGCTTTCCCTGGCGGACCAGTTTCCAACTGTCCCCTCGAGTGGCCCCAAAGGTCACAGCAGAAGGAAGAAGAGGATCAAACACGCTTGGGCCTCTGCTCCCCGTCTTTGGTAAACAAGACTCTGGAAGTTGACAACCGGGACTCGGCCGACACTGCACTTAAATCACCACGTCTTTGCCAACTTCCCACTCGTGCCGCAGATGACACAAATGCCACACTGGAGGAAAAGTGGGGGAAAGACAAGACCTTCCAGATGAAATGAGGCTTGCTGAAGTCATACCAATTTCACAGCTCACACAGACGCACTCGCACAGGGAGACCCAAGTTCAACAAGGAGGATGCTCAACTCACAACTCGAGGTACAAGATAAGGCAGGAAGCAGGGAGGTGAGACAGCTCTGGAGACATCTACTTGCTGGGAACATGTTGGGAGAGAGGCCGGAGGCTGGCACAGCTGCTTCTTCCTTAACCTGCTGTCACACGTGTGTCCAGTGGAGCCCTGGGGCCCCAGGAGAGTGTGGTCCCGGGTTACTGCTGACAGGTGGTGAGCCTGGAGCTGGGAACGGAAGGCCCACCTGGGAGCTGCCCAGGGCGCTCACCCTAGGATCCAGAAGCACTTTAACACTGGTGGTGGTGATTTGTCACACACGGCAGTGAGCTGCCAGTGGAGGCTGGAGAAGAGATGAGGAGCAAGACACGTTTGCCCACCTACGAGTGGCCAGGCTGCCGGTGGCTCTGCCGCTGCAGCAGGTCCAGCGGCTGACCGGTGACCAAACACGGGGACAACTGGCCGGTCGTTAAGTCAAGCGCTTCACCCCTCGTGTTGGGCAACACAGCACGCAGTGGCTCTGACACGGGTGGAGAGAAGTCAATTTCACCACTTTAATGCAACGATGCTGAAGACACGAAATAAGGGAGAGCCGTTCGTGTTCTCTGTACAATACATCCATTTACAGAATTGGCCAGTACTGTGTACAACATATAAATATATGGTAAAACATCAGAGGTGCATAGAGCATACTTACAGAAGCCAAAAGTTCACTTTATACATCCAAGGATAGAGAGTTAAAAATATAAAAATAAGAAAAACACACTGCTTTGAAATGTAAAATGACTTTCACATACACAGGTGTGTTGGAGATGCCCACTCCCACAGAGTCCAAAGTGATGCCCAAGCTGTGGCACGGATGAATTCACCTGCCAAACGTCTGGACACCTGACTTACAAGGAGGAAAGACCACCCTAGCCCTGACCTGTTGTCCAAGCAGGTCTGTTCGAGGTTCCGAAAGCTCCTGCAGACCAGTGGGTTATTTGGAGACAGGGCAAACTGGCCTCAGCAACAGAACCGAAGATCACACTGGCTCCATTAAGTGGCAAATGACTGGCTGTGACCCTGAGGTCAGCAGGTGCTTAAGCCCCCTGGTGGGCACTGCTGGGAGCTGCTCTAACCCTGTGCTGGCTTCTTCCCCATCAACTCCCCAGAGGAGCAGCCGCCGGGGAGACAGAGGGGGCAGTGGAAGACGGGCATTTCTACTCAGTTCAGGTAGGTTAGTCCCCTGGGTGGAGAACACAACCTTCTCGCTTCAGTTTCGAGGCCCTCCAAGTCTCAGGGAGGCTCCCCCACATCGCACTAGGCTCTGTCTCTGTGAAGAGAGCTCAGGCCAGCTGGCCAGCCTTGGGCAGCCCAGTGAGCTGCCCTGCAGGAAACCCTACCAGCAAGACCCAAAGGGCCGACAAGTGGCCAAGGGGCTTTAGCACTGGAGATTTCGGGGAGCAGCAAGAGTGCTCTTGCCTAGAGAGACAGAGTCTGTTTTATCAATGATATTCTGTATACAGATTTAAGATCCATCATTATCAAAATACACACACTAAATATACAACTTTTCCCATGGCCATAATTTATTATCTCACCACAAGGCACAATACACAGAGCTTTGAGGGTCCAATACAGTCATCGTGGCAGAACGCACCGCAGCCCTGGCACATGATCATGGCCTTCAGGCTGCAGGCACACTGGAGCGAGATGCTTTCCACTGTGCTGCTGTCGGTGAACATTTGCAAGGAGAGGGATGCACTGTGGCTCGCACCAAAGTTTGCTTTGTGGCTCAGCTGCACCACACTTCCGGCCAGGCCTTTGGGAAAGGGGGGTGAGCCGGAGGAATAATTAAAGCTGGTGGAACTTAGCTGGAGTTTGGAAAGCTTCCCATAAAATGCCTGCTTGATGTTGAGTTGGGAGGGGATGGAAGAAGGCTCCAGAGGCTGACTAAGCCCTTTCCCGGGCTCCCGGGGTAATTTCCAGAAGGGTAAATCAAGGACAAAGGGCATCCCTTGCAAGTGATCCACCAGCTCCCGGGGACCAGGCCCCACTGCCTTTCTGTTCTCTGCATCGGCCTTGAGAGGCCCTCCAGCAAGAGTCTTCTCGCTCTTGATGCTGCCAACAGAGGCAGGCGGTGGCTTTGGGATCCACTCTTCCCTGGCAGTCTGTACCCCACCAGACAGAGAGGTTTTGCCTGGCCCTGACTTCCTACTGGGAAAAGCGGGAGGGGCATCCGCAGGCAGTGGCGTCGGCTCCACCAGCCGGGGGCACGGAAGGGCTGCAGCTGCGTTCTTGGAGCCAAAGAGCTTCTTCCCTTGGCCTCCCGCACTGTTCTGATCCCCCAGGGCCCGACCTGCCTGATCGGGACCCGAGGAGACCACATTTGGAGATGAGAAAAGAGGGGCTCTCGAGGTAGTGAGATTTCCCAGACTCACACCTGGGGCAGCAGTTGAAATACTGCACTGGGACAGGTCACGGGCTTCCTTCTGATCTTCAAAACTGAAGGGAGGTAACTGCTCTTTGAAATCCACTTCTGCTTTCCCGGAGGCAGCCACTGGATTGGTCACTGGATATAGGAAGTCTAAACTCGGGGCGTTCTTGGACATCTTTAGGGGCGCCCCAGGAGCCTGGCTGGCCTCCAGCCGGGCCAAGCCGGTACTTGCTTCACAGCTCTCAGGTAGCAGAGACTCTGGACTGCTCTTGCCAACGTCGCACCTGTTCTCCCCAGGATCCTGCGATGACCCCACCCCCAGGGAGCCACCAGGGCTCTGCTCTGCTGTAAACGGGAGTTGTGGGGGTTCGGGTTTGCTGCCGCCATGGGCTGGAGGGAGAACCTTCTTGAGGGGCAAGTGGCCCTGCAGCAACTGCATCACAAGGGGGTTAGCAGCCTCCACGGAGGACGCGGGCCTGCCCAGGGACCCGGGTCTTGGCTGGTACTCGGCACTGGCCAGCAGCAGGGAGTCCGGGATCTTTGGGGGAACTGCACATACTCGAGACACCCAGCTCTGAGGAGCAACCACCCCATCTGTCCTTGGAACCAGACTCAAGTCGCCATTCACCTTGGAGAGCGAGGCACAGTGGTTCCGGTTGCGTTTCTCACCCTGCTCTGCCAGCAAGGACCTCGTTGGCCCTAAGGCTGCACTAGGCTCGGCCTCATTGCTGTCCTCGGAGAGGTGGCCTTCACAGTCAGAGGCGGTGTCTGTGGACTCGCTGTGAGGACTCAGGGCTTCTGAGTCTCCACTGACTCTGGGCTTGTCACCGTCCAGCTGTTTGCAGTCGCTGCCGCTGCTGTCAACACAGCCAGAGGGCACTGTCCAGAGTGAACCCAAGCAGACGGGCGGATCCAGACCCTCCTCCACTGTCAAGCCAGCAGGCAATGCCGGGATGAGGGAGGCCGCTTTCTCCCACTTCTCTCTGACCTGGGACTTAGATGGGACCTCTTCTCTGGAGTCGGGCTCAGGTTTTCCCACTGCCTCGTCATTTGACAGGCCAGGCCTCCAAGGAGCAGCACCAGGGGAGACAGGAGCCTCGGTTTTCAAGTTTTCCTGTCTAGAAGCACTTTCCCTTGTGGGTGGGCCCGAGTCATCAAGTTCTGATTCATCATCAAATGGTCTGTCTTGCAGGCAACTGGCCAAGGATGATTCGGGGATGGAACTGGGGGTCACGTTCACAGGATCCTTCATAGTGGGATTACTGCCGCTGTCTGGAGCCTGGCCAGTTCCTTTTTCTAATCCAACAGGCCCCGCCAGAGCCCGAACAGGACTGTTCTCTGAGGGGAGCATAGGTGCTGGCTCCTCATCACCCCTTTCCCAGGCAATGGTACCAGACCCACATTCAGTTCTACCTTCTGGATGCAACACAAGCTGCTCAACTAACCTCTCAGGTTCTGGGATTCTAGAGGGCAGTGGGGGCAGAGCCTGGCATGGCGGGTCCCGAGTGGGTGCAATGGGGAGTTGGAAGGCATCTTCCAGCCCGCCGCTGGGACCATCTAGGACCCTCTGCAGTGGGCAGCTCCTCCCCTTTCTGAGAGAAGCCAGGTCCTCTCTCCTAGCTTTGGACACGGCAGTTTCAGCCTGGGTGCGATCCCCACTTAGAGGACAAGGCGGCAGTAGTTGTGCTCGCTGTGGATCTGGCGCACGCTCTCCAGGGGCACTCGGGGCTCCCCGGGGCTCAGGGTGGCCACAGGCCTCACCACCATCACCACTGCCGCCGCCTCTGCCACCTCCCTCGTCGGCGGCCCCGCCGCCACCTCCGCCCGGGCCACCCCCACCTCCGATGGCAGTGGCGGCCGCCTCTCGCTGGCAGCGGAGGCCTCTCGCCCCTCGGACCCGCAGAGCACGGGCTTTAACGTCCGCAAGGGTCCTGGCGCCAGTCCAGCCCCGGCAGGAGGACTCCGTGACGGGGACGATGCGGGGACATATCTGGTAAGTGGGCTGACCTTTAACCACCCAGGGTGGTTTGATACGTGAAAGTTGAATCTGCAAGAGAAGAACAGAATAGTGTTAATTGACTGAGTGCTCTGCCCTAGAAACTGTTAAGCTAAACTGGGACCCTTCAGTCGTGCCCGACTGTGCGACCCCACAGACGGCAGCCCACCAGGATCCCGTCCCTGGGATTCTCCAGGCTAGACCACTTCTCCAATGCATGAAAGTGAAAAGTGAAATTGAAGCCTCTCAGGTGTGTCTAACCCTCAGCGACCCCATGGACGGCAGCCCACCAGGCTCCTCCGTCCATGGGACTTTCCAGGCAAGAGTACTGGAGTGGGGTGCCACTGCCTTCTCCAAACTGGGACCCTAGTAGCTTAAAAGTCACGGCCTAGAGAATCAAATCATTTCACAGCTGTCCAAGACATCACACCGCTCTGAAGAGACCCTGCTCAAGGGCTGTTAAGTTTTAATTTCCGGTGGGACAGTGCAAGTCACTACACAAAGAATCTTCCACCACCTAGTAAGATTTTAAATCCCCTCAGGGTTCTGACCCGTAGAGATAATGGTGAACAACCAAGCGAGGAAGAGAAGAACCTTAGCCCTGGGCTCTTCAAGTTAGTCTCAAGAACAGCTCTCTATAGAGGGCTCTATATTCTCACATAATTAGCACAAGGGTCAAGGGCCTTCTGTCCCTATAAAGGATCCCCACAAATCTCCTGTCTCTCAAAGGCCCAGGTGCAGGGCAGCCAGGATCATGTCCATGGGACTTTCCAGGCAAGAGTACTGGAGTGGGGTGCCACTGCCTTCTCCAAACTGGGACCCTAGTAGCTTAAAAGTCACGGCCTAGAGAATCAAATCATTTCACAGCTGTCCAAGACATCACACCGCTCTGAAGAGACCCTGCTCAAGGGCTGTTAAGTTTTAATTTCCGGTGGGACAGTGCAAGTCACTACACAAAGAATCTTCCACCACCTAGTAAGATTTTAAATCCCCTCAGGGTTCTGACCCGTAGAGATAATGGTGAACAACCAAGCGAGGAAGAGAAGAACCTTAGCCCTGGGCTCTTCAAGTTAGTCTCAAGAACAGCTCTCTATAGAGGGCTCTATATTCTCACATAATTAGCACAAGGGTCAAGGGCCTTCTGTCCCTATAAAGGATCCCCACAAATCTCCTGTCTCTCAAAGGCCCAGGTGCAGGGCAGCCAGGATCACACAGCCACCTACCCGGATGGGCGGGACTTTGGGCTCCTCTTTGGTGGGCTGTGGCTTTTCGGGGTGAACACTTTCAATTGTGTTACGAAAGGACTGACGATCTTCAAGCCGGGGCTTCTTTTCGGGAAAGGAGGCAGAGGTCGCCTGCTCAAAGGATTTCCTCTTCTGATCCTTGGGTTCCTGATCCACGGTCTCCGGCAGCAAGCTGGGAATTCTGTCTGGAGACGCGGAGACATGTGCTGGGTCATTGGGACTGGGCTGGAGCCGGGAGGCCACAGTTTCCGCTGGGAATTCGGGACTCTCTGGGTTGGATGCTGCAGAGGACGTGCCAGGTGGGTGGGGGCTGCCCAACCCTGTTGCATCGGTCTTAGCCTCCCCGTCCTTGTGGAGGGGAATGTCTAGTGCCACGGACTGTGTGTCTTTAGCGATCTCTGCTTGTTCTGGCTCCTGTCTTTTGTACAGATTCCTTCGGGCTCTGGTTCGAAGATCTGGCCGAGAACGTTTCTTGAAATGCCCATCTCGCTGCCGGGTGGCCGGGCCACGCTGTGGTCGTGTTGATTCTGAGACACGCAGGTCACTCTTGATTTCAGCCTCCTCCTGGCCCACATTCTGCTGCAGTGACTCTTCTTTGGTTAAACCCAATCTGCAAATCAAAGTCAGATTGTCAGCTGCAGGGCAGAGAAAGCACATCTACTACGTATGACATACACTCAGATACTGGAATTCTCAGAACAAAACCAATCTGCACGGTAACCATGTGAAATCCTATGTCAGCTTCCTCACAAATGGCATCAAGTCAAATGAGAGTCCCTGCGATCTCCAGCTCTCAGGAAACAGAGCAACACGCACAGCTTTGAGGACACCTGCTCTGCCCACCCCCGACCCCCCATCCCAGCAGCTACACCACTCATAGCGACCAGGGCCTTACTTCTGCCCATAGTAGTCTTCGAAAAATTTTTCTTTCCATTGTTCCACTTTCTTTTCCTTCTCCATTTCTTGTCGTATCCTGACCTGCATCTCATGAGTGAATTCACCTAGAGAGAAACAAAACTTTTTCAGTAGCATATTACGGAGATTAATATGCCTCGGGAAAAGCCAAATCCTGCTGCTCTACCGTGTCAGGAATTTATGAAACAACACGTGGCTTTGGGGAGCCTGGACATCATTCCCTACCCCTCACTCTCTCCAAGCTGGCTCCTGGCTCCCTCACAGGCCCTCTCACGTCCTGCCCTTACTCAGGACAGAACTAACACGTCTATTATAAGGGAAACTGATCCCTTGCTAGGGTCATCAGTCCTGGAAAGCAAGCAACACACGGATCAAAAAAGCAAAACAAAACCAATCAACAAGAGAACCGTTCTTACGCCACACACAGGGAGAAGTTAACAGAGCAGGCTGAGGCAGGCCTGCTGACAAGGTGGGCCCTTGGCTGACATCTGGGAAATTGGATTTCAGGAGGGTTTCGACCCCTTAGCTGACAAGAATGGCTCACTGTGCCTAAACAGTTTATGCAAACCAGATGGTGAGCACCTGCTTTCCTTTGGGGAACCTCAAAATCAGGTATGCACTAGGCAGAGGCTTCCTACATGATCACCTCCCAATAAAAACACGAGGCACCAAGTTCTGGACGAGGTTCCCAGTAGGCTACCCTTTACTTACATGCTCACAACTCCTTGCTAAGGGAGCTGAGCACATCTGGTGGGACTTTGCTGGGAGAGGACCTGGGAGGCGTGTGCCTGGTTTCCCTCATTTCCCTTTGCTGATTTTGGTCTCTATTCTTTCCTGAAGTAAATTATAGCTGTGAGAACAACTATGGGCTGAGTCCTCCAAGCAAATCATCAAGTCGGGAGAGAGGTCCTGGGGACCTCCCAGCGCAGTTTCCACGTAGCTGCCCCACAAAACTGAATTAAGAGAAGCTAACAATCAGGACTTCCCAGGAGGCCCTGTGGTTAGGACTCTATGTTTCCACTGCAGGGGGAATGGGTTCAGAACATCCCCGGTCAGGAAACTAAGATCCCACATACTGTGCAGCCAAAAAATATTACAGAGAGGCTAATACTCACTCCAAGTGACAACGCCTGAAAAGACAAGAGTACCTGGGGGAACTTAAAAAGCAGGTCAATGCCATGGTTACTGGAAAGAATACGAGTTTACAGTTTTAATGATGAAGAGGCAACATGCTGCTGCTGCTAAGTCACTTCAGTCGTGTCCGACTCTGTGTGACCCCATAGACGGCAGCCCACCAGGCTCCCCCATCCCTGGGATTCTCCAGGCAAGAATACTGGAGTGGGTCGCCATTTCCTTCTCCAATGCATGAAAGAGAAAAGTGAAAGTGAAGTCGCTCAGTCTGTCCGACTGTTAGCGACCCCATGGACTGCAGCCCACCAGGCTACTCCGTCCATTAGATTTTCCAGGCAAGAGTACTGGGGTGGGGTGCCATTGCCTTCCCCGGAAGAGGCAACATAGATGAATATATATACACACAAAACAGTGAAAGCTAAAACACTCTTGTAGCTTCTTCAGAGCCAGGGGGTACTATATCCATCATATCAATTAGAGGAAAGCCTGCTTTATACTCAATACTCCTTGAAAAAAAGATCACTGAAAAACGAGTCTTTGGATTTTAAACACCAGGAGACAAGTGACACCACACATGGCAGGCATCTCTCAAGTCACTGGGATGAGAACGTCTACTCACCATCAGCCAGGCGTTCCCGCCAGCTCTGAGCTGCATGGGTGAAAAACTCATTGTTCAGCGCACTACTGCTGAGACGTAACAGGCCATCAGTCCCCACCTAGAAGGAACGAGGCCAAAAAAAAAAAAGGCACACGAATGAAAACAAACAATAAAGAATCTTAGAAAGAGAACAGAAGCTGGTGCAGAGAGTGCACAGAGGAAGCCTCCCATCCATACTTGTCTGTCCACTTCGGGCAGGAGGAAGAGGAGCTGCTGCTGGCAGTGGGACGGCAGGGCATGGAAGGTCCGCGAGTTGATCAGGGCCCGGAGGTTGGTGTTGACAAGAATGGACCCAGGCGTCTCAAAATCTATCTCTTCCCCTCTGTTGCGCTTCATTTGACCTGTCATTTTTCAAGCCATAAGAAACAAAATGTAGATTTTCAGCTTCTTAAAGCAAAAAAGCCAATGCCAACTGAGGGAAAACTTTGGTGGCAGCACCCAAGCTTCCCAGAACTTATCTGCACACATTCTGCGCAATCGTCCCGTCTAGTCTAACCTATTGGTGACCATCGAACTTAAGAGAACGCTTGGGCTGGCATCACCTCAGACAAGACTCTCGTAGCAGATTGTGTCACAGCCTGTAGGGACACTCTTCCCAGAGAAACTCAGGCCAGAGGCAGACTCTGAGCTTCGCTCCCAAAGCTGGACAGCAGGCTCCACAAAGTCAATGGGAGAAATTACGAAGTTGTCTAAAAGCAAACCTAGTGAGTGTCCTACAGAAAAATCTGCAGAAGTCTTCTGTGAAGGGACTGGAGAGGTCTGACCTCCAGGCACAAAGGTGGTAAGAGCTGCTTAAAGCCCATTGAAATGTCAATGCCTCTCGCAAAGGCCTCGGCCAATGGGATACAGAGCTGTCAGACTGAAACGGAGCATTGTGAGGAGCTGGGGAGGCTGCAGGACAGCGAGCCTTGCTGCCACGGGGCAATGGCCTATTCTCATCCTCAGAAGCAAAGGTCAGTCTTCCTAACAGTTTCATGGGACCCTTCTACAAAAATCCAGCATGTGGGCTTTGAGACATAGAGCCAGAAGCAGCAAATGGCATACTAGCCTTGCTAAGAGCCCCACCAGGGGTAGGGGGTGCGTGCTACTGAATTTATTTGCATGCCCCAGATGGATGGCTCCCACCCCACATACTGACTAGGTTATAAAAAAGGGCATCTGATAGAGACTACAGACGTGGAGAACAAACTTGGCAGGATGCTACTAAAGAAAGAAAACAAATGCTGGAATGCTCCACTGAGAAGTTCAGAAGCCATTTTCACTCACTTGAGCACTTTCTGAGCCATATCAAGGCAGGCAGAGGCTAGGCCCTTACAGGGACATACGAGAAGCACTGGGGTACCACCTGCGCCCACAGGGAGTCCTCTCAGTCTAGCAGAGAAAACTCTCTGTGAAATAACCAAACTACAAGCTGAAAGCCAAAGGAAATAAAAAAAATAGAGGGCCACCCAAGAAGCAAAAACAAACCATAGAAACTATAAAGGAAATGGAGAAGACATCATCATCTCTAGGCCTGCGGGGGCCCCTTACAGGTTGGGAAATGAGCGCCAAGCCACTCACCTGTGGCCGGCTTCCGGAAGCCTCTCAGGAGCGGGGCAGGGTCCCGGGCGAGCTCGGCCTGGCCACGGATAGCAGCGCTGCCCAGGGCCGGAGAGCCGCCGCTGCTGCTGGACGGGCTGCCGCTCTCGCCATCGGCGTGGCGGCCCGAGAACCCTGAAGGCACAGCATTCCACGGGTCAAGAGCATCACGTGCCGCGCCCACGGCTCTCAGACAAGCTTACTTCTCCCAGCTCTCCCTGAGATGCTGCCAGCAATACCGGTGCTTCCACGGCCCAGCCTGGGGCTGTCAGAGATCACCACCTCCTGGTCTGGCTTTAAAATATCACGTAAGAATGCCAAACCGCTGTCTTTAGTTTGCACAGCACTGCACCTTTTACCAAGCACCTGCACACGCCTTCACCGGACCCTCACGACCGCCCCGTGAGGCCAAGGGGAGGGCGCCCAGCGGAGCCCGCGCCAGAACCTAGGTCGGGTCTCACCACCGCAGTGCGCCGCCCGTCAGAGGAGGGCTCCTGACTGTACTGGCTCGGCACTACCTGGGCCAGAAACTGCTGCTGGAGGGAGGCAGGCCCCAGACCTGAGGAAGGAGCATCACAACCACGAGGTGGCACGTACCTGATGCTGACTCCACGTGGGCCCCGTTTACCTTCAGAGGAGTCAGGACAACGCGAGGCAGCATTACCCCTGTCTTTTTCTTCTGCTTGTTTGCCTGTTTCCCCAGAGAGAATACAAAAGGAGCCCATGTCACCTGCAGGTCACACCAGCCATCCCTCTCGGACCACTGTCTCCCCCGCTGTCTTGTAAAAGAGAATTAGTGTTCAACCAGTAGGGGCAGGTGATGCCGACTGCAGCAATGACTCAGGCTATGGAGCCACTGTGCCAAGCATCATCCCATACCGAAAAGAATGCACTGTTATCCCCAATTTCCAGATGAAGAACCTACCCAAACCTAGTGAGTGGTGGGCCACGATTCAAACTACTGACTCCCAAGCTCATGTTGTTTCTCCCCACTGTTCTACTTCTCCCTGCATGTTCCCAGGTTTTTCATAAATACAAACGAAATCATCCATCCACAGTAAAAAGAAAAAACAAATCGCTCTGTTCTCAGATCTACTGCCCACTTTCCCTAAGGTCCACTTTCAAATGATACTAACAGGTGGAGGCCACAGTGATTTACTCCACACTTCAACACGCTCACCGAACACAGCAGGAGGAAGTTCTACCTTGTGCCTGCCTCTTTATCTACCCAGCCCAGTCACGGAGCACCTCACCTGTGAGGAAGCTCTGTAGCTGTCCCTGGGGTTGGAAAGAGGCCGACTCTGAGATTCCGTAGAACAGGAAGCATTAGAAGATGTTTCATCGAGAGAAACTGGAAGAGAGGGAAGTAAAGGCTAGTCCCCAGCTCGGCTGTTTGTGGCTCTTCACCCATCTTGTTAAAGGCACTCACCATCGTTTTCACCACTCACGGTGCTGGCTTCATTAGACCCACAGCTCTCCACATCAGCCGTGTCCTCTGGCTCCTCTCCCTCCACCACAGCCGGACTGCGAGCCCACTGCAGGGCATCCTTCTGTGACAACAAGGCATGACTCAGGTGAGCAAAGCCCTACAAATCCTACAAGCAGAGTAGTCATTCCTAAATGTGTACTGCTTGCGGAGAAGCGGGATTTAGAATACTGATTAAATTCCCATCCCTTTCTAACTGACCTCTTTCTTAGAAAATTCATATATACATCAAGAAATTTAGATACAACTTCGCATCTAATCATTCATTAAACATGAGGTACCTCCTATAAGCTACACGATGCTAGTTTTGTGGTGGGGGGTGGGGTGGGACTAAGGAGAGGAATCAGAGCCCTGCCCCCAAATGGGTAGAGGAGAAAGTCCAAACTGTAACAATACAAAGCACAGGGATAGCACACAGAGTCGGACACGACTGAAGTGACTTAGCAGCAGAAGACAGCAGAGGCAGCCCAGAACAGGGAGCATCTACTCACTGAGCTGGAGCAGAGAGGGTTTGGAGGTACAGAAACAGGATTAGGACTAGGGAGGTAAGTTTTCCCAGGAGATGGGTTGCTTGGGCTGAGTTTTAAACAGCAGGCATGTGAGAAACTGGATGTGTGCGCAGGACAGAGACAGCAAGAGGGTTGATGACTGTCATGACACTGTGCTGAGGGATTAAGACTGATTTATTTACAGTCTCTGAAGGATATTAATCAGGAGAATGATCTGAGTTTCAGGAATTTCATTCCATTAACCATGAGAAGCCTGGAGGCAGGAAAAAGAGTTAAGACTATGACAGAAAGCCCTTGAAAAGTATAAAGATCTAAAGCAAGACAGCAGGAAAAAGGTTAGAGTGTAGAGGAGAGCGCCACTCCAAATTTCATCTCCTAACAAACATTTCTTCCAACAGTGTCTGTTGAAGAGCCTCAAATCAATATCCATTTCCAAGAAAAACTTAGGAGCTATCTTGAAACCAGGAAGGAGTATGAATGAATACTGGGGGATGGGGAGGAGGGGGACCAGAGACAGACTGGGGTCGGGATGCCTTCTTTGAATAAAAGTATGTGAAAAAGAACAGGCAAGGCTTCTTGGGGGGCCCAGGCGGTGTTCGTTCGGCGCGTGACTGTCGACAGCCATGGCCAGTCCCAGAGCTGCTTTCCGCTGCCTGGGGGTGCCTTGTCTGGAGCTGGGGCCTTAGGCTTGGCCTCCTACGGGGCGCATGGAGCCCAGTTTCCAAATGCCTATGGGAAGGAGCTCTTTGACAAGTCCAACATACACCACTTCTTACACAGCCTGGCCCTGTTAGTGGTATCCCTGTGCAGAAAGCCCCTCTGGGCTGGGTTACCGCTAGCTTCTGGAACTACCTTATTCTGCACCACCTTTTACTACCAGGCTGAGTGGAGACCCCAGCTTCCAGAATTTGGCTCCTGTGAGAGGGAGCCTGCTACTCTTGGGCAGGCTTGCCTTGGCTCTTTGAGCTTTATTGTGTTTAATTTCTGGGTACTTTTTTTTTTAAGAATTGGAGCACGGAAGGAATTAAAAGAGAAAGGCAAAAAAAAAAAAAGAATAGGCAAAATAATGATCATATCACTTAAAAACATGTCATAAGTTTATAAGAGAAACCCACAAAATTCTAACTCAATAATTCCATGGGTCCCTTGATCTACTATACAGTAGCCCTTACTTATCTCCAGGTTTCTTTAACCTTCCATGATCAACCATGGTTGAGAAACATTAAATGGAAAGTAACAGAAATAAAACAAGCCATCAGTTTCAAACCACCCGCTGTTGTGAGTAGTGGGGTGCAATCTCATGTTGTCCAGGTCTGACCCCCACCTGGAAAGTGGACTGTCTCTTTGTCTAGCATACCCTGCCCGGGGGTCGCTGAGTGGCCACAGCAGTTATAAGATCGACAGTCATGGTTATTGCAGCACTTGTGTTCAAGCAATTCTTATTTTACTTATTAATGGCCCCAAAGGCAAACTCGGTGGTGCTGGCAGTCCTTACTCTGTCTGATTTATACTTTTTACTGCACCTAATATAAAAATTAAACTTTCTCATAGGCAAGTATGTATAGGTATATACAGAGCTAGGTACTATCCACAGTTTGAAGCATCCCCTTGGGGGGTCTTGGAACATACACCCCACCAGACAATGGGGGACTACTGCAGTAAGTCTTCATCAGTTTGTTTTCATGAATTTAAGCCAATATCATTCTGACCTAAATTAATAAAAACAAAATGGCTTTTTATATCTTTATCTCTTTTCCCTACCAACCATAAATGTGCCTCAAGGATCAAAAGCTAAAGAGCACTTTTAGCATTAATCTTGCAATTATGCTTATTGGCTGCTATGTTCTTAGAATGATGCAATAAATTTATTCCCTCAATCATACAGGCAGACTAACATAAAATACTCAATTTAATGAAGAAAAGAGGTTTATTAATCGTCAAAAAGCTCCAGTTCTGGCAAAAGTGTGGGGAAATCACAAATACTGTTGGTGAGAGTGAAAATGGTATTCAAAAGTTTATATACAGCCATGAGTTAAGAAATCTATGAGCAAAAAATCTAAAAATGATATACTTTTTAACCCAACATCTCTAAGATTCATACAGCACATTATTTTAAAAAGGAAAAAAGTCAATCAATTGAACATTAAAATTAATATTCTCTGTTCAGCAAATAATTCCATTAATAGAATAAAAAGGGCAGGCTACTCTACAGAGTTGAGGAAGAGAGCTCCAACTCATATAACCAATGAAGAACTTGTATCTAAACTGCCTAAGTCAAAAAAAAAAAAAGGCAACCCAGGGACTTCCCTGGCAGTCTGGTGGTTAGCACTCTGCTCTTCCACTAAGGGGGCTCAGGCTTGATCCCTGGTTGGGGAACTAAGATCCCACATGCCATGAAGTGCAGTCAAAAAGAAAGAAGGAAAAGAAAGAAAAAGACAATCAGGAAGAAAAATAGGCAGACATGAGTTAGGCACTAAACCAAAGAGGATATCTAAATGGCCAACGTTCACATGAAAAGATACTGAACCTCACTAAGTAAGGAAGACACACCAAAAAAAATCAAATTAAAACCACAATGAAATGATATCACATCCACAAGAATGGCTAAAATTAAAGTTGAATGATACCAAGTACTGCTAATGAGGATGTGAACAAGGACACTGAAAATGGATTCAAGCATTTGAGAATGGAGTTTGGCATTATCTGACAGAGTTGAAGATATAAACGTCCTATAACCCAGCAAGTCAGTCCTAGGTTTCAATTCCCTGGAGAAAGACATGCATATCCACTTCAGGAAGCATACCCAGATGTTCACGACACCATCATCTGTAACTTCGGCTATAAACAAAGTGCCCATCGACAGAATCACTACATGGACTGATCAATGACTGTATTGACCAATACTCAATAAATGGATATTACACAATAATAAAAAAATCAATGAGCTACAGTTACTTACAACATGGATGAACTGTATTGTGCTTATGTAGGAGAATGTCCTTGAATCAATGTGCACCCCTTGTGTCCTTTCCCTTTTTAAAAAACACTGAGGGATAATTTACAAAGGTGAAATGTATATCACCTGATTAGTTCTGACAAATGCATATCAAGATATAGGCCATACCCAGAACCCCTAGAAGTTTCCTTTGTGCCCCTTCCTAGTCAATCCACACAAACATTGCCCCTCTCACCCAAGAGATAATGGCTGTTTCAATGTCTACCACTGGAAACTAGTTTTGCCTGTTTTTGTTTTATGTGTAAATGGCATGTGGGATCTTAGACTCCTGACCAGAGATCGAACCGTGCCTACTGCAGTGGAAGCAGAGTGGTTCACTGCTGGACCGCCAAGGAAGTCCCTCAGTCCCATGTTCATGAGTCATCCATGCTGCTGCATACATCAGCAGTTCATTACAACTTCACATTTAAAGGAAAGCTGTAAGACTAAAAGCAGTACAAAGAACACCTGCCATATGATTTTTACCCATGTTCACCTGTTAACACAAACAAATGTTTTTAAAACACAAATCTATTAGTTTGGGAGGCAACTGGCAAAGAGACTAGTGATGAGGGTGAGGGGAACAATCAGCATTAATACATAAAACCAGATAAAATATTTTCCCATAAGTCAAATGTTAAAAAAAAAAAAGCTATACTGTCTCTTAGGGAAGGCTGATTGATCGAAGGGTTGTTTAATGTAGATTATTAAAAGCTAAGAACATACCAACCATTCAAGAGTATATTAGAATTCCTGACCAATGCATAGCAAAAAGAAACAAGAAGAAATGAGAAGAAATCAGACTATCATCATTTCTAAGTATAATTAGCTACACTGAAGATCCAAGAGACTTCAAACTAGTATTCAGCAAGGATGTAAGATTCAAAAATCACATCAAAAGAAAAAAAAACCAGTGATCCTAACATCAGCAATAATACCAATGATTAGAAAATGTAATTTATAACAAAGAACATAAGTTACTCTGAGATAAAGCTCACAACAGAAACATAACCATTTTATGAAGAAAACAAAACTATCGAGAAAGGTTTGAAACTGAAGTAAATGGAGAGCTATATCCTGTTCTTGAATGTGAGGCTCAACACTGTAAAGAAGTCAGTTCTCTTCAGACTGACTAGCAGATTCAATGAAACTCAGTAAGACTCTCAGCTGACTTTTTTTTTCAGTAGTACTTGATTGTACAGGGAAAAGCAATGGGCCACAAACAAGCAAAAGATATTTTCAAAAAGGAACAAGATGAGAGGCTTTGCTTTTTAAAAAAAAAAAAGCCCTAGTAAATTAAAGGAGCAGGCTTCCCTGGTGGCTCAGACAGTAAAGAATCTGCCTACAAAGCGGGAGACCCAGATTTGATCCCTGGGTCTGGAAGATCACCTGGAGAAGGGCATGGCAACCCCCTCCAGTATTCCTGCCTGGAGAATTCCACAGACAGAGGAGCCTGGCGGGCTACAGTCCATGAGGTTCCAAAGAGTCAGACACAACTTAATGACTAACTACACACACAAACTGAAGGAGCAGATTAGCAGTGCTAGGGGGTGGGGAAGGGGAGGATAGGAAATGATTGCTAAAGGGTGTGGGGTTTCTTTACAGGGAATGAAAATGTTTTGGAATTAGATAATGGTGATGGCTGCACACAGTTATGAATGTACTAAAAGCCACTGAATTGTACACTTTAAACGGGTAAACTATATGGTGAGTTATATCCCAATAAACTTGGATAAAAAATTGCTTATTAAATTCAATACCTTTGAAAACATGAACGAATCTAATAAAAATTTGTAAAAACCAAATAAAGAACATTAAAGTGTATAAAAAGCTTATAGATCCAAAGTAAAACATCATTAGACAATGGTCTATTAGTGTTTTAACTTTCTTATGTGAACCCTAAAGGAAAATTAAAACTAGTAAAAAGCAGCCTCTGGGTGGGGGGAGGGGGGAAGCAACCTCTGTGTACGCTTGAGAAAAGGCTTTATCCTTTTTTAAAATACCTAATGTAAAATAAGTTCTTTGAATTTGAAATCCATTTGCATTATCACAAGCAATTTCAATATTACAGCTGTCAAAGAGAAAAGAAAGAGCTATTCTTTTGAAAATGAACACACTCTTTCAATTTAAAGAGAAGAAATTGTCTGAGATCTCACTAATGACAAAAAAGTAGTTTTCGTCAACCATAAATAAATTCCATCAACCAAAATAAATTGGTTGATGTGCCACTGATGGCTGCAAACAAACTTTCTAGTTGACAGGCCCCTGATCCTTCCTTTGAAACCCCTGGGTCTAGATGTACTTTAGAAGTTAGGACTTCCTGAATTTCAGAATGGCAATATATCATATTAACACCACCAGTAATCCACAATCACAGATGTTAATGTTTTTTGAATTAACATATATGTATATACCAAGTGAAATAAATAGGTTTCAAGTGTCCCTGTCAGTCTAGAGCAGAGATTTGCCACCAAATGAGTTTAGACAAGCCAGGTTTTTACTACCAAATGANTTTTTTTTCAGTAGTACTTGATTGTACAGGGACAAGCAATGGGCCACAAACAAGCAAAAGATATTTTCAAAAAGGAACAAGATGAGAGGCTTTGCTTTTTAAAAAAAAAAAAGCCCTAGTAAATTAAAGGAGCAGGCTTCCCTGGTGGCTCAGACAGTAAAGAATCTGCCTACAAAGCGGGAGACCCAGATTTGATCCCTGGGTCTGGAAGATCACCTGGAGAAGGGCATGGCAACCCCCTCCAGTATTCCTGCCTGGAGAATTCCACAGACAGAGGAGCCTGGCGGGCTACAGTCCATGAGGTTCCAAAGAGTCAGACACAACTTAATGACTAACTACACACACAAACTGAAGGAGCAGATTAGCAGTGCTAGGGGGTGGGGAAGGGGAGGATAGGAAATGATTGCTAAAGGGTGTGGGGTTTCTTTACAGGGAATGAAAATGTTTTGGAATTAGATAATGGTGATGGCTGCACACAGTTATGAATGTACTAAAAGCCACTGAATTGTACACTTTAAACGGGTAAACTATATGGTGAGTTATATCCCAATAAACTTGGATAAAAAATTGCTTATTAAATTCAATACCTTTGAAAACATGAACGAATCTAATAAAAATTTGTAAAAACCAAATAAAGAACATTAAAGTGTATAAAAAGCTTATAGATCCAAAGTAAAACATCATTAGACAATGGTCTATTAGTGTTTTAACTTTCTTATGTGAACCCTAAAGGAAAATTAAAACTAGTAAAAAGCAGCCTCTGGGTGGGGGGAGGGGGGAAGCAACCTCTGTGTACGCTTGAGAAAAGGCTTTATCCTTTTTTAAAATACCTAATGTAAAATAAGTTCTTTGAATTTGAAATCCATTTGCATTATCACAAGCAATTTCAATATTACAGCTGTCAAAGAGAAAAGAAAGAGCTATTCTTTTGAAAATGAACACACTCTTTCAATTTAAAGAGAAGAAATTGTCTGAGATCTCACTAATGACAAAAAAGTAGTTTTCGTCAACCATAAATAAATTCCATCAACCAAAATAAATTGGTTGATGTGCCACTGATGGCTGCAAACAAACTTTCTAGTTGACAGGCCCCTGATCCTTCCTTTGAAACCCCTGGGTCTAGATGTACTTTAGAAGTTAGGACTTCCTGAATTTCAGAATGGCAATATATCATATTAACACCACCAGTAATCCACAATCACAGATGTTAATGTTTTTTGAATTAACATATATGTATATACCAAGTGAAATAAATAGGTTTCAAGTGTCCCTGTCAGTCTAGAGCAGAGATTTGCCACCAAATGAGTTTAGACAAGCCAGGTTTTTACTACCAAATGAGTTAGGAATAAGTTTTTCAATTCTCAAAATGTTTCGTGTCTCAGTACTGTTAATGAGGGATTTATTCAGCTGGTGAGTTGTGTCAGTCTCTTTTGCTACTCCATGGACTCTTATATAGCCCACCAACATCCTCTGTCCATGGGATTTCCCAGACAAGAATACTGGAACGAGTTGCCATTTTCCTCTCCAGGGGATCTTCCCGACCCAGGGACTGAACCCGAGTCTCCTACACTGGCAGGATTCTTTACCACTGAGCCACCTGGGAAGACCAGACAAGGAATTACTAGACCACGGGGAATTCACACGTAGCTCAGTCGGTAGAGCATCTGCCTGCAATGTTGGAGACCTGGATTCACTTTCCAGACAAGAATACTGGAACGAGTTGCCATTTTCCTCTCCAGGGGATCTTCCCGACCCAGGGACTGAACCCGAGTCTCCTACACTGGCAGGATTCTTTACCACTGAGCCACCTGGGAAGACCAGACAAGGAATTACTAGACCACGGGGAATTCACACGTAGCTCAGTCGGTAGAGCATCTGCCTGCAATGTTGGAGACCTGGATTCACTTCCTGAGTTGGGAAGATCCCCTGGAGAAGGAAATGGCAACCCACTCCAATATTCTTGCCTGGGAAATCCCATGGACAGAGGAGCCTAGCAGGCTTCAGTTCATGGGATCACAAGAGTCGGCCACGACTTAGCAATAATTTCTTTCTTCTTTCTAGACCATTAAAAAAGCACTTTTCTCGATAAAAATTTTAGAACATTTAGAAGTTTTATAATTCTACTTTTCTCACTGATAGATATAACATATAAAGAATATGTAATCAAAGATTTTTGAGCCCCCCATTGACCACCTCCATTTTACCCATTAAAAGATAGGGAAGTTATCTCCTAGAAGAATGTCACATATTTGCATATGAAGAGTACAAAAGTAAAAGGATGATCATTACAGCAGTTTTACTATTACAGTTTGTAATTGGGCAAAACTGGAAAAAAATGTGAAAAACCTAAATGTCTATAATTGGGTACTGGATAGATACTATTGATATGATATACTACTAAACAGTAGGTAAGAGGAATAAAAAATACATCTATAGAAACAAAGCACACATTTTTCATGGATACATATGAATAAGAAGAATGCACTTTAAACTGATGATAATCTTTGGTTGCTACTGGGAAGGAACAAGGGCCACAGGCCTGGATGGCATGAATAAGGGTAGGGTTTGGTGTGCAAGTCAAAGGCATTTCCCACTTTCTCTGCACAAAAGCTGCAGCTCCCATTTAAACAGGGTGAAATGAACACACACACAGCTCTCTGCAAACTCCTGCAGCCTCATTTGGAATGGCTGTATTTTAAAAGGTATAAACACACAAAGAGAAAGTAGGAAGAAAAGGAAGCACATGAGAACTATCAGCAGAATAATAGAAGATGAACAGTAGGAAGACAAGTGACTGAATACTCAGCAAGAAAAGACAGCTGGAGTCTAAGACCACAGGAGGAAAAGTCACAATGAGCAGGCCAGTTGTGCTGTAAAATCCCCACAGGGACAAGAATTAAGAGGTACCAGGAACCACTGCCGACAGAGGTGAGGCACGGGAATGATAACAAGAGAACTGGTTGGAATTCTAAGAAGTTAGATCTCCCAGATCTCCTCTCTGTCCCCAGTCGGGCAATACTCTCCTCCGGGTCCAGATGAAAACAGGAGATTTATATTCTGAATGGACTATATCAGAGAGGTTCTGCAATAGAGGCTTCCCACATGGCGCAGTGGTAAAGAACTTGCCTGCAATGGAGGAGACTAGGGTTCGATCCCTGGGTTGGGAAGGTCCCTTGCAGAAGGGAATGGCTACCCACTCCAGTATTCTCGCCTGGAGAATTCCATGGACAGAGGAGCCTGGCAGGCTACAGTCTCTGAGGTCCCAGAGTCAGACACAACTGAGCTAATGCTTTTCTGGAACAGAAGACATTAGCTCAAGGAGTACAGAGAGAGTGAGGTGCCACACTCTGTAAGCCAAAGTATTAAGTCAAAGACCTGTACAAAATGGTGATACCACTAGCTCTCTCCTTCAACTTGACTCCCAAAGCTGTCCCAACAGTGGCAGCCCTACAACTCCAACCCCAGCCTGCTCTCTGCTACCTGCCAAACAGTGACCAGCTGAAGGAAAAACACCTTCAAGGTACAGACAATTGGGGGAATTTAAAAAACACAACATCCAGCTCCCGACTCGACGACAGTCGACAAGTAGGGCCCGCAACACCGAATGTGTCAGTTCTCACTGTGAATGATCTACCAAGGCCCAGCAGATAAGTAAGCACTACTGCTACATGAAGGCTGGCAACCAAAATAAACAAAAGGAGGAACTGAAAGAAAACAGAGATAATGAAGCTCCCACAACAAATACTCTCAGAGAGACAAAGACAAGCACAAAATGCTATTTTAAAAAAACAAAAAGAAACATCTAAGAACATGAGCAATGTGCTAGTAATTTAAAATAATATCAAAAAACAAAAAAAATCAGCAACAACCAATAGGTTATTTCCCAGAGAAGTGACTCAAAAGAAAAAGAGAACAGGCTGCATCAAGAAAAGTCCCATATACAACAAACAGAAGTTCCAAAAAGAGGAGACAGAAAAGGAAGGAGGAGGACAGTGAGTTTTCCCCAAATTAAAAGACCTGAGTCTTCAGGTTTATTTAATAAGGCGAAATGCCCCGCACAATGAATGAAAAAAGACCCATTCCACAGCATGACCCCACACTTCCAATGCAGCAGCATAGGTTCAATCTCTGGTCGGGGAACTAAGATGCAGTGATGCACCCCAAAACAGAAACAAAACCAAAAAACCACAATATATCCTGGAAATCACTCTTTCATTTTACAGACATTCCTCCTCGTTCTCTTCTCAGCTGTATAATGCTCCATGATGCAAACATACCAAAGTTTGTTTATGGAGCTACTTCCCTACATGAAGGCATTTAGATGGCTTTTAAATATTTTACAAAGAAAAACACCACTGCCTTGAACAACCTTGTGAATTTGTGCTTTTATATTATTGAAGATATATCTTCAGGGTAAATTCTTGAAGTAGAAAGGATGAATAAGAAGGTAGATGTAAAAGTAATTTTGTTAACAGCCAAGTTGCCCTCAAAAAAAGTTGTACAGATTCGTGTTCCTAAAGCGAAGTATGACAATGATTGTTTTCCCACAGCCTTAAAAGGAGAAAACATTGTTGATACTTTAAATTTTGTTGCTTTATGTGTTTCAAGTAACACAACCACACTGAAGGAGGGCAAGGGTGGATCTAAAGCAAGTAGCAACTCCTGAAGTTAATATTTTCACTATATACACACGGGCAATTCTGGAAGCATTAAATGTTTATTCTAGAACTTAGCAAATAAGTAGATACAAAGCAGATAAAGTAGGGAGCCAAACCTAAATTTAACAGCCAAAAAATACAAGGCTTCCATAGAAGAAACTGTAGTAAATATTCACTGGCCAAGAAAGATTTCTAGAAAACACTTTATCCTTTAAAAATGCTTATAAAATGATAAAATTTGCAATTTCTCAAAATTGCAGATTTCTAATCAAAGACAGCTTAATAAAAATGAAAAGGCAGGGACTTCCCTGGTGGTTCAGAGGTTGGACATGGTGTTTCCACTGCCATGGCCCTAGGTTTGATCCCTGATCAGGGAACTAAAACCCCACATACTGCGAGGGGAAGGGGGGCAGATCTTAAAAAAGAAAAGGCAGCCAGAAGACTGGGAAAAATATCTGCAAAACATATATCTCACAAAGGATTTGTATCCATAGCGTATTGTTTTTTTAAATCTACAAATGAAAACCAAAATGACTATACTTCGACTTAGAAATAAAAAGGAAAATGCTGCTATTTTCTTCCTTCCATTACATGTGTGTGTATGAGAAAGGTGGAGAGAGGAGCCCCAGTGGCCAAGAGTAGGATGTCAGAGTCTTAGTGGGGAACAGAAGGTATGCACATCTGAGGGTAGCATTCATGGTGCGGGAGTGAGAGCTCAAGAAGGGTGAAACTCCCAAACAAGGAATGACAAGAGGCAGCTCAAATTNTGTGTGTGTGTGTGTGTGTGTGTGTGTGTGTGTGTGTGTGTAGGGTGGGGAGGTCAGAGTTTGTGCAGGTGGGTCCATCATCCATGGGGGCCAAGCGTGTGTGTGTGTGTGTGTGTGTGTGTGTGTGTGTGTGTAGGGTGGGGAGGTCAGAGTTTGTGCAGGTGGGTCCATCATCCATGGGGGGCAAGCCAGGAGACGGGGTTGGAGCTGGGAGTCTAAGATGGGTCAAGAGGTCATATTCATGAGGGAAGGACAGCAACAGTGACAGGAGAGATTATCTAAGAGACCGGGAAGATTAAACAAGTAAATATATTAAGAGAGATATATTAGAGATATGTATGTAAATATACGCAAATATTCTTTAGCCTCTTCTCACTAAGAGGAACTGGGTTCAACAACACCCCAATAACAGCAAGCATATCTAGAACCTAGATCTTGGCTTCCAAATACCACTACACAATAAAAGAACCCGTGTCAAGGCAGGCAAAGTACACAGTGAGCCTAAATCATCTTTCACCAGAAAGATGACATCACTCCAAGAATGATGGGAATATGTCAAAGGGACACACAAGCCAGATTGACGAAACTCCCACCAGCCGAATCAGGGACAACATGAACATCCGCAACTAGAGTAGCCCCCGCTCACTGCAACTAGAGAAAGCCCATGCACAGCAATGAAGACCCAGTGCAGTCACAAATAAATTAGTAAGTTGTAACACACCAAATGAAACAGAAAACTAGGATATCATATCGATATAAACAACCGAAAATTTAGAATGGTATATCACAGTTTCAAAGCCCCTCCCACAAAATAGTTATTTAAGGGCGGCGGGGGCGGAGAGGAGCTTTACACCTATGAAATCTGGCAGATGCTCCTTACCAAGTGACATCCTTAGTAATAGGACAAGTTGAGATAATGAGCAAACTGAGAAGATGCATTAAGAAGCGTCACTTCTCTGACGTGCCTGACACAGATGCATAACTGGACTCATGAGTAAACCTAAGAAAACCCCAATGGACCACATTTTGTGAAGTAAGTATGACATAATCTTCAAAAGAGTCAGGGCCATGAAAGTCAAGGAAGAGGAAGGAACTTTTCTAGACTGAAGGAGACCAAAGGATTACAGCAACCGCACACAACACGTAAACTCTGACTCGGACTCTTTAGGCATAAAGGCCACTACAGGGACAATTGAGCAAAACTTAAACGGAATCCGAAGAACAGACGGCAAAAACGCCACAATGTAATTTTTGAATGTGATACATGTATTAAGAACATGTGGTACAGGTCCTTAACTGAAAAGTTATACATTTAAATATTATAACAAGCCTCTAAAATGGTTCCGGAAAAGCAATAAATTTTGCACTGTACTTAAAATTTTTTTGAAAGCTTATCATTGTTAACAAATAAAAATAAATTCTTTTTTAAATGGGAAAAACTTGGGGTGGGAGGTGAGAGGGGGGTTCAGGATTGGGAACTCATGTACACCCGTGGGTGATTCATGTCAATGTATGGCAAAACCAATATTGTAAAGCAAAAATTTTTTTAAATAAAAATGGGAAAAATTTTAATAGACAACTTATATGACACGAATGATCAGTAAGAACATGAAGAAAAGGTACTCAACAACATTTATCATGAAAAATATCAATTAAATGAGGTATGTGTAAAAAAATCATATATTCACCAACACAGTACAATTTTTCACAAAATTCAATACACATTCGTGAGAAAAACTTTCCGCAAACTAGGAACAGAATAGAACCTTCTCAACTCAATAAAGAGCATCTACTGGTATCTACAGGCTAACAAACACTAATGATAAAAGACAGAGTGTGCTCAGTCACTCAGTGGTGCCCAGTTTTTTGCCACATGGACTGCAGTCTGCCAGGGTCATCTGTCCACTACACTTTCTAGGCAAGAATACTGGAGTGGGTTGCCATTTCCCTCCAGGTTATCTTCCCAACCCAGGGGTCAAACCAGCATCTCCTGCACTGCTGTCCCACTAAGACTGAGAAGAAGGCAAGGATGTCCACACTCACCACTCCTATTTAACCTATCACCTGAAATCCTAGCCAGTGAAATCAGGCAAGAAAAGGAAATACAAGGCACACACATCAAAAAGAATATATACATAACTGGCCCTATTCACAGATAACATGACAATCTATATAGAAAATCCCAAAGAATCTAAAGGAAAAATTCCTACAACAGGTGACTTTATCACATTCACAGGATATAGGCCAACATTTAAAAAAAAAAAAAAAATCCTGTCTATATGCTAGCAATCAACAATTAGAACCAAAATTAAAAGCACCACACTATTTACAAGTTAAGGTATGTATCTAACAAGTCATGTATAGACTCTGGATGCTAAAACCCAAAACTGTTGATGAAAATATCAAAAACAATTTTAAGTAAATGAAAAGTCATACCATCCATAAAATGGAAGAGTCAACATAGTTGTCATTTCTCCCCAAAGTGATCTGTTGGTTTAATATATTTACTACTAAAATCTTAAAATATTTTATAGATATAGTTAAGACAGTTCTGTACGGAAAAGCAAAGATACCATAATAGGTAAAACAGTTCTGAAGAAGAATAAAATTGGAGGAATCACATCACCTAATTTAAAAACTTATCATAAGGCTATACAACAGTAATCAAGACAACACTGTACTGACAGAGGAAAAGGCATATAGGTATAAATGGAACAGACACCAAAAGCGGAACCACATACAATACAGCCAACTGATTTTTTACAGAGGTATCAAACAACTTAAGGGCCTCCAAGGTGGCTCAGTGGTAAAGAATCCACGTGCCAACGCAGAAGACACAGGTTCAGTCTCCTGGTCAGAAGACCCCCTGGAGAAGAAGATGGTAAGCCACTCCAGTATTCTATCCTGGGAAATCCCACGGACAGAGGGGCCTGGCAGGCTACAGTCCATGGGGTCACAAACAGCCAGACACGACTTAGCAGCTAAACAACAACAACAGACATTATCAGAGCTGTATTTCAGAATCATTCTGACAGGAATCGGAACACTGCATTATGGCGAAGAGTCTGAAAACCAGAGAGCGCTAAGTAAGAAACTCTTGCAATTGTTAGGCCAGGGGTAATTACTGCCTGAGTAAGAATGTCAGAACTGTAAGGAAAAAGACTGCTATGAGCATAAGAATGAATGAAAGGCACACATATAGGCCACTTCTGTAAAAGAAAGGAAAGGAAATAAGAAAACATATATCTGTGTATCTTTATAAAAACAAACACAGGAACGATAAACTCTACCTCCAAATCACTGCAGATGGTGACTGCAGCCATGAAATTAAAAGACTCTTGCTCCTTGGAAGAAAAGCTATGATCAACCTAGACAGCATATTAAAAAGCAGAGACATTACTTTGCCAACAAAGGTCCGTCTAGTCAAAGCTGTGGTTTTTCCAGTAGTGATGTGTGAATGTAAGAGTTGGACTATAAAGAAAGCTGAGCACCGAAGAATTGATGCTTTTGAACTGTGGTGCTGGAGAAGACTCTTGAGAGTCCCTTGGACTGCAAGGAGATCCAACTAGTCCATCCTAAAGGAAATCCAGTCCTGAATATTTATTGGAAGGACTGATGCTGAAGCTGAAACTCCAATACTTTGGCCACCTGATACAAAGAACTGACTCACTGGAAAAGAGCCAGATGCTGGAAAAGATTAAAGGCAGGAGGAAAAGGGGACAACAGAGGATGAGATGGTTGGATGGTATCACCAACACGATGGACAGGAGTCTGAGTAGGCTCCAGGAGTTGGTGATGGACAGGGAAGCCTGGCGTGCTGCAGTCCGTGGGTTTGCAAAGAGTCAGACATGATTGAGCAACTGAACTGAACTGAACAACTTAAAAGCAAGACTCAAAAGGATACATTTCTAAGTAACTTTATCTGCATTTCAGAACAACGTTCAAAAATATTAATATGAATACAAAAATATCCAGAATCCAAGGTTTAACTCACAATGTCTGTCATCCAATAAAAAATTATTAGGAATTCAAACCAGAGGAATTTAACCTATAATGACAAGAAAAAATAAACAGAAACAGACCCCAAAATGGCACATGGCTGGACTACTGAGGAGTCTACAGAAAGTCATAAGCAAACCTTGAAGACACTGGGACTGTGGGCTCAGTCCCGGACCACTGCAATAAAGCGCCTGTCACAATGAAGCAAGTCGCACCAGGCTTTTGGTCAACACTGAAACCAGACTGATTATATTCTTTGCAGCCAAAGATGGAGAAGCTCTACACAGTAAACAAAAACAAGACCAGGAGCTGACTGTGGCTCAGATCATGAACTCCTTATTACCAAATTCAGACTGAAATTGAAGAAAGTAGGGAAAACCGCTAGACCATTCAGGTGTGACCTAAATCAAATCCCTTACGACTATACAGTGGAAGTGAGAAATAGATTTAAGGGCCTAGATCTGATAGATAGAGTGCCTGATGAACTATGGAATGAGGTTCGTGACACTGTACAGGAGACAGGGATCAAGACCATCCCCATGGAAAAGAAATGCAAAAAAGCAAAATGGCTGTCTGGGGAGGCCTTACAAATAGCTGTGAAAAGAAGAGAGACAAAAAACAAAGGAGAAAAGGAAAGATATACACATCTGAATGCAGAGTTCCAAAGAATAGCAAGAAGAGATAAGAAAGCCTTCTTCAGC
>SJYX01023329.1:11946-27713 GCA_006410675.1 Oreotragus oreotragus | reverse complement strand
CCCTTATGGCAGAAAGTGAAGAGGAGCTAAAAAGCCTCTTGATGAAAGTGAAAGTGGAGAGTGAAAAAGTTGGCTTAAAGCTCAACATTCAGAAAACGAAGATCATGGCATCCAGTCCCATCACTTCATGGGAAATAGATGGGGAAACAGTGACACACTTTATTTTTGGGGGCTCCAAAATCACTGCAGATGGTGACTGCAGCCATGAAATTAAAAGACGCTTACTCCTTGGAAGAAAAGTTATGACCAACCTGGATAGTATATTCAAAAGCAGAGACATTACTTTGCCGACTAAGGTCCATCTAGTCAAGGCTATGGTTTTTCCTGTGGTCATGTATGGATGTGAGAGTTGGACTGTGAAGAAGGCTGAGCTCCAAAGAATTGATGCTTTTGAACTGTGGTGTTGGAGAAGACTCTTGAGAGTCCCTTGGACTGCAAGGAGATCCAACCAGTCCATTCTGAAGATCAGTCCTGAGATTTCTTTGGAAGGCATGATGCTAAAGCTGAAACTCCAGTACTTTGGCCACCTCATGCGAAGAGTTGACTCACTGGAAAAGACTCTGATCCTGGGAAGGATTAGGGGCAGGAGGAGAAGGAGACGATCGAGGATGAGATGGCTAGATGGCATCACTCACTCGATGGACTTGAGTCTGAGTGAACTCCGGGAGTTGGACAGGGAGGCCTGGCGTGCTGCGATTCATGGGGTCGCAAAGAGTCAAACACAACTGAGTGAGTGAACTGAACTGAACTGTAGTCTATTAACTGTGTGATAGCGTTACGTCTAAGAAAATAACGTACATATCTTAATTAAAAACTTTACTGTTTAAAAAATGCTAACCATCACCTAAGACTTCATCAAGTCATTATCTTTTTTGCTGGTGGAGGGTCTCACCTTGATGTTTATAGCTAGACTGGTCAGGATTGTGGTTAAAGCCTAGAGTGGCCACTGCAATTTCTTAAAATGAGACAATAAAATATGCCAAATCAAAAGATTCTTTCATGAAAAATTTATCCATAGCAGGTAATGCTATTCGATAGCGTTCTACCCACAGTGGAACCTCTTTCAAAACTGGAGTCAATCCTCTCAAACCCTGCCACTGCCTTACCAACTAAGTTTATGTAATATTCTAAATTCTTTGCTGTCAGTTCAACAATCTTCACAGCATCTTTTCCAGGAAAAGAAACCACCTCAAGAAATCACTTTCTCTGCTCATCCATAACAATCAGCTCTTCATCTGTTCAGGTTTTATCCTGAGATTAAAGCAGTTCGGTTCCCTCTTCAAGCTGCACTCCTAGTTCTGGTTCCCTTGCTGTTTCCACCACGTCTGCATTTATTTCCTCCACTGAGGTCGTGAACCGTTCAAAGTCAGTCATTCGTGACTGTTGGAATCAACTTCTTCTTTTAAACTCCTGCTTATTTAATGTCAGTATTTTGACCTCTTCCCACAAATCATGAATGTTCTGAATGGCATCTAGAATGGTTAATCCTTTCCAGTTTACTTTGCTAATCCTTTACAATTTACTTTGCCAGGACCCATCAGAGTAACAACTATCTATGGCAGCTTTATCCTTACAAAATCTATGTCTTAAGAATAAGACTTGAAAGTTGAAATAACTGCTTCATCCATGGCTATAGAACAGATGTTGTGTTAATGAGCATGAAAACACTAATCATGTTGTACATCTCCATCAAAGCTCTTGGGTGACCAGCCGCATTGTCAGTAAGAATTCTGAGTTTTCTTTTCCTGAGCAGTAGTGGATTTAAAGTGTTCAGCAAACTGTGTTATAAACAGATCTACTCTCACCCAGGCTTTGCTGTTCTATTTCTAGAACACAAATAGATTTACCATTAATTCTTCAGGGCCCCATGATTTTCAGAATGGTAAAGGAGCACTGATTTCAACTTAAAGTCACTAGCTGCATTAGCCCCTAATAAGAGTCAGCCTATCCTTTTAAAGCTAAGCTTTGACTTCTCCTCTCTAGCTATGAAAGTCCTAGATGGCATCTTCCTCCAACAGAAGGCCACAGTATAGCCATCTTCGTTACTTATCTTAGCGAGGTCTTCTGGATAACTTGCTCCAGCTTCTCTATCAGCACCTGTGGCTTCACCTTGCATTTTTATGTTACAGAGATGGGCTTCTCTTCTCAAACTTAATAAACCAACCTCTGCTAGCTTCAGACTTCTCTTCTGCAGCTTCCTCACCTCTCCAGTCTTCAGAGAACTAGAGAGAGCTGGGCCACATTCTGGATGAGGCTTTGATTTAGGGGAATGTTGTGGCTGGTGTGTTCTTCTATCCAGACCACTTAAGACTTTCTCCACATCAGCATTAAGGCTGCTTTGCTTTCTTATCATTCCTGTGTTCACTGGAGTAGCACTTTTAATTCCTTCAAGAACTATTCTTTTGCATTCATAACCTGGCTAATCTGGCACAAGAGGTCTAGTTTTTAGCCCATCTTGGGTTTTAACATGCCTTCTTCACTAAGCTTAATCATTTCAAATTTTTGACTTAAAGTAAGAAACACAGATGAACACTTAAGAAGCCATTGTAGGATTATTAATTGGCCTAATTTCAATACTGTTATGTCTCAGGAACAGGGAGTCCCAAGGAGGAGGAGAGAGATGGGGGAACAGCTTAGTCAGTGGAACAGTCAGAACACACAGAAAACTTACTAAGTGCACAGTTCATGGCACCCCACAACAATTATAACAGTAACATGAAAGATCACTGATCACCATAACAAACAACAGTAATGAGAAAGTTTAAAATATTGCTAAAATTAGCAAAATGTAACACAGAGATATGATGGGAGCAAACGCTGTCGGAAAACAATGCCAACAGACTCGCTCCAGGAAGAGCTGCCATAACCTTTCAAGTAAAACAAAACAGAACACATTCCACGCAAAGCACAAGGCATGTCTATATATTTCACGTCATGAAAATTAAGCATATTAAGCAGAGATACGTAAAACATAAACAACACCCAAACATATCTAACACTACGGAAAAAAAAGATTGGTGACAATGAGGATGCAGCAGCAGAAACTATCCAAAACAAAACCAGAAAAAAACAGAAACAGCACATCAGTAAGTTTTGAAACAATCTCAAGCGATCAAACTATAAATTATAGGCCCCAGAGGGGTGGGTAGAAGTCAGAGAAAAATATTTGAAGAAATAATGGCTGAATATTTATCAAATTTGACCCAAGAAATGTAACAAAACCCAGGCAACAGGAAACATGAATCAAATCATGTCAAGGCTCATTGTAATGAAACTGCTGAAAAGCAGAAATGAAAAGAAAATCTTAGAAAATTGCTGACAATCTAGGACTCCACACTTTTGACTGCTGTGGGTCCGGGTTCGATTTCTGCTCAGGACACTCTAAAGATCCCAAGTAACATGACTAAAAGATACTGCCTGCTACAACTAAGACCTAGCACAGCAATAAATAATGAGATAAACATAAATAATAAGATAAATAATTTATAAATTACTTTATAAATATAAATAATAAGAAAAAAATTTTAAGAAAAATCTTAAAAAGGAGAAGAAAAAGATACTTAGGAACAAAGATTAAAATAAGAGTACACATCAGAAATAATGGAAGCCAGAAACAGAGGTGGGCTGCCGTCTATGGGGTCACACAGTCGGACACGACTGAAGTGACTTAGCAGCAGCAGCAGCAGAAACAGAGGAGTAAATCCTCAAAGTACAGAAAGAAAAAAAAAATTATCAATGAAGAATTCTGTAACAAGCGAAAAGTATCCTTCAAGAAAGAAGGAGAAATAATTTTTCAGACACACAAATGCTTTAAAATACCATCACCAGCAGACTTGCACTACAAGAAACATTAAAGAAAGTCCTTCTAGCAGAATGAAAATTTCAGATAGGCAATAAAGAACACCAGACATTTCTTAAATCTCTCAAAAAGACTCTAAAAGGACTGCTTAAATGAAAAATAATAACAATGTACTGTGGCGTTTATAACGTCTGTGCAAGTAGAGCGTATGACAACAGCAGGACAAAAACTTGGGGTGTGGGGAGTGAAGTACACTGCTATAAGGCTCCTAAATACAGGTAGAGTAGCACAGCACTACTTGAAGGCAAAGTGTGATGTTAAATATCTATACAATGAATACTAAAGTAACCACTAAGAGACAGAAGAAGAAAAATTATATTTTTTTCAAATCCATAATGCAAAAGAAGTCAGAATAAGAAAAAACGAACAAAGAATAGATGACACAAATAGAAAACAACTAACAAGACAGCAGATTTAAACTCTATAACATCAGTAATCATACTAAATGTAAACGGTCTACACACACAACAGAAAGGCAGACATTAACAAATTGCATAAAAGCAAGATCCAACTATAAACAAACCTACCAAAATACTCATATGAAATACAAAGACAGGATAAAAGAAAAAGGAAAAAATACAAACCACGCAAACACTAATCAAAAGAAAGGAGTGGCTATATTATTATGAGATAAAGCAGATTCTAGAGCAAAGAATATTACCTTTGCTCCAGAAATGGTAAAGATGATCATTTCAAAATGACAGAGGAATCAGTTCATCAAGAGGAACCTAAATGTTTTTGTGCCTTTAAAGTGAATTTTAAAATACCTGAAGTAAAAACTGGTAAAACTAAAAGAAATACATAAACCCACAGCTAGAAATTTCAATATCCCCTCCCTCTATACAGTTATAATGCTAGCCTAAGTGGATAGAAAGTCAGTAAGATGAGTAAGAAAATACATAGTTCTAAAAAGCACTATCCACCAACAAGCTAATCAACATTTACAAAACACACCACTCCACAGCAGAATATACACTGTTTTCAAGTACACGTGGAACATTTATCCAGACCGATTGTATTCTGGGCCATAATACAAGCCTCAATAAATTTAAAAGGATTCAAATCATACAAGGTGTATTCTCTTACCACAACAATAATTACATTAAAAATCAGTAGCAAAAAGATCTCTGGATATTTCCCAAATATACTGAAATTAAATATCAACCTCCAAATAACCAGTAATTTTAAAAAGCAATAGAAAAATTATAAAGGCATTCTGAACAGAATAAAAATACATCAAATTGTGCTATACACATTAAATGCTTACGTTAGGAAAGAGGGACGTCTCAAATAAATACCTCAGCTTCCATCAGGAGAAAAATGGGGAGAAGGGAGCAAATTAAACCAAAATCGAGTGTAAGAAAGAAAATAATAAAACAAGCAGAGATCAACAAAACAGAAAACAGAAAAACCATAGAGAAGAGCTAAAGAAACTAAAAGCTGATTTTTCAGGTAATTACTAAAACTGACGAACCACTGCTGCTGCTGCTGCTAAGGTGCTTCAGTCGTGTCCAACTCTGTGCAACCCCATAGACGGCAGCCCACCAGGCTCCCCTGTCCCTGGGATTCTCCAGGCAAGAACACTGGCGTGGTTGCCATTTCCTTCTCCAATGCATGCAGGTGAAAAGTGAAAGTGAAGTTGCTCAGTCGTGTCCGACTCTGTGCGACCCCATGGACTGCAGCCCACCAGGCTCCTCCGTCCATGGGATTTTCTAGGCAAGAGCACTGGGGTGGCGTGCCACTGCCTTCTCCAGATGAACCACTAGGCAGATTAATAAAGACAGAGATACAAATTACCAGTATCAGGAGGACAGCAATGACATTACTACAGATCCCACAAATGTTAAAAAGATAAGGAAATAAACATTATAAACAGCCTTAGGACAATAATTTTGACAATCCGGATGAAAAGGACACAAACTACTGAAACTCACCCAGGAAGAAAGAGATAACCTAAACAGCTCTATATCTATAGAAGAAATTGAGTTTATAATTAAAAATCTCCAGCTTCAGATGGCTCCTTAGGTGAACTCTATTTAAGGAAGAAATAATAGCAATTCTATAAAAACTCTTTCAGAAAATCTAAAAGGAAAAGATAGCTTTCAATTGCTATAATCTCAATGTGTCCCCCACATCCTCTTCCAAATTCAAACACTGGAATCCTTATGTCCATTGTGACAGTATTCAAAGGCGGGACCTTTGAGCTGTGATTAAGGGATGAGGTGGATTATTAGTGACCTCATGAATGGAATCAGCACTCTTATAACCGTGTGATGGTATAATAAGAAGTCCGCAACTTAGGGGACTTCTCTAGCAGAACAGTGGTTAAGACTCTGTACTTCCAGTGCAGGGGACACAAGCTCAATCTCTGGTTGGGGAACTAAGATCCCACATGCTATGCGGCAAAGCCACGGGGAAAAAAAAAATCTGCAACTCAGAAGAGGGCCCTCATCCTACCATGAGGGACCCTTGGATCTTCTAGCTTCCAAAATGGTGAGAAATAAATTTCTGCTGTTTATGAGCCACACCATCTGCAGTATTCTGCTACAGCAACCCAAAGACACTAATTCATTCTGTAAGAACAGCATTATTCTCACATGAAAAGAAAACTGCAGTCCAATACACCTCATAAACGCATATATTTTCATTGCTAACAAATGTTAACAATAGTTGAATCTGGGTAAATGATATAAGGGTATTTTTGTAGTATTTATTTTCTCCTTGCAACTTTTCTGTGAGTTGAGAATTATTTCCTAATTAAAAGTTTTTTGGTTTTTGTTTTTTACAAATAACAATACATGAAAATACTGTTAGCCGAGTTCCTGGAACAAATTAAAGTGAAAGTGAAGTCGCTCAGTCGTGTCCGACTCTTTGCGACCCCGTGGACTGTAGCCTACCAGGCTCTTCCGTCCATGGGATTTTCCAGGCAAGAATACTGGAGTGGGTTACCATTTCCTTCTCCAGGGGAACTTCCCGACCCAGGGATCGAACCCGGGTCTCCCACATTGGAGGCAGGCGCTTTAACCTCTGAGCCACCAGGGAAGCAGAGCTCAATAAATGCTAACTATAATATAATCACCTAATTCAACTCCTCATATTATAGATGATGAAACTGAGGCTCAGAGAATAAGTAATTTATCCAAAGTCATTCTATTAGTTAATGACTAAAAGTCCAGTCTCCAGGTTCAGCCTTTCCCCTACTCCCTGACCACCATAGACACAATTTCATAATGACTCACTAACTTGTTTAAAACAGAACAAAAATGGGAAATACATTTCTGGTTCTTTTTCTAGTTATGTCGTAATATGCCTAAAGGAAAAATATCTCCACCATACAAACAAGCCATTTTGGGGAACTTCACCAAAAGTTTAGGATAAGAAAGGAGAATAAGAAGGTGAGACCTTGGTCTGAGTTAAATGGATAAGATAAACAGACTGATCAGAGAGGAAAATTAGGAGAGATAATGAGAGACTGTGAACTAGAATATATACCCTGATTCTGTCAGGGTAAGAGAAAAGATAGGATTACTATGAAAAAGGGCTAATGTGATCTAGCAGCTGACTGCACGTAAAAGAAGAAAAAGAAGTCAGGAGTAACTCCGCTTCTGAGAAGACAGTGAGGGCACAGACAGAAGCAGGAAGCCGAAGAGGAAGGCTGACCTGTGGCGCCAGAAAGAGGGCGCTAGATAAAGGCAAGGTGAAGCTGTGCTAACAGTGGGAGCTTCACGTGGAAATGTCCTTTCGGGCATGCGGATCTGGAGTTCTTGAATTACAGACAAAACTTTGGGCATTTGCCCACTCAGCTGTGACAGCTGAAGATAGGATCACTAGGGTCTTAGCTGGCAGTCCAGTGTTTAGACTGTGCTTTGAATCAGGCGGCGTGGGTTCAATCCCTGGTTCCCAGGCATGTGGGAACTAAGATCCCACGTGCAAAGGGGCACAGATTAGATCACTTTTAAAAAAAAAGGAAGAAGATGATCTTGGGAATTCCCCAGAGGTCCAGTGGTCAAGACTTGGCTCTTTCACTGCCCAGGTTCAGTCACTGGTTGGGGTTAGCCATGTGGTGTGGTAGAATTAAAAAGAAAAAAAAAGAAAAGAAAAGATGAGGAATCTTTTCTCTATTTAAAGTGAAGTCGCTCAGTCATATCTGACTCTTTGCGACCCCACAGACTGTAGCCTAACAGGCTCCTCTGTCCATGGGATTTTCCAGGCAATAGTACTGGAGTGGTTAGAGACATATTTAAACTCAGAAAACAACACTGGGCCACTGCAGTGATTCTTTACCATAAGAACAAGTGATAAGGAAGAACTGTGCTAGAGCACAAGGCAATCAAAACACCCTGATCAATCAAAGTGCAAAGGGCCATTGATGATGTCAACTGATATATCCTTGATATATATCTGACACAGTGCTTTGTGAGTGAGGTGAAAAATCCCAACGACACCACAGCTGCATCATCAGTAGTATGATTCTGACAGAACTCAGAAACTTCTGTGTTTTAGTGAGTTACACTTGTTTTACAGGATGTAACAAGTGAGCAAATGTGTCATGGATCTTCCAGTGAACATGGCAGACAGGCCTGACACAGCAGCTCTTATCTCCCAACCCAAATATGTAGAAAAACTGTGCAAAAGACAACACATACAAATTGGCAAGTCCAAAAGCAAGATAGGAAATTCCTTGAGGCTAGATACAAGCTACCAGGCCAAACAACTCACAGGGCTACTAAAACCAGATATAGGACTTAGGGTTTGGAGCTGGTGTTCCTGAAAGAAACTAAGAGACAAGAAATTGAAAATTAATCAAATGCATAATATTCCAAAGCCAGCAAAAAATTACACAGGAATAACATGAACTCTCATTTCCAGTCCCTGAAATAGAAGTCTCCCATTTGCCAGAAGTCAAGAGGTGAAAAAATAACCTCTGAGAAAATGAAACCCCATCATCACAAGTATGAGCTCCAAAATTCACTGTACCCAAACAGTCCAGGAACCCCAAGCCAAGAAATTAGCCTAACCACAGGGATCATGCTACAGAAACCTGCCAGGTTCAAGAGAAGCTCAAAACTTCCTTACAGGGACACCTCCACACACACACACACAAAAACAATTCCACAAATGATAAGCTTATAAGTCAAACTTTAAAACTATATAAAGAAATGAGCCATCCAAGACAGGAAGGATTTTCAGTAGACACAACAAATAGGCAATTTCAGGCCTCCAGATCAAAGTACAGAAATAAAGTTAAAAAGAACAGGACAGAATGAGCATTACATGAATTTCAAGAAGAATCAGACAGAAAATCTAGAAATGAAAATGTGATTATAAAGCGGAATGCTCAATCAAAACTAAATTAGTAAACTTTATCTGAAATTAGTATTCTTGATCTGAAACAACCTCACAGAATGTAGCACGAAAAAACAGAGACAGAAAATATGAAAGCACTGAAGGCAGTATGAGAAGTTTTAACACTGAAATATCAGTAAGTATCGATCTCAGAAGAGGAAGCAAGAAAGACAATATTCAAAGATGTACTGGGGACTTCCTAGTGGTCCAGCAGTTAAGAATGAACCTTCCAGGGCAGAGTTCGTGGGTTCAACTCCTGGTTCGAGAACTGAGATCTCACAAGCCACGGGGCAGCTAAACTGGTGAGCTGCAACTATTAAGCCTGCGCTCCCGTGAGCGACAAGGGCCCACACCCAGCAATGAAGACCCCGTGTGCCGCAACTAAGACCCCCAACATGGACAAAAACAGAGAAATAAAATTAAACAGAGAAAGAAAAAAAAAAAANACTTCCAGTGCAGGGGACACAAGCTCAATCTCTGGTTGGGGAACTAAGATCCCACATGCTATGCGGCAAAGCCACGGGGAAAAAAAAAATCTGCAACTCAGAAGAGGGCCCTCATCCTACCATGAGGGACCCTTGGATCTTCTAGCTTCCAAAATGGTGAGAAATAAATTTCTGCTGTTTATGAGCCACACCATCTGCAGTATTCTGCTACAGCAACCCAAAGACACTAATTCATTCTGTAAGAACAGCATTATTCTCACATGAAAAGAAAACTGCAGTCCAATACACCTCATAAACGCATATATTTTCATTGCTAACAAATGTTAACAATAGTTGAATCTGGGTAAATGATATAAGGGTATTTTTGTAGTATTTATTTTCTCCTTGCAACTTTTCTGTGAGTTGAGAATTATTTCCTAATTTAAAGTTTTTTGGTTTTTGTTTTTTACAAATAACAATACATGAAAATACTGTTAGCCGAGTTCCTGGAACAAATTAAAGTGAAAGTGAAGTCGCTCAGTCGTGTCCGACTCTTTGCGACCCCGTGGACTGTAGCCTACCAGGCTCTTCCGTCCATGGGATTTTCCAGGCAAGAATACTGGAGTGGGTTACCATTTCCTTCTCCAGGGGAACTTCCCGACCCAGGGATCGAACCCGGGTCTCCCACATTGGAGGCAGGCGCTTTAACCTCTGAGCCACCAGGGAAGCAGAGCTCAATAAATGCTAACTATAATATAATCACCTAATTCAACTCCTCATATTATAGATGATGAAACTGAGGCTCAGAGAATAAGTAATTTATCCAAAGTCATTCTATTAGTTAATGACTAAAAGTCCAGTCTCCAGGTTCAGCCTTTCCCCTACTCCCTGACCACCATAGACACAATTTCATAATGACTCACTAACTTGTTTAAAACAGAACAAAAATGGGAAATACATTTCTGGTTCTTTTTCTAGTTATGTCGTAATATGCCTAAAGGAAAAATATCTCCACCATACAAACAAGCCATTTTGGGGAACTTCACCAAAAGTTTAGGATAAGAAAGGAGAATAAGAAGGTGAGACCTTGGTCTGAGTTAAATGGATAAGATAAACAGACTGATCAGAGAGGAAAATTAGGAGAGATAATGAGAGACTGTGAACTAGAATATATACCCTGATTCTGTCAGGGTAAGAGAAAAGATAGGATTACTATGAAAAAGGGCTAATGTGATCTAGCAGCTGACTGCACGTAAAAGAAGAAAAAGAAGTCAGGAGTAACTCCGCTTCTGAGAAGACAGTGAGGGCACAGACAGAAGCAGGAAGCCGAAGAGGAAGGCTGACCTGTGGCGCCAGAAAGAGGGCGCTAGATAAAGGCAAGGTGAAGCTGTGCTAACAGTGGGAGCTTCACGTGGAAATGTCCTTTCGGGCATGCGGATCTGGAGTTCTTGAATTACAGACAAAACTTTGGGCATTTGCCCACTCAGCTGTGACAGCTGAAGATAGGATCACTAGGGTCTTAGCTGGCAGTCCAGTGTTTAGACTGTGCTTTGAATCAGGCGGCGTGGGTTCAATCCCTGGTTCCCAGGCATGTGGGAACTAAGATCCCACGTGCAAAGGGGCACAGATTAGATCACTTTTAAAAAAAAAGGAAGAAGATGATCTTGGGAATTCCCCAGAGGTCCAGTGGTCAAGACTTGGCTCTTTCACTGCCCAGGTTCAGTCACTGGTTGGGGTTAGCCATGTGGTGTGGTAGAATTAAAAAGAAAAAAAAAGAAAAGAAAAGATGAGGAATCTTTTCTCTATTTAAAGTGAAGTCGCTCAGTCATATCTGACTCTTTGCGACCCCACAGACTGTAGCCTAACAGGCTCCTCTGTCCATGGGATTTTCCAGGCAATAGTACTGGAGTGGTTAGAGACATATTTAAACTCAGAAAACAACACTGGGCCACTGCAGTGATTCTTTACCATAAGAACAAGTGATAAGGAAGAACTGTGCTAGAGCACAAGGCAATCAAAACACCCTGATCAATCAAAGTGCAAAGGGCCATTGATGATGTCAACTGATATATCCTTGATATATATCTGACACAGTGCTTTGTGAGTGAGGTGAAAAATCCCAACGACACCACAGCTGCATCATCAGTAGTATGATTCTGACAGAACTCAGAAACTTCTGTGTTTTAGTGAGTTACACTTGTTTTACAGGATGTAACAAGTGAGCAAATGTGTCATGGATCTTCCAGTGAACATGGCAGACAGGCCTGACACAGCAGCTCTTATCTCCCAACCCAAATATGTAGAAAAACTGTGCAAAAGACAACACATACAAATTGGCAAGTCCAAAAGCAAGATAGGAAATTCCTTGAGGCTAGATACAAGCTACCAGGCCAAACAACTCACAGGGCTACTAAAACCAGATATAGGACTTAGGGTTTGGAGCTGGTGTTCCTGAAAGAAACTAAGAGACAAGAAATTGAAAATTAATCAAATGCATAATATTCCAAAGCCAGCAAAAAATTACACAGGAATAACATGAACTCTCATTTCCAGTCCCTGAAATAGAAGTCTCCCATTTGCCAGAAGTCAAGAGGTGAAAAAATAACCTCTGAGAAAATGAAACCCCATCATCACAAGTATGAGCTCCAAAATTCACTGTACCCAAACAGTCCAGGAACCCCAAGCCAAGAAATTAGCCTAACCACAGGGATCATGCTACAGAAACCTGCCAGGTTCAAGAGAAGCTCAAAACTTCCTTACAGGGACACCTCCACACACACACACAAAAAAACAATTCCACAAATGATAAGCTTATAAGTCAAACTTTAAAACTATATAAAGAAATGAGCCATCCAAGACAGGAAGGATTTTCAGTAGACACAACAAATAGGCAATTTCAGGCCTCCAGATCAAAGTACAGAAATAAAGTTAAAAAGAACAGGACAGAATGAGCATTACATGAATTTCAAGAAGAATCAGACAGAAAATCTAGAAATGAAAATGTGATTATAAAGCGGAATGCTCAGTCAAAACTAAATTAGTAAACTTTATCTGAAATTAGTATTCTTGATCTGAAACAACCTCACAGAATGTAGCACGAAAAAACAGAGACAGAAAATATGAAAGCACTGAAGGCAGTATGAGAAGTTTTAACACTGAAATATCAGTAAGTATCGATCTCAGAAGAGGAAGCAAGAAAGACAATATTCAAAGATGTACTGGGGACTTCCTAGTGGTCCAGCAGTTAAGAATGAACCTTCCAGGGCAGAGTTCGTGGGTTCAACTCCTGGTTCGAGAACTGAGATCTCACAAGCCACGGGGCAGCTAAACTGGTGAGCTGCAACTATTAAGCCTGCGCTCCCGTGAGCGACAAGGGCCCACACCCAGCAATGAAGACCCCGTGTGCCGCAACTAAGACCCCCAACATGGACAAAAACAGAGAAATAAAATTAAACAGAGAAAGAAAAAAAAAAAAAAGGACATTGAACAAAACTGAACACATAAGTTTTCAGATTGCCAGGGTAATTTACTCATATTATACACTATAGCAAGACTGCAAAATAAAGGCAAGCAAAAAGTAGTAAGATGCAACCAAAAGGAAAGAACTATTATAAAGCAGCAACAGATCCGACTTCTCAAATGCAACAGTGGATGCCAGAAAACAAGCGAATGACCTCTTCCTACAAGGAAAAATAACAGTCACCTACAAAATTACACAGGTAAAATGCCATCTAAGAGTAAGGACAAAAGCAGCCTTAATGTACACAAAGGTAGTTTATTACTTACAGATCCAAACTGAAAGTGCTATATAAACAGTGTACATTAATACAAAAGAAATGAAACATAGAACTGAAGGAACAGGATGCCAGAAGCCACGGTAAGCTAATAAATTTGTAATAGCTCAACATAAATATTAACTTTTAAACATTTTTTAAATGTCTGTCTTCAAGAGAGCTAAAAGTAAGGTAGAATTAGAGAAGAGCATGGGAGAGATGAAATATTCAGAATTAAAACACTGTGAAATGCAACTATTGTTCATGAGAAGGGACACATACTCAGTTTAGGCTGTTAAGTATTCATGTTGAAAAATGCAAAAGCAATCTGTATGATAGAAAAATAACTTACAAGTCAACAAGAGTAAAAAAAAGAACTTTAAAAGTGAGTCCATGCTACAACATGGATGAGCCCTGAAGATAATATTATACTAAGTGAAATAAGGCAGTCACGAACAGATAAATACTGTATGATCCCACTTACATAACCACTAGGGTAATCAAATTCAGAGAGACAGAAAGTAGGATTTGGAGGAGCAAGAAACAGAGAGCTAGCGGTTAACAGGCAGAGTTTTAGCTAGGGAGGGTCTGGAGGTGGGCAGCGGCGACACACCACAGCACACACGCACAGCGCGCGTGTCCTCACCAACACCACAAAATGTATATTTCCAAATGGGCAAAATGGTAAACTCTGTTATGGACATTTTTACCACAGTAAGAGAGGGGGGAAAAAGACAGTAACCCTTTAAATCAGTTGAATAAAAGCCAGGAAAGGAGCAACAAGACAAGGAAAAGCATGCTAAAGGTGTTTTTTAAAAAAGATCAAAAACATTAGTAATCACCATAAATGTAAATAGATTTAATTCACTTATTAAAATGTAGAAACTTTAAATATTGAAAAACAATCCAGCTATAAACTATTCATAAGCAACAGCAAAAACACTAACAGAAAGGTTCAAAGTAAAAGACTTGAAGAGCATATAGCAACCGTATCCCACCCAAAAGACAGAAGAATCCAAAGCAAAAAGCATTTATACAGATAAAGAGGGACATGAAGAGGCCATCTAGGCAATCTAGAGGTTCTAACAATCAGAAACCTGCCTGCACACTGTGGAAACCAGCCAACTGGCCCAAATGAGTGAAGCCACCGGGTAGCTTGTCCTTGTACAGTTCCCTCCCACTGAATCTGGCCTCATCTCTTGACTTGCTTTGCACACACAGTGCAGAAGAGGTGGCCCTGTGCCAGTCCTGAGCCTTAAGAATGCCTGGCAATTCCCACGTTTGCACTTTTGAGAGCCCTGAGCTGAATAACCTTGCCAGAGAAACAGCATAGGAAGGACTGTGAAAAAGGGAAAACCCCAAGCCCACATGAAAAGAAAGCTAGTCATTCCCACACCATCCAAACTAAGCCCTGTCTTTCAGCCATCCCTGCCACACTGCCAAAACTGTCATCAGTCTTGGACCTTTCAGTCTAATAGAGGCCCCACATGTCTGCAACCTCAGGTCAAGTGGAGCTGAAGAACCACTCTACCAAGCCCAAGCAACCCAGAGATTCATGAGACATGATTGAAATGGTTGCTGTTTTAAAACGCTAAGCTTTGCAGTGCTTTCTTACACCATAATATGTAACTAAAAGCACAAATACCATAGAATCAAACTACATAAAGGAAGAACTGTCTGATCTCAAGGTAAAATGGAGAAATCTACAGTTAAATGAGAATATTTCTCAAACTGATACATAAAGTTTGACTTAAAAATTAAAGATATACCTTATAAAACTTAATTTAAAATTTGACAGGTAATATATAAACACTAATATAGTAAACATAAACGGACTAGTAAAAAACATACAGTCAAAGCACACCTTAAACATTTTAAAAAACTGACCATAATATTAAACCAGAAAAGAAGTCTCAACAGGATCCAAAATACACATTATCATTTCTTTGACACTGATTTAATACAACGAACAAAATGGAAGGAGGCGAACACAATACATACATTTGGAAACTTAAAAAAAAAAAACTTCATTAATTAAATAAAATCTCATAACAGAATACAACGAATAAAATGGAAGGAGAGGAACACAATACATACATTTGGAAACTTAAAAAAAAAACTTCAATTCATTAATTAAATAAAGTTTCATAACAGAATTACCAAAATATTTAGAACTAAAGAAATAATGTTAAAGTATACATGTCAAAAAAAGTATACATGTCAAAACTTGTGAGGCCATGTACACCAAAAGGGTACACAAATTAAAATACTCTATCTGGGTTAAAGAACCAGTTTCGTTGTTTTTCCCTCAACCCATCAAAGGCCAGTATATGGTCCTACTGCACATGACTAGTACACGTTACT
>SJYX01023328.1:221975-280424 GCA_006410675.1 Oreotragus oreotragus | reverse complement strand
TCACCATCTGCAGTGATTTTGGAGCCTCCCAAATTAAAGTCTGACACTGTTTCCACTGTTTCCCCATCTATTTCCCATGAAGTGATGAGACCGGATGCCATGATCTTCGTTTTCTGATTGTTAAGCTTTAAGCCAAATTTTTCACTCTCCTCTTTCACTTTCATCAAGAGGCTTTTATCTTTTATATTCTCTTTCCTATACTTCAGTCCTTTAAGTAGTTACCTTCAAATATAGAATACATATATTTATCTCTGGTTTTTAAAAACACTGTCTATATTTTTCTCAGTTTTCTCATCTTATTTCTAACTACAAAGGGTTTGGCATGAACTTTATAATTGCTTTGTGATATTTTGCTTTTACCTATTTTTTGAATACTATAAAGTAATATATTTACTGGAATATTTTATTAAAATCTCCAGGTTATTGTGTATTTATTTTATACTGCTAGTTCCTCAGTAAGCGTGGGTGAGGTGTAAACCCTCTTAGTCTTCATTTTAAGTCTGAACCAACTTGGCTGTATAAAAAACTTTTGTTTTTCTCTCAGCACTTTGAACATATTTCTTCATTTTTTTCCTGACGCATATTGTTGCTGATGAGAAGTGTGCAGTGAGTCTAACTGAAAATTGTTTTTTTATCCTTGATGTTCTGCAGCTTCCTTTCCTGTGGTGGATTTGTCTTTATTTAGTCATGCTTTATTCTCAGAGTGTACTTTCTGTTTGATGACTTGTAGTGTTCTTTAATCCTGGAAAATCCTCAGCAATTTCCTCTTGAGTTATTGCTTCTGAGATAGTCTTCATTTTCTTGATATGGAACTCCTGTAGCTGAATGTTGAATAGGTTGACCACATAATCTATTGTTCCACCTTGGAAACACTTTTGAGTGAAGAGGCACTATCTAGATGAAGATTCAAGGTGGACTTAAACCAGAACTGTTGCGGGCACCATGGTTATTTGGCCATCTCAAATGCTCGGGCATGTCAGTCTGTCTTTCCTGTCTCCGCACTGTCATATATTTCATCTTTTCTGTCTTTTGGGGCTACATCATTGTCAAGTATCTCTGTATCTAGCCTAAAGGTGGTCTCATCTACTGTATCTTAAATATTTCAATTGATATTTTTGTCCTTATCCTCCAGATACTGTATCATTCTTGCCTTTTTAGTTTAGCAATTTATTACTTTTTGGAAGATGGCTTCATTTATCTCTTTGAACATCCTTAATATATTTATATTTGAGTTTGTCATATTTTTATACATTAAACTCTATCTGGACTGAGGTTTTGTTTCAATTATTGATGTCTTTAGTCCTCTTTCTTTACGTTAGACTTAGGCACGTGTATTGGAATTTATTTGTAGACTCTCCTTGAGGGAGAATTTTTCTTTGGTTGTTTTCGTGTGTTTCTCCCTCCTTCCTTTTGTGTGTTTCTCTTGTCTCCACATGACCTTTGGCACCTTGAGTGCAGCTCTGGGTCGCATTTGTTCACAGTTACGTATCCCCTGAAGAGATGCTGGGTTGTGGCAGGTTCCTGGGGAGAGCACATGGGTGGCTTGGCTTAGTGGCAAAATGAGGATGCTGTGGATTTGCTCCTTTTACGTTAGGTGAAAACATCTTTTGGAAAAGCTGTAGCTGCGGGCAAGAGGTTGGCAAACATCTTGTTGTTTTGCCTGTCTTTACAAGTGGGGGGACATCGCTTCAATGTCTGGGGTCTGGTAGCAAGCCTAGATGAGTCCCCTCTCACATGGACTACTTTAGCCCTCCATAGTCCACAGGGGCCAAGTCCCACTATCACTGCTTGTTTCCTGACCAGAGCCCTGGCCAGGCTACTGTGTGTTTCCAATTCTTGCCTGATGTATGGTGATGCTAACCTTCTGTTTGAGTATTTTCAGGTCCTCATGGTCTATCCATGATTGTGATGTACCTGGCACAGGGAGGCATTTTTGAAGTCTGAACTCAGAATTCCATGTTAATTTGAAACTGTACTTCTGTGATTTTTGAAGAGGCATGCATGAGTATACTACTGCAGAATCCTCCCTTGTCTAAACCATCTCTCTTTCCTGCACCCATGAAGACTATTTGGTCAGCTTGGATCATAGCTTCTTTCTCTTGCACTCCACAAATACTGTTTCACTGGCTTCTTTTGTTTCCATATTCAGATGTGAGTCCTGCTGCTAATCTGATTTTTCTTTTCTAAGTAAGTTTTTTGCTGCTTACAGATTTCCCCCATGTATTTTGGAAATTCACAGATAATGTGTTTTTTCCCAATTGATCCTGAGGCACACAGAGAAACTTTTCAAGGTGAAAAAAATAAGTGTATTCTTAAGATTTGAGAAGGGCTATGCTTAAATTTACTGTATGTAGGGTTTCCACAGTGGATTCTAGGTAGTAGAGCATCTCTGAGCTGAGTGACCCCCTGCTGTGAGTTACTTAATCTTTCTCTGCCTTGGTTTCCTCATCTACAATAAGGAAATTATAATCATGGGATCTGTGTCAAGAGTTAATGTGAGCATGAAATACTTCAATTTATGGAAAAGTGCTTGGAAAAGCACCTGTAGTACACTAAATGGAGGATAAACTTATCTTTATTACCTTTTCCTTAAGTAATTTATGTCTCATATTTTGCATAGGAATGATTGGAGAATTCCTTAAGCTAATCCTCTAGTTTGTCAGATAAGTCACTGAAGGATCTAGTATGCTGTCCATTGCTTCTGTTAGTTCAGCTGCTTGATTATAGTTTATAAAACTCTTTCTTTTCTCAGATTGTACCCTTTCAAATACAGTCTACGCGTCTTGAATTTCACAGTGAGACTAAGAATTAGAGGCTTTTCCCTTTGTTTGCTCGCTTCTAGTTCAAAGAGTTCCTTGCAATAATATGTTTACCTGGGAACCATTGATCCTCCATTATGAATGGAGGTGTAGTTTTTCAGTAATGATAACATTTCTTTCTGTGGAAAGTTTACACGTACTAAATTTCATCCGGGATGGGACAGAGATCAGACAGAGGGAGATAACCAAACTACTAATAATTTTCAGGCCAATGTGTATCATTCATGAATTGCACTGTGTCTGTATGTCTGTACTTCTGTCTGATCATAATTGATACTGTTGTAAAAACTACTTTTGAAAGGCTTTGACTTGAAACCTCCTGTTTAATCTTGTACACACACACAGAATAAAGTATATGAAGGTATATGCTTTTTGTTGGTGATTTTCAGCACCTATTGTGGGACTGGGAAAAAGGAGTGCTTGAGGTGAACGTTTTTAGGTGGTACTTCCTGAGAGAATGCAACATTAAAATATTAGAAATGGGTTAGAGACCAATATGTCATTTCAAAGAAGATTAAAAGTTTTCTTAGTCCATGAACTAGTTCATGAAATCTATGGTTCCACTGTAAATAATAGTCTCTTCAAGTAATTCAGCATTTTGAAAATTGCCCTTATTTTTCAGGGTTGAAAGTTGTAGCGTAACCATGCTATTTATGAAATATTGGGTTAAGGGTTCTGAGTTAAATGTCCATCTTATTACAGCCCTTATGGACGAAAGCGGTCAGAAGATGTTATTTCTTTTTTAAAATCTGAAGTACATCTTGCGATTCCTAACGTGGTAAGTATTATGAAATATTCAAGTTAATACAGTGATATTTTGGTGATTTATTTAAGAAGTTTAGGGACTTCCCTGGCGTCCAGTAGTTAAGACTTTGCCTTTGAATGCAGGGGATACGGGTTTGAATCCTGGTTGGGGAGCTAAGATCCCACATGCCTTGTGGCCAAAAAAACCAAAACAAACAGAAGAAATATTGTAACAAGTTCAGCAGAGACTGGAAAAGAAGTATAGCTTTAGGACTGAACTTGATTTAATCTCTTGGTCCTGTGTGCTTTCTGACTTCACCTCAGCATTTAACAATGGCACCCCACTCCAGTATTCTTGCCTGGAAAATCCCATGGTCGGAGGAGCCTGGTAGGGTACAGTCCATGGGGTTGCAAAGAGCTGGACACGACTGAGCAACTTCACTTTCCACTTTCACGCATTGGAGAAAGAAATGGCAACCCTCTCCAGTGTTCTTGCCTGGAGAATCCCAGGGACACGGGAGCCTGGTGGGCTGCCATCTATGGGATCGCACAGAGTCGGACACAACTGAAGCGACTTAGCAGCAGCAGCATTTAACAAAAATCAAAGTGTATCGTTAATATCTATTATAAAAATTACTTCCACAGAGCTCATGGTATATTGAAGGTGGGTATCCAAGTTAAGTGTCTGGTGGGGCCATAATTAGCAAGTACCCTACAAATCATCTTGCTTTTTCTTACTTCAGACATTATCTAAATAAGACCAGCTCCGTAGTCCAAATCTCTGTCCTGAGCACCCAGCTGTGAGGCAATCCACGGCAGAATAGAAAGAAAGAAAGAGCAAACCTGTGCCTCGAGTGCACGGGTCCCTTATGTTTTCTCAGGGCACTTTTCTTTGCCACCACCCCTCCTGCTGCTTGTTGGCAAGTGGAGCACCAAGTCATCAGGATGATTGTGGTGTGTACTGTGATGATCCAAGGGTTAAGGCCAGGCAGGAATGATCTGTGGCTCACGTAACACCACATGTACACAGTCTGGCCTCCTAGAGGACAGCTTCTATGCTTATTTGGCACGTTGGAAAGAACTGAAGTCAAAATCTTGGCTGTATATCTTCTTCAGTTTTTCTGCTTCATGGACATGCCACACATGCCTGGATCCAGCCACCCTCACAGGGAAAGGGTGACAAGTACTGTGCTTGACCTTTCTGCCTGCAGGAATGGGTAGAGTGGGAAAGCTTGAAGATGGTTAAGTCTGCAGCCTCCCTTCCTCTAATATCCCTCTCCTTGAAGCAGACGTCCACTGGGCCAGCAGAGGCTTTCCGCACTCCGAAGGGAGTGGGGATGATGACAGTCAGAGGTGTGGATTTGTCTGTGCTGGGAGTACCTGGGACTCATTTCTTCTTTCCACAGGTAATGGTTCCTAGCTTGGATGACATTCAACAAGCCATTAACCGTATGATCCAGTTAACCCTGGAGGTCAGCAGAGGAGTAGCTCACTGGGGCCAGCAGTCCCGTCACATCAAGAGGGTCATTAGCAGTACCTCCCGTACGACTATGGACTTGGCCCACTCAAGCCCAGGAAAGCAATTGAAGAAGGAAGAAAGTAAGAATGTTAAATCTCAGATCAGTAGAGTCTCAGAATTATAACAGTAAATATGTCTTTCTGATTTTTCCTGGATATTATATCTTTTCAAAGTCAGTGTTATATGTTTGTTGGTTAAATTTTGCATTAAAAAAACTAGTGTTCTCCATCTTCCATCTTAAACACTGCATGCAGACATTTCAGATTTTGGTCATGGGTGAACAAGGATATTTATCACTGTTCTACTATCATAGTCTCAGATTAAAAGTTAAAAATGAAAACAAATCTTAGAACTAATTTTATGTTCAGGCTTGTATTTGATCTGATAAACTTAGTTTGCTAGAATATGGTGCACATGGTGCACATGGTGCTTAGAAAATCTGGTCATATGTGCTTTGTACACAAAGTTTATTTAAGCTATTCCCTTAAATAACTAAGGGTGTGATATGACACTGACCCCAAATTCCATGGATATTTTTGGATACTTTCTCTTGTATAGAAAGCTAAACTTTTTTTTTCTTTCTTGCTATTATGCCACATTAAGTTTTTATTTATCTTTGAGAAAAGTTGCACATATCTGAGGTGTACAGTGTGATGTTTTGATATATGTGTACTTTTGTGAAATGGTTGCCACAATCAGAGTAAGTAACGTATTCATCACCCCTCAAAGTTAATCATTTATGTGTGTGTGTGTGTGTGTGTGTGTGTGGTGAGAACACCTGAGGTCTACTTTCTTAGCAGACTTCAAGTATATATTATTATTATAATACTATACATCACCAGTACATATACATTTCCAGAATTTATTCATTATATTAATGAAAGTTTGTACCCCTTGATCAACATCTCCCCTTTTCTTCCACCCCCACCCCAAGTCAGTATCATTTATGGATACTTCAGCCAGCTGTTGCTAGGCAGGAATACCAGATTAAACCATTTTAAAAGAGAAGGTGGAAATATCAATTTTTTTCATGAAATCTCATGATTTTTTAATTGTTAACAACTGCTTTAACAAAAGTAGGGAACTGTCTGGGCTAAACAAAAGTATCTGTATGGTCTGTACCTGATGAAGAATACTTGAGAATACTGACTTTTAGCAAGAGATGTTTATTGTGGTGGTTAATAGTGGTTGTGTGGTCTCTATATACTAGATGCTGAGCTGAAGACAAGCATATGTTGTATCATTTAGTCCTTTCAAGTATTTCTATGAAGTTTAAATAATTAGCTTAAGGCATTTGGGTAATAAATGTAGTTGTTGTTGCATTCAGTCGCTAAGTCATGTCTAACTCTTTGTAACCCCATGGACTGTAGCCCACCAGACTTCTCTGTGCATGGGATTTTCCAGGCAAGAATACTGGCGTGGGTTGCCATTTCCTTCTCAAGGCGATCTTTCTGACCCAGGGATCAACCCCCCGTTCCTTGCACTGGCAGGCAGATTCTTTACTGCTGAGCCACAGGGAAGCACCAATAAATGGCGTACTTCTCCATTAACCACAAGGGTGTTCTGTGGGATGGCAATTTCAACTCTTTTGATCTTTCCTTGGAGGATGTTTTGTTTGGGGGGAGGTTGTTAATCAGTGTCTTTCAACTAGTCTTCAGTTCTTTCCTCTGAATAGCAGTTTCCTCACTTTAATGAAGGCATCTCAGATAGATCAGTGGTAAAGAATCCACCTGCCAATGCAGGAGATGCAGGAGAAGTGGGTTTGACCCCTAGGTCAGGAAGATCCCCTGGGGAAGGAAATGGAAACCCACCCTAGTATTCTTGCCTGGGAAGTCCCATGGACAGAGGAACCTGGCGGGCCACTGTAGTCAATGGGGTCGCAAGAGAGTCGGACACGATTGAATGACTGAGTGTGCCTGTGCACATGTACTTTAAAGAAACCTAGACCTCAAAATATGACACAACGGTTTAATAAGAAGAAATGAAACTAGTGAGAGATTAGCTGTTAATTACTTGGAGGGAGATGGGTCTTTAAGACTTTAAAGTTTGAAGAGTCTATAGATATTTACAGTTGGTAGTATTTAAAGTTGAATGCGTGAGTTATCTGTAGAGTAAAAATGTCTGTTCTCAGGATCCTTTGAAGAAATGATTCCCACAAGGAAGCTGAAGAATTTTTACCCGGGAGTGGCAGAGCACAAGGATATTTCCAAGCTGGTCCTCCTCCTTTCTTCCTCTGTAAACTCTCTGAGAAAGGCAGTTTATGAAGCCTTGCAGGACTTTCAGAAGTACAAGACACTCTGGACAGAGGACCGAGATGTGAAAGTGAAGGTCTGTTTCCACTACTGGCAATGCAGTTCGGGTTGTAATTGTTTAACTCTTGTGGGAAGACCAGGAAAACGTCGGTGAGAATGATGAGCACTCAAGAACAGAGTGGAGAACCTGTAAATCCACGCACCTAGCACGTCTTGTGTAATTCTGACACTGACACTGGGGCAGCTGGTAATAATGAGGCTCTAGCAGATTTTGTTTAATCCACCTGAGTACCGATTATGTGTGAGACATGCCCAGAGGCCAGGTATTCAGGGGTGTGTCAAAGTTACAGAGGCTTACCTGTATATTTGGTTAGAAACTCAAGGAAACTTTAGGACTGTAAACAACCAACCAGAAAAGTGAAATCTCACGTAGCCTCCTCTTCCAGTACTAACAGTTCATCCCTTTCTCTGCTGAGCCCCTGGCCTGATAGCACACACGTGAGGAAAAATATACAAGCAGATGCAATTTTCTAATTTACCTATTAGAAGCATAAGATTTACATTGTCAAAAAGCCCAAGAAAGTGTTGATTCTTTCCTTGCTACAGGAGTTTTTGGCTAACAATCCCTCTCTGACTGAAATCAGATCTGAAATTCTACACTACGCGACTTTTGAACAGGAGATCGATGAGTTGAAGCCTATTATAGTTGTAGGAGCACTTGAATTGCATACAGGTAATTTTAAAATATTATGTAAAATATCTGCATTTTCACATGAAATGTGACTTCATTTAGGAGGCAGTTCTTAATCTGCAATATTATAACTATTAAGTATTTTGGACCACCAATATTGTTCATATATATGTTAAATATAGATATACATTGTGTATATATATAATAGTATACCAAAGTGGCTTAATGCGGTTAATACTAAGCTGGCACCCAAACAACTGAAACTATAGGTGGAACTATGTGTTACTGGAGGGAGTGGGTTGTGTACAAGAGATAAGAATCAAAACAGCTGGAGGTCTCCTGAGAAGTTAGTCCAGTGGGGTTAGAGTATCATAGGGTGATGAGACAATGTCTGAAATCACAAGCCCAAGCTGATTCTACGGCTAACTACAGTGAGGGAGAGCTCTGCTGGACAGGCCCAGTGTTTCCAGCATCATAGGCTGCTGGTCTCATGCAGGGGTTGTTACCTGGAGGAATTCAGGGAAATGAGTGAGGGCTGCTAATAGGATGGCCAGAAACAGAGCAAGGTTCACATTGGATAGTGCTCAAATGAATTTCCAAAATTCTTGTCTATAGACTTTGGAGTCTTTCTTGTGAACAGCTTAACATACTTCACTGGGATAGGAATTAAGTCTTCAAAATATGGTAACCTTACAGAACATTTAATTCAGATGAGCTACATTTCAAGTGCTCAGTGTGACTGGTGACAATGAAATGGACAATTATAAAGGCTCAGATTATACATGAAGTGAATTGTTTGAGAAAGTCACCTAGTATTTCATTTTGACCTTTTTCTGTCTTCACCAGAGCCAATGAAATTGGCCTTATCAATTGAGGCTAAAGCATGGAAGATGCTACTCTGTCGATATTTGAATGAAGAATACAAAAAGAAAATGTCAGACATGATAGCATTTATCAATGAATACTTGAAAAAGTTATCTAGACCTATTCGTGACTTAGATGATGTCAGATTTGCAATGGAAGCCTTGTCATGTATCCGTGATAATGAAATTCAAATGGACATGACTTTGGGACCAATTGAAGTAAGAAATGTTTGCATTTTCCTCTCTTTGAAATGCTTTTTTTTTTTTAATAGAGAAACACTAAAAAGTTGATTTATTTATCTATTTTATGGCACAGTCTTCCTGTTTTTCCTCTCTGATGTTGATGTTCTTAGAGGGATTTTGATAATTATCAACAGTGAACAGTATACCAAGGAAAATGTATTAATAATGCTGTACTGGTCTAGACAGTGTTCAATTTTTTTATGCTGGGTACCTATATTTTACAGAAAAAAGTGGTTGTACTCTCTGACTTCAGTCCTGACATATTAGGCAAGTTCCCCAGATATCTTTGACTTTCTTAGAAATGAGCTATGTGTCTCTCCTATGACCAGCAGCATACCATGGTTGGGAATGCTCCGTTTAGGCTCAAAAGTAACTGTTGGAATTTAGATCAACAGGAGATGTTTTTTGGAAAGAGTACTGTTTTAGTTTTCTGTTTAGCCTCTGTAACAAATTATCATAACCTCAATGGCTTAAAACAACACATATTTATTATTTTATAGTTCTCAAGGTCAGAAGTGTGGAAATGGGGCTGAAATCAACATGTCAGCAGAGGCTCCAGGGGAGAACCGTTTCCCTGTGTCGTCCAGCTTCCAGAGGCAGCTTGCATCCCTTGGTTCCTGGTTCCCTCCCAGCAGTGGCATCACTCTTACCCCTGCTTCTGTCCTCACATCTCTGTCTCTAAATCTCCTGCCTCCTTCTTTCCCTTAAAGGAACCTTTGTGATTACATTGGGCCCACATGGTTAATCCAGGATAATCTCCCCCTCTCAGATTCTTTATTCTTTATCACATCTGCAAAGTCTCATTTGTTGTGTAAGGTGACATATATTCCCAGGTGCTGGAGATTAGGGTGTGGACAATGGCACCCTACTCCAGTACTCTTGCCTGGAAAATCCCATGGACAGAGGAGCCTGGTGGGCTGCAGTCCATGGGGTTGCTAGGAGTCAGACACGACTGAGTGACTTCACTTTCACTTTTCACTTTCATGCATTGGAGAAGGAAATGGCAACCCACTCCAGTGGTCTTGCCTGGAGAATCCTAGGGACGGGGGAGCTTGGTGGGCTACCATCTCTGGGGTCACACAGAGTCAGACACGACTGAAATGACTTAGCAGCAACAATAGGGAGGCTGTTATTATACCACAAGTACTTATGGCTAATACTTAGAATTTCTGGCTCATGGTGATAATAAAGATCAGATCCAGTTCATTCTGTAACTTTTTTAGATTCTCTGTGGACAGTGCACTCCCCCTATTACCTGGAAACCTGGGGAATTGGTACCTCCTTTTGGTATCTGGTGTTCATGACTGAGCCTTGCTTTCTTGAACCCGTTTAGAGTTTATGCTCTTTGGTAGCTAATGAAATTCATACCTTTACTACATCTTTAAATCTTAGTAGTCAGATATTTTGAATGCTAACCACTCGCTTCTCAAGATTTAACAAGTTATCATACCATTTTTTCCTGACTGCCAAAGCGCAGTTTTTTAGCATAAATTCCTTTGGTAAAGCTGATTGCCAGCTCATCACTCTGAAGAAAATTAGGCAAAATTGGTATATAACATTATACAGATTTCAGTTGTGCAAGATTATAACTCAATATTTATATGCAGTGTAAAGCCATCACCACCTTTAAATCTCATTACCAGCTGTCACCATACAGTTAACCCCCTTCACCCGTTCCTCTGTCCTCTATCCTCCTTCCTTTCTGGTTACCACCAATATGCTTTCTGTACCTATGAATTTGTTTTTGTTCTGTCTTGTTTGTTCATTAGTGTCTGCTCTTCAGAATATCATTTCATTCCATTCCTTATATAGCCAATCTCTATTTTAATAGAATATGAGAAAACATTTTGCATGGTGTTGGCACAAGATCAGGAAGAGAGGCAAAAAGTTATTCTAGGGTGTTTTTCCCCGGAGGATATCTCAAAAGGATTGGTCTCCTCTCCACCAGAGTCACCTTGGTACTTATTAAGTTCAGATTTCAGGGCCTGAGGTCTCTAGAGTCAATATCTGATGTCAGTGATAATCTAAAGGAGTTTTTTATACACCTTTAATTTGGGGAACCATCCTTTTAAGACATAGTGGGGATTTCCCTGGTGGTCTGTTGGCTATGGTGCTGTGCTGGGGGGATCGCTGGTCAGGGAAGTAGATCCCACATACTGCAATTGAGAGTTCATGCTGCATCTAAAGATCCCACATGCTGCAAGACCTAGTACAGCCAAATAAATGAATAATTTTAGTAAAAGACATAGGAATGTGTTTGTAGAAGGCCCATAAGTCATTTGTCAATTGTATTCCTTGTGGTGTGTCTGAATCTGCCCCCCCTGCACAGGAAGCCTATGCTATTTTAAACCGATTTGAAGTTGAAGTCACCAAGGAAGAATCAGAAGCAGTAGACACCTTGAGATACTCTTTCAACAAATTGCAGAGTAAAGCGGTGAGTGCAAATTTAGTTCTTCTTTTACTAAGTGACTATATCCAGAAAAAAATACATTTCAAACTTTTCAAAAGCTCAATATATATTACCTTCATAGCTTTATTGGCATATAGTCCACATCCTATAACATTTACCATTTCAAAGTAGACAATTCTGTGATTGTTACTATATGCAGAGTTGTACAACAACCATTATTATTTAATTTTAGAACATTTTCATCATCCCGAAAGAAACCTCATACCCATTAGGAATCACTCCTCATTCTCTTCCTCACCACAGCCCCTGGCAATCACTAATCTACTTTCTACCTCTTTGAATTTGCCTTTTCTGGATGCTTAAACATAGATAGAATCATATAATATCTAGTCTTTTGTGGCTGGCTTCTTTCACTTAGAATAATGTTGTTAAGGTTTATCCATACTTTCTCACATACCAGCACCTCATTTTCCTAATGGCTAATAATTTTTAGCATCTTTTTACATGTACTCATTAGCCATTTGTATATCTTCTTTGAAGAAAGTTTGAATTTAAATCCATTATTTGTTTTTTTAAATTGGGTTATTTGTCTCTTTGAGTTGTAAAAGTTCTTTATATATTCTGGATGTAAGTCCTTTAATCAAAAGATTTGCAAATATTTTCTCTCATTCTGTGGGTTTTTTCACTTTCTTGATGGTGTCTTTTGAAGNTAAATAAATACAAAAAAAAAAATCTTAGTATTCAGATATTTTGAATGCTGACCACTCGCTTCTCAAGATTTTACAAGTTATCATACCATTTTTTCCTGACTGCCAAAGCGCAGTTTTTTAGCATAAATTCCTTTGGTAAAGCTGATTGCCAGCTCATCACTCTGAAGAAAATTAGGCAAAATTGGTATATAACATTATACAGATTTCAGTTGTGCAAGATTATAACTCAATATTTATATGCAGTGTAAAGCCATCACCACCTTTAAATCTCATTACCAGCTGTCACCATACAGTTAACCCCCTTCACCCGTTCCTCTGTCCTCTATCCTCCTTCCTTTCTGGTTACCACCAATATGCTTTCTGTACCTATGAATTTGTTTTTGTTCTGTCTTGTTTGTTCATTAGTGTCTGCTCTTCAGAATATCATTTCATTCCATTCCTTATATAGCCAATCTCTATTTTAATAGAATATGAGAAAACATTTTGCATGGTGTTGGCACAAGATCAGGAAGAGAGGCAGAAAGTTATTCTAGGGTGTTTTTCCCCGGAGGATATCTCAAAAGGATTGGTCTCCTCTCCACCAGAGTCACCTTGGTACTTATTAAGTTCAGATTTCAGGGCCTGAGGTCTCTAGAGTCAATATCTGATGTCAGTGATAATCTAAAGGAGTTTTTTATACACCTTTAATTTGGGGAACCATCCTTTTAAGACATAGTGGGGATTTCCCTGGTGGTCTGTTGGCTATGGTGCTGTGCTGGGGGGATCGCTGGTCAGGGAAGTAGATCCCACATACTGCAATTGAGAGTTCATGCTGCATCTAAAGATCCCACATGCTGCAAGACCTAGTACAGCCAAATGAATAAATAATTTTAGTAAAAGACATAGGAATGTGTTTGTAGAAGGCCCATAAGTCATTTGTCAATTGTATTCCTTGTGGTGTGTCTGAATCTGCCCCCCCTGCACAGGAAGCCTATGCTATTTTAAACCGATTTGAAGTTGAAGTCACCAAGGAAGAATCAGAAGCAGTAGACACCTTGAGATACTCTTTCAACAAATTGCAGAGTAAAGCGGTGAGTGCAAATTTAGTTCTTCTTTTACTAAGTGACTATATCCAGAAAAAAATACATTTCAAACTTTTCAAAAGCTCAATATATATTACCTTCATAGCTTTATTGGCATATAGTCCACATCCTATAACATTTACCATTTCAAAGTAGACAATTCTGTGATTGTTACTATATGCAGAGTTGTACAACAACCATTATTATTTAATTTTAGAACATTTTCATCATCCCAAAAGAAACCTCATACCCATTAGGAATCACTCCTCATTCTCTTCCTCACCACAGCCCCTGGCAATCACTAATCTACTTTTTACCTCTTTGAATTTGCCTTTTCTGGATGCTTAAACATAGATAGAATCATATAATATCTAGTCTTTTGTGGCTGGCTTCTTTCACTTAGAATAATGTTGTTAAGGTTTATCCATACTTTCTCACATACCAGCACCTCATTTTCCTAATGGCTAATAATTTTTAGCATCTTTTTACATGTACTCATTAGCCATTTATATATCTTCTTTGAAGAAAGTTTGAATTTAAATCCATTATTTGTTTTTTTAAATTGGGTTATTTGTCTCTTTGAGTTGTAAAAGTTCTTTATATATTCTGGATGTAAGTCCTTTAATCAAAAGATTTGCAAATATTTTCTCTCATTCTGTGGGTTTTTTCACTTTCTTGATGGTGTCTTTTGAAGTACAAAATTTTTAATTTTGATCAAGTCCAGTTTGTCTATTTTTTTTCTTATTTTTTGGTATTGTATCTAGGAAACCATTGCCTAATCCAGGGTCATGAAGAGTCACTACTGTGTTTTCTTATGAGAGTTTTATAATTTTACCCTTACATTTAGGTCTTTGTTACCTTTTGAGTTAATCTTTGTGTATGGTGTGAGTTAGGGGTCCAACGTCACGTAAACGTGTGTGGATACCCTGTTGTCTCAGGACCATTTGTTCTAAAGACTGTGCTTTCACCAACGAATTGTCTTGTCACCCTGGAGAAAAACAGTTCACTGTAAGGATTCATTTCTGTACTCTCAACTTTAATTTGTTGATCCATATGCCTGCCCCTATGCCAGTCTTGATTTTAGTAGCTTTGTACAAAGGTAAAAAAAAAAATAATGGAGCAAAATACACATAACCTAAAGTTTACCATGCTAATCATTTTTACATGTAGAGTTCAGTAGTGTTACATGTATTCACATGGCTGTGCAGCCAATCTCCAGAACTTTTTCACATTGCAAAATGGAAACTATTCATTAAACAACAGCTCCCCATTTCTCCCGTGTGAGTGAAATCATGCAATATTTATCTTTTCTGTTACTGACTTATTTCAGTTAGCATAATGTCATCAAGATTCATCCATATTATAACATATGTCAGAATCTCCTTCCTTTTCAGTGTTGAATAATATTCCATCATGTGCATATACCACATTTGGTTTATTCATTCATTCATCAGTGGGCATTTGTGTTGCTCCCACCTTTTGGCTGTTGTGAGTAATGCTAGTATGGACATGGATGTACAGATATCTCTTTGAGACCCTGCTTTCAGTTCTTTTGGATATTTACCCAGGAATAGAATTGCTGGATGACATAGCAACTCTATTTTTAATTTTTCAGAACTGCCTGCCATATTGTTTCCATAGCAGCTGTATTATTTTATGTTCCCACCAACAGTTTGTAAGGGTTCCAATTTCTTCACATCCTCACTTGTTATTTTTTGTGTTCTTGATAGTACCTAATGGGTGAGGTGGTCTCTCATTGTGGTTTTGATTTGCATATCCCTGGTGGCTCAGAGGTCAAAGTGTCTGCCTGGAATGCGGGAGACCGGGGTTTGATCCCTGGGTCGGAAAGAGCCCCTGGAGAAGGAAAATGGCAACCCACTCCAGTTCTCTTGCCTGGACAATCCCATGGAGGGAGGAGCCTGTAGGCTACAGACCATGGCATCACAAAGAGTCGGACATGACTAAGCGACTTCACTCACTTCACTAATGAAAAGTGATGCTGAGCATCTTTTCGTGTGCTTGTTGGCCATTTGTATATCTTCTTTGGAGAAATGTCTTTTCAAGTTCCTTGCCTGGTTTTAAGTTGGATTGTTTGTTTTTGTTATTGTTGTTGAATGGTGGAAGTTCTTTATATATTCTGGATAGTAACTTCTTACAGGTATGATTGGTAAGTATTTTCTCCCATTCTGTAGATTGCCTTTTCACTCTGTTCATTATATCTTTATAATTCTTTTTATTTATATATATATCACTCTGTATATATATTTATTTATATATTATATTTATATATTTATTTCGGAGAAGGCAGTGGCAACCCACTCCGGTACTCTTGCATGGAAAAATCCCATGGACAGAGGAGCCTGGTAGGCCGCAGTCCATGGGGTCATGAAGAGTTGGACACGACTGAGCAACTTCACTTTCACTTTTCACTTTCATGCATTGGAGAAGGCAATGGCAACCCACTCCAGTGTTCTTGCCTGGAGAATCCCAGGGGAGAATCCCAGGGACGGCAGAGCCTGATGGGCTGCTGTCTGTGGGGTCACACAGAGTCGGACATGACTGAAACGACTTAGCAGCAGCAGCAGCATATATGCTTATATTATAAATATATATTTATATAATTTATATCCCTCTGTAAAGTAAGTAGTGATATCCCTCATTTCTTTTCTAATTTTAGTAATTTGAGTCCTTTCTCTTTTATTTTTGGTTATACTAGGTAAAACTTTGTCACTTTCATTGCTGTTTTCAAAAAAGAAACTTTTAGATTGTTTATTTTCTCTATTGTTTTCTTATTCTCTGTATCATTTATCTGTGCTCCTTTTAAATTGTTTTCTTCCTTCTGCTTTCTTTGGGTTTAGTTTCTTCTTCTTTGTCTAGTTTGTTAAGGTGGATGGTTAGGTTACTGACTTGAGGGTTTTTTTTTTATCTTTTAATGTTGGCATTTATGGCTATGAATTTTTCTCTAAGCATTTTTGAAGCTGGTAAATATTTAAACATCATACCTATGGCTGATTCATGTTGAGGTTTGATAGAAAACAGCAAAATTCTGTAAAGCAGTTTTCTTTCAATAAAAAATAAAGAAAGTGAATGGAAAAGGGATGGTGGGATGAATCGGGAGATTAGTACTGACATATATACACTTCCATGTGTAAAGCAGACAGCCAGTGGGACCCTGCTGTACAGCACGGGGAGCTCAGCTCAGTGCTCTGTAATGACTGAGAGGAGGGGGATGGGAGGGGTGCAAGGGAGGCTCAAGAGGGAGGGGATATACGTATGCATATGGTTGATTCATTTTGTTGTACAGAAGAAGCTAACAATTTAAAAAATAAGTGAACTCCAAGGGTCCAGATTATTTAATTAATCTAAAATTTTTATTAAATATTGATTAATTAATGTTGGATTAAAGTTTCCTGTTTATGGAGAGATTTGTCACTGAGATTGAAGCAGGACACAGTAGCAAGGACACAGCTGAAATTGGGGTCGTGACTTGTGATTCTGGCTCTGCCACAGCCAGTTGGGTGATCTGGTGCAAGTTAATAACCTTTGTTTCTTAATTTCTTTATGAGGTCCTTTAGGAATATTTTAGAAGCTTTAAAAAATGCAGTTTAGGGCTTGAGAAGATATGTACAAAATTTTTTAATAATAATTTTTTTGGAGGGCTTCATGTTCAATTGACTAACTGCTTATTTTAAAAAGTACTTGCTGGTTAGTCTAGACAGTGAGTCCTAGGAAGGATATGGGGAGCCCTCAGTTGAGATCTAATAAAGCCCGATCTTCTATTATTGTTTAGTTTAAAAGATTCACTTGGGTTTATCTCTCTGTTAGTGTTAAACCTACTGACTCATTCTTTACTACAGTCACCATTAAGCTTAAAGCAGTATATGTTCCAACCCTGAAAGATGCTACTGTTGAGAGCAGCTAAGAGCAAGAACCCAGGAGTCACATTGCAAAGTTTTGAATCTTGACCTTGTCACATACTAGTGCTGGAACCTTGAGGAAGTTAGTCTCTCTGTGTTGGTTTTTTCACTTGTAGAATGGATATAATAGTAGTATATACCACGCAGGGTGGTTGTGAGGATTGAATGAGTTAACATATGTAAAGAACCTGGCAGATAGAAAGCATGAATTAGGTATTAGGTATAATGATTGCCTTTTTATACAGTTCCTGGGGTTCTCATAGCCTCCTCCAGTGGAATTGATACTTTCGAACTGTGGTGCTGGAGAAGACTCTTGAGAGTTCCATGGAAAGAAAAGAGCTCAAACCAGTCAATCTTAAAGGAAATCAACCCAGAATACTCTTTGGAAGGACCGATGCTGAAACTGAAGCTCCAATACTTTGACCACCTGATGCGAACAGCTGACTCATTGGAAGAGACCCTGATGCTGGGAAAGACTGAAGGCAGAATAAGAGGGTGACAGAGGATGAGATGGTTGAATGGCATCACTGATTCAATGGACATGAACTTGGGCAAGCTCTGGGAGATGGAGAGGGACAGGGAAGTCTGGTGTGCTGCAGTACATGGGATTGCGAAGAATTGGACTCAACTTGATGACTGAACAACAATAGCGATGATTGCAGATTTAAGCAGAAGGTTTGAAAATCGTTGTGGAAGACATTTGCTATTCTTTTTACCTAGAGTAATAGCATTTTCTTACTGGGAACTGCTCTAATTATTGCAACCACATGAACCTACTAGAGATTTCTAATCCCAAACCGTGGCCTGGTCCTGGAGACAACACGTGACCTAGACTAGGCTCATAGTCTTAATTGTTTCCTTGGCCATATTAACTGCCTGAATTGAGTCAGCCAGAAAATATTTTCCTAACTGCAGTTAACTAGCTTTGCCTCTTAGGTCATGAGCTAGAATGATTTGAGACTCATTGATGCATTTGAATTGTTTATTTCTGAGTTGTGTGTGTTTTTTTTTTTTTAACAAATTAACATTTCAGACACATCCTCGTTCATAGCATATCTGTGAGATTAACAAACTTGCTGGAGTAGAATTTGTATTTTTCATTTAAATACATTGCTTTCACTCTCACGTTGAGCCTTTTTTTTTTTTAATTCTAGGTTTCTGTACAAGATGAATTAGTACAAGTGCAGCCAAAGTTTAAAAGTAATCTACTTGAGTCTGTGGAAGTTTTTCGTGAGGATGTAATGAACTTTGCTGAAGCGTACGAGACGGTAATTAAGTGTTTCACGCTCTGTGTTAAGATATTTGGCACAATGTTTATATGAAATGAAAGTGATGAATCCTGAGAAATATACTGTGATTTGTACGTTGTGTGCAAGAGGCTATCTTCGCACAGTTGCAGCTGTCAAAAAGAGGGGATAGCTGTTCCTTTAAGCATGTTTTATATAAGAGAGAAGAGAAACAATTTAACTGCTAAAAGGAGCAACAATTTTGGAAATCATGAAAGGAACACAGAATCTGCTTTTGTCCTTTCTTAGGGCCAACATATTCATAATTAAAAATGTAGTACCGTTGTTGGAAAGCTGTTAGAAACTATAAATGTCCAAATGGCAGGGTATCATGCAACTGATTTCTTCCCAGCTCTAACTCTTAGAGAAACAGAAGGGTCTCTGAACATAAATAATAAATGTCATCCTTGGTTAGTCCCACAGACTATTCAACGTGGTATATGACTGATAATGGTTGACCTTTATGAAGTTTAAACTCAGAAGTTGGATATAGTCCCTAACATATTCTGCTTTCTTTTAGTGATCATAGTAGATATAAAATCATAAGATAATTTAAGCCCTTGGTGCTACTTCTGTAACACTTTTTCTTTAGTGTGTATTGAACATCTCTTTCAGGTTTGGCTAGTTGATATTTTATTTCTCTATTATTCTGTTATACTGGAAATACGGCATATTATTTAGCGTATCCATAATATTTATGATTGTACAGGCCATTTGGGGTCTTTTTTGCAAACTGTTTTCTGGCTCATGGTCACCAAAGACTGCCTTCTGCTGATTTCAAGTATTCAGCCTATGTGTGTGTCTGTTTTCATATCAGGCTAGACTATTAGTGAGAGGAAGTTGTTCTCAGGACTATGTGTCAGTTATTCTAACGCACAACCACAGCACCATCATTTATGATTGTAAATGAAATGAAACAGAGTTCTTGTCTTGTAAATGTCCTATAAGATGTAATTTAATCACATATTTTGTTAGCTATGTCAAGGTCCTTAAAAAATGAATGGAAGTTAGAGTGATGCAAATGTACTAAAATCAATTGTGATCATAGTCTGTGAATATAATAAAAACTGTTGAAAGGTACCTTTTAAATTAGTGGGTTGTATAATATGTGAATGATATCTCAATGAAACTGTTACAAAAAATAAATGAGAGCTTCATGTACAGGACAAAGTTAGATCATGTAAATTAAAAATCATGTCTATGATTTTTAAAAGGAAATATTAGCTAAACCTAACAAATTGATAAATATATGTGATTAGGAATTAAAATACTGATTATATTATTCATTACAGGAAGGACCCATGGTTCCAAATATACCACCCCAAGAAGCTAGCAACAGGCTACAGATCTTTCAGGTAAAATTACATGTTTCTGGTTACACTGACATTCCCTGCATTTATACTTAGGTGGCTTCTATGGTCATCTCACCAAGGAAATACAGAGCTGCTGTCCAAAACATCAGTGTTTTCTTCTTTACTAGGAATGCCCAAGATTGAGTGGGTTATACTACTTCTTTACTCATTTGAACCCTGTAGGAAAGATGATGGTCTAAAACAGTAGAAAAGTCTGAATTATAGAATTTTACAAATGTAGTTTCATTACTTTCAGATGTATTTATAGGAGCTTGAAATTTATGTCTGGGGACCATTTAATTTATTAAAGAAATAATTTTATATAAAAGGATTACTTTCAGAATGCTTGAAAGTTAATTTTCCTGAGTACTTAACTTTTCCTCTGATAGCTTGGTATCAGCATAAATTTGCTTCACAAATCCTTGTTTCATAGATAATATTAAATAAACTTCAATATAGCTTTTATCCTGATTATAATAAATTCTACTTTAATGGGTTCTGAATTAATTACATCTTACTATAATTTAAAAATCTTTTATAGGCCAATTTTGATGATCTATGGAGGAAATTTGTTACATATTCATCTGGAGAACAACTTTTTGGGTTGCCTGTGACTGACTATGAGGTTTTACACAAAACTAGGTAAGTTTAGAAATTGAACGAGTTTATTATGAATAATTAACTGTCCATTAGGTGAACATGCCGTCATTAAGTCCTTCATTGTACAGAGAAGGGTCTGGCTTGGAAAATTCCTAAATAGTCCCCTCATTCCTAGCTATTCCTATTCCATTGAATACACAGTCTCCATATAAAAAATATAGCCTTTTGGCTAACATCAGGTGTGGTTTTCCCTAATAGCTCAGTTGGTAAAGAATCTGCCTCCAATACTGGAGGCCCCGGTCCGATTCCTGGGTCGGGAAGATCTCCTGGAGAAGGGGTAGGCTTTGGGCTTCCTTTGTGGCTCAGCTGGTAAAGAATCCGCCTGCAATGCAGGGGACCTGAGTTCAGTCCCTGGGTTGGGAAGATCCTCTGGAGAAGGGGAAAGCACCCACTCCAGTATTCTGGCCTGGAGAATTACATGGACTATACAGTCCACGGGGGCACAAAGAGTCGGACACGACTGAGCGGCTTTCACTTTCACTTTTAAATGTAGTATTCACAGGTGGCACAGCAGTAAAGAATCTGCCTGGACATGCAGAAGACACAAGAAAGAGACCCCAGTTCGACTCCTGGGTTGGGAAGATCCTCTGAAGAAGGGATAGGCTACCCACTCCAGTATTCTTGGTCTTCCCTTGTGGCTCAGCTGACAAGGAATCTGCCTGTAATGTGGGAGTCCTGGGTTCATTCCCCGGGGTGAGAAGATCCCCTGGAGAAGGAAATGGCAACCCGCTGCAGTATTCTTGCCTGGGAAATCCCATAGACGGAGGAGCCTGGTGGGCTACAGTCCGTGGGGTCGCTAAGAGTCTGGCGTGACCGAGCACGGGGCCCACACAATGAAGAAGTTTTCCTTTCCTTGCCCCAGAATCCCTCCTTTCTTCTTGTTTTGGATATAACCGCATCTGGGCACACGAGGGAAAGCTTTTGGTAGGAATGTGATGTTTAAAGTGAAGTCACTCAGTCGTGTCCGACTCTTTGCGACCCCGTGGACTGTAGCCCACCAGGCTCCTCCATCCATGGGATTCTCCAGGCAAGAATACTGGAGTGGGTTGCTATTTCCTTCTCCAGGGGAATCTTCCCACCCCAGGGATCAAACCCGGCTCTCCCACTTTAAAAGGCGGACTTAAAAGCAGACATGATCATAGAAATGTAGCTTGCATTTGAAAGTAAAGAGATCAAAGAAAACATTAGCCTTAACTTTGCTCTTGTTAGCAAGTTTTGGTCACATTGTTTGCAGTGATTGGTATGGTTGTAATAATTAAACACACTGGTAATGGCACATAATATTATAATTTGGAATATTTGAGAGCTATAAACCTTGGCCTAATTGATGGAGCTTGCTTTGGAAACTGACAGTTGTTTGCATGTTGGTATAAAACATTATACACATAATGTATGAAATATTTGATTAATAAATTCCTATCCAATAATGGAATTTATCTTTAAAATATATGTTACATAATGACTTAATTATTTGGTTTCCCAGAAAGGAACTCAACTTGCTGCAGAAGCTGTATGGACTGTATGATACTGTGATGGGCAATATTAGTGGTTATTATGAGATACTTTGGGGAGATGTAGATATTGAAAAAATTAATGCAGAACTTCTGGAGTTTCAAAACAGGTGAGTTTCAATCACATTAAACTTACCAATTTTTAGTGCCTATTTTAGGATCCTATAGGAATTTCACAAATGATTTTATCTTCTGATATATTGCTATGTATTCATAACATCTTCTTCAAAGAAATGTATAGATGAAATAATTTTTTTTCTTAAAGATGTCGTAAACTGCCAAAAGGACTTAAAGATTGGCAAGCTTTTTTGGATCTGAAAAAAAGAATTGATGATTTCAGTGAGTCATGTCCTCTACTAGAAATGATGACCAATAAGGCAATGAAACAGAGGCACTGGGATCGGATCTCTGAGTTAACTGGAACCCCATTTGATGTGGAGTCAGATTCTTTTTGTCTTAGAAATATTATGGAAGCACCACTCCTTAAAAATAAGGATGATATTGAGGTACATAGGATTTAAGGTCTTACAAATGATCTGTTAAAGAATGTCTCCTTTTTTTTTTCCGAAAATTGTACAAATAAACATTTTATTCACAGGTGTACTGATTGTCCTATATAATGTACCCTCAAAATTTCAAATGATTCTGAACATTCCTTGGTTTTGCAAAATAATGCTATAAATCAAGGAGATAATATAATTATTTGAATTATTTAGTTTTGGAGCTCCTTAAACTGTCCTCCTTGTCCCTTAACTATACTCTTTTAAAAAATCCTGTTTATTTCTATATTGTTTTCTTGGTGGATTCCTCAGAATATTTTCCAACCTTTTAATTCTATACTTTTTACTATTAGTCAGTAAATACTTTAAATTATTATATATTTCCTTCAAGATTTTTAATTGATTCATTTCCATTTTTATGCTTAGTGTTATTTACATTTCCATCAACAATGTGCAAGGATTCCTTTTTTTTTTTTTTACATCCTCACTGACACGCTTTCTTGTCTTTGTGATGATAACTATTCCAACAGGTGTGAGGTGATACTTTGTTGTGATTTTGACTTGAATTTCTCTGATGACATGTGATGTGGAGCACCTTTTTGTGTACCTGTTGGCTATTTGTATGTCTTTTTCAGAAAAATAGCTATTTAGAACCTCTGCCCATTTTAAAATCAGACTGGTGGTTTTCGCTGCTGAGTTGTATGAATCTGCTACATATATATTGAATATTAACCCCTTATCAGAGTTGCTATTTGTGAATATTTTCTCCTTTTTAGTAAGTTACCTTTTCATTTTGTTGGTTGTTTCCTTTGCTGTAAGAAGCTTTTTAGTTTGATGCTATCCCACATGTTTATTTTTACTTTTGTTACCTTGGCTTTGGTGTCAAGTCCAAGAAAATCATTGCCAAGACTGATTTCAAGGAACTTACCACCTCTGTTGTCTTACAGGAGTTTTATGGTTTCGGGTCTTTAGTCCATTTTAAGTTAAATGTTTTGTGTGGTATAAGATAGTGGTCTAGTTTCGTCCTTTTACATGTTATTATCCTGTTTTCCCAGCACCATTTATTGAAGAGACTGTCCTTTCCCCATTGTATATCCCTGGCTCTTTTCTCATAAATTAATTAAACATATATGTACATTTATTCTGTTCCATTGTCTCTGTTTTTATACCAATACCATACTTTTTTGATTACCATAGCTTTGGTATAGTTTGAAAGCAGGAAGCATTATACCTCCAGCTTTGTTCCTTTTTCTCAAGATTCCTTTGGCTAAATGGAGTCTTATGTGGTTTCATAAAAGGTTTAGGATTTTTTGTTCTGTTTCTTTTATTTATTTATTTGACTGTGCCCGGTCTTAGTTGCAGCACATGAGATCTTTGTTGCAGCATGCAGGACCTTTCTTTGAGGAGGGCAGGTTAGCTCCCCCAAGACATGTGGGATCTTAGTTCCTCAACCAGGAATCAAACCTAATCCCCTGCCTTGGAAGGCGGATTCTTAATCATGGACCACCAAGGAAGTCCCCTGTTGTATTTCTTGAAAAATGTCATTGAAATTTTGATAGGGATTGCATTGAAACTATAGATTGCTCTAGGTAGTGTAGACATTTTAATGATACTAATTCTTCCAATCTATGCTCATGGATTATCTTCGCATTTACTTGTGTCCATTTTAAGTTGCTAGCTACTAAAGTTGGAATGTGGTCTAAAACTCTACATTTTACTCCCCCCCTACATTTTGTTTCTGGTGTCATAGTTTACATCTTTTTATCTTGTGTATCCACTGACAAATTATTATAGTTACCGTTATTTTTACTAATTTTGTCTTTTAAGCTTCATACTAGATTTATAAGTGATTAACCCAACACCTTTTACAACATTAGACTATTCTGAACTTTATTGTTTATTTCTCTTTACCAATGAGATTTATACTTTGATATGGTCTTTTGTTACTAACTAGATCGGTTTCATTTTAGCTTAAGGAAGTCCATTTAACTTTTTTTGGTAAGACTTATCTAGTGATGATGAACTCCTTTAAGCTTTTGCTTGTCTGAAAAACTGTTTATCACTCTTTCAATTCCGAAGGACAGCTTCACCATGTATTGTATTCTTGGTGGCAGGTTTTTTTTTTTCTTTCAACACTTTGAATATGTTGTGTCACTCCCTTTTGTCCTGCAAAGTTTCTGCTGAAAAATCTGCTGGTAGTCTCATGGGGGTTCCCTTGTACATAACAAGCTGTTTTTTTCTTGCTGTTTTTAAGATCTCTCCTTGTCTTTAACTCTTGACCCTTTATTTATGTGTTTTGTTGTATATTTGTGCTCTTTGGGTATATTTGTGTATTAAGCAAATAGGCCCCTTTTTTCACAGAAAGCTTTTTAGTGATCTGCCTCTGTGCTGGGCACTGGGTTGGGTGAGTACAAGCAAACTATTCAAGAGCTATTTCTCAGTTCATTATGGGCTTGTGGGTCTCGTGGACATATGCCCTGAATTTGGGAGGGGTTGCTTCTTTTTAACAATATATGTATGTCAAAAGTTTTGTTTTTGAAGCATTTTTGTCCTATAAATGCTATTCAAATACTATTGAAGGAAACAATCAAGGAATTAAAAACAACAAACTTTGATGATCACTTCATTCTTACATGAGGTTTTTACACTTAAGAGTATAGCTATTCATAGGCTGTGCTTTTGAAAACTTCATTTCGCAAGTCCAAGGAATTCTAGGATTCAGTTATTAGTTTTTTTCCCCCTAAACAGAGTCCCAGTGTTGTCTATGCCAGTACATTCTGTTTTCTTTGCTCCCTGTACCCTGCTAGTAGCCTAGCTGGCTGCTTACTATTACTTCATTCACTGCCTCGAAAGGAAGCCTTTTCCCTTCCTGTCAATCGTCCTCTCCCTACCCCTGTTGGAATCCTACTTATTCTCAGATGTTCCCTTCTCCGTGAAGCCTTTCCTCCCGACTGTAGGCAAGTCATTTCTCCCTTCTCAGAACTCACAACAGTTAACAACACTCTTATTACATTTACTACACAATGTGTGTTAGTCGCTCAGTCGTGTCCGATCTTTACGATGCCATGGATTGTAGCCCACCAGGCTCCTCTGTCCATGGAATTGTCCAGGCAAGAATACTGGAGTGGGTAGCCATTTCCTTCTCCAGGGGAGCTTCCCAACCCAGGGATCGAACCCAGGTCTCCCGCATTACAGGCAAATGCTTTACTGTCTGGGCTACTAGGGAAGCTCTACTACACACTAATTTGTGGAAATTCCTTGCACCTTCATATCCTTTCCCATCTCTGAGATTCTGTGATTCCAAGTAGGAAAATCGATTGGGGTATGTTGGGAAAATACCTTAATTTTATTTACCTTTGTGAGACTTTCATATCAAAAATTCTCAGGAAAACAGGAAAATACATAAAAATTAGAATTAGCTTTTAATCAAGTGAGATATTCATATTAGGGTCAGAAAAGATGGGACTATAGCAATGTTTATATATTACTTTAAAGAGTTCAAAAGAATCTCACATTCTCATTGGCCTCTTATAAGAAGCCACTGAGTGCAGCTGTGATTATGTCCATGCTGGCTGAAAAACAACAGTTAAAAATATAAACAAGAAACATGATTTAAGTTCCGTATCTCATGTATCTCAGTTGTGTCCAACTCTTTGCACTCCCAGGGACTGAAGCCCATCAGGCTACTCTGTGCATGGAATTTTCCTAGAATACTGAAGTGGGCTGCCATTTCCTTCTCCAGGGGATCTTCTCGACCTGGGGATTGAACCTGCAGCTCCTGCATTGACAGGCAGGTTCTTCACCACTGCGCAGCCTGGGAACCTGAATGATTTTCTAGGGCCAAACTAAAAAATGCTGTGATTTTAATGCACTGAGTTTGTAATTGAAAATGTCATGACATGTTCTTTGATTTCCCTCTGAAGGATATTTGCGTATCTGCCATTAAGGAGAAGGATATTGAAGCCAAGCTGACTCAGGTGATTGAGAACTGGACCAATCAGAACCTGAGTTTTGCAGCCTTTAAGGGAAAGGGAGAACTCCTGCTCAAAGGAACTGAATCAGGAGAGATTATCACCTTGATGGAGGATAGTTTAATGGTTTTGGGTTCCTTACTAAGCAACAGGTAATTTTATAATTTACAGGGGAAGGTTCTGACTTGCCATTTAGAGTTATATAATTTTAGATAAAACTCCAGTTTCGTAGCTGTGCCACAACAGAGATTCTGACCTAAAGTGTTGACTCTTGTCAGTCCTTACATGAACTACCTAATTTCCTTAATAATCATGGCCTCGATTTTTTTTATGGCACTCACCTCCCCATCATAATTATTCTCCCCCAAACTGGCAGCTCATCTTCTGAATATCTTGACTCCCTACCAAGATGACATCTTCATTTTCTCTTCTTTCTCTCTCATTCTTTGATTTTTTTGTCATTGTCCTCCATGGCTGAACCTGCTCAAGTGTTCACCCAATAGCCCAAGAAGAGTAGGCTGGCAAACATGAAGGAATATACTATTAGGGGCTTGACACTCACATTTGGATTTTTATTGTGAAAAGCCTACATCTGTGCAGCCTACACAAGGGGTCCACTGCAGCCTAAATGAGGCGACCTGTCTATCATGGGACTACTGAATCAGCTTGAAAGTGACTTGTGATCTTAAGTGGAGCTTTAGGAAATGGGACCTAGTCAGATTAAATATACTCTTAGGCCCTGGTCTGAGTATTACCAGCCTCTAATCCCCTACCTGACTATCCAGTGATTCTTAACTGGTCTTTACCCTAACACACCTAAGAAATGTGTCACATTATTTCAGAGGTCATTAACAGAGGTCAGTGCCCAGGGTGCATGGGGATTATAATACCCTATCTGCAGGCTGGGATCACTGTTTAATGAATGACATCCTGCAAGACCTCTGGCCCAAAGGCAGTCTTGCATTTGGATAATGCATTAACTCACAAAACTCCTAGGAGTTCTAGGGTGAAGTTGCTGGGCTTAAACTACTAGGGGTCCTCCTCTGCTTTCAGGGAATCTGAATAACCTGAATAATCTGAATAACCTGGCAAAGGTGACCATTGGCTTTTCAGTGGTTCCTGGACTTCACAGGCTGCTGGTTTGCCATGGTTCATTGCAAAGTTTGCCATCTTGATTTCCTGAATGATGATCTCTTGAAGAAAGGCTATAGGTTGATCTGAGCCTGATTGTGCAACCCAGGAATTTAGGACTTGAAATTTTTCTTAATTTTACTGTTAACTTGCATATAACTTGAGTTGTTGTTATTCATTCACTCAGTCATGTCCGACTCTTTGTGACCCCATGGACTGCAGCACGCCAGGCTTCCCTATCCTTCACCATCTCCCAGAGTTTGCTCAAACTCATGTCCATTGAGTCAGTGACGCCACCCAACAATCTCTTCCTCTGTCATCCTCTTCTCCTTCTGCTTTCACTCTTTCCCAGCATCAGGGTCTTTGCTAATGAGTTGGCTCTTTGCATCAGGTTACCAAAGTATTGGATCTTGAGCTTCAGCATCAGTCCTTCCAATGAATATTCAGGATTGATTTCCTTTGAATTAACTGGGTTTCATCTCCCTGCAGTACAAAGGACTCTCAAGAGTCTTCTCCAAAACCACAATTCAAAAGCATCAATTCTTTGGCACTCAGCCTTCTTTATGGTCCAACTCTTACATCTATACATGGCTACTGGAAACACCATAGCTTTGTTTGGCAAAGTAATCTGAGTGGTTATAGTACTAATTTATTGTACTAGTAATCTCAATGTTGAGGTCCTGCTAGGAAGAGTATGAGGATATCTGAGAAGTCACAACACTATGGGAGATCCTCCTTCTAGAAAACTTTGCAGCACCAAGTGGATCCAGAATGCCTCTTCCAGAGCCAATGATAGCCTTATCTTGTAGCAAGTGCCAGAGGAATCTCTAGGGCTATTCAGATGTGATGCCAGAAGAAATTGTGTATTTCCATGGGTGAGACGATTCACCTCAAATACCTGGATTGTGACACTTTCCTGGTGGGTCCCTGATTCCATGGGGTTCCATGAGCCTTCTTTTCTGTCATTAACAGGTTCTACCACACAAAGTTGTGCAGTGCAAATACCTGGCCAAAGGACAAAAACTTATCATTAGTGATTTTATTTCAAGTTCCCCTTTTTTAATGTTGGGAAGTTATACACCATCAAAGATGACTCTTCTCAAAAATTTCTGGGCAAAGTTATTTTTAACTCCATTTATATAGGTGCTTCAGCTCCCTAAAAAGCTTATCCACATCCTTTTGGTCTGCATGTATTGATTTTGAAGGTGCTTTTGGCATATTGACTGCCTTTCAGCTCTAGACTGATGGTCAGATGCACATTATAAATTGTGAGTTGAGAAAAAAAATGCCTCTTACTACTAGATCAACTCATCTACCTCCTTGGGGCAATTTTTGTACAACCACTTTATATCTCCATGTATAACATAGGCTTCCATAGAAATCAAATGTTAGACTTAAGCATCAGACTATACCCAGAAGAACCCCATTCTATATGTGAGTCCCTTCAAGTCACTCTGTCTTGGATCAAGAAAACTTTTAAGAATGTACAAATGTCACTCACCAGGAAATGCCACTACACAACTTCAAAGCTATATGCTTGCATTGCCACAAACTGAAGTTGGCTTCTTAATCCAACTGTAGGTAATTAGGTCTTTACCCAGTATCTTCCCATCACTTCCTCATGGCATCCACTCTATTTCTTGTGTTTCTTATTTGTGCCCAGCTTTTTGGACACCTTGTAGTCTCATGAACTCTTTAGCTAGCCCTGATGGTGAAGAAGCAGGATGGGGAAGAAATGGAAACAGTAACAGACTTTATTTCTTTGGATTCCAAAGTCACCACGGTTGGTTACTGCAGCCATGAAATTAAAAGACACTTGCTCCTTGGAAGAAAAGCTATGACAAACCTAGACAGCATATTAAAAAGAAGTGACATCACTTTGCCGACAGAAGTCTGTATAGTCAAAGCTATGGTGTTTCCAGTAGTCATGTACACTGTGAGAGTTGGACCGTAAAGAAGGCTGAGCATTGAGGAACTGATGCTTTCATACTGTGGTGCTGGAGAAGACACTTGAGAGTCCCTTAGACAGCAAGGAGATCCAGCCAGTCAATCCTAAAGGAAGTCAACTCTGAATATTTGTTAGAAGAACTGATGCTGAAGCTCCAATACTTTGGCCACCCGATGTGAAGAGCTCATTGGAAAAGACCCTGATGCTGGGAAAGANTTCACAGAAGTCTTGGCAGGCCATCTTAGTCTGTATTTTCCCTATACACCAAGGAACAACCAATACAATTCCTTTGCTAGACCTCTGTAGCTTAAAACTAGGCAGATTTCTTAGTTTATCACTGATACATGAGAACAGTAAGTGAGATCACTATAATTCTATGTTTTATTCATAAAAATGCAAATATCTCATTAACTTTATGAAGTTTAATAGCTGCTTTTTTGTAGGAAAAAAATTCATTGTCAAAGGAATATTTCTCCTGTAAATTACTTTGTTAAAGCCTACTATTATCTGAATCTTAGTTAAAATGTAATATTTTTCCATTCTTACTTTTTAGATATAATGCTCCATTTAAAAAAAATATCCAGAATTGGGTGTATAAATTGTCTGCTTCCTCAGATATAATTGAAGAGTGGCTAGTAGTCCAGAACCTTTGGGTTTATCTTGAAGCTGTCTTTGTGGGTGGCGACATAGCCAAACAGCTACCACAGGTAAATACGGCTTTTGTAACTGCGGATAGAATAGTTTGGTGTATGTTGTCTGTATGTCTCTGTAGAAATCTTCAGAAAGACATATGGTCATGTCCTGATGGTTTGCACCAGTGGTTTGCAAACTGTGGCCAACTCACCTATTTTTGTAAATATAGCTTTATGGGAATACAGCCATGTCCATTCATTTACGTCCTGTCTGTGACTGCTTTAGGATTACAATAGCACAGTTGAGTAGTTGTAACAGAAACCCTATGGCCTTACAAAGCCTAAAATGTTTGCTCTCTTGCCATCAACAAAAAGGTTGCAAACTGCAGACCTTTGCTTCACATTAATAGAAAGAAGAAACTAATAGTATTTTATAAATATATATTACAAACATAATATTTTCAAATCTCCAGGTTGTCTGAGGAGGTGAGGTACATTCAAATATGATACTACTAAATTATAGAAGTTCATCTCTTCTAAGAGTTAGACTTATTCCTCTGAGTTAAAATAATCTGTAGTCTGTAAATACAAATTAACTACTAGTAAGTTAACTAATAGTAGATCAGAAACATGAGACTAGGAAACCGCCTTAGAAACCTGTAACAAATTATTTAAAACAGCTTTATTGAGACCTTTTAAATTAATACCAATACATTAGTAATAACTTTATTCTATAGAGGTAATTTTTCCTTTTGTAAAATTANTCAGAAACATGAGACTAGGAAACCGCCTTAGAAACCTGTAACAAATTATTTAAAACAGCTTTATTGAGACCTTTTAAATTAATACCAATACATTAGTAATAACTTTATTCTATAGAGGTAATTTTTCCTTTTGTAAAATTAGTCCTCTTCTTTTGAATTTCCATACCTATGGCATCTCTATGGGACTTCCCTGGTGGCTCAGATGGTAAAGAATCCAGCTGCAATGCAAGAGAACCAGATTCAGTCCCTGGGTTAGGAAGATCCCCTAGAGAAGGGAATGGCTCCCCACTCTAATATTCTTGCCTGGAGAATTCCATGGACAGAGGAGCCTGGCAGGCTACAGTCCATGGGGTTGCAAATCTTTGTAGATTAAAAATCAAGGACAAAAGCATTTTGAAAGTAGCTGGTTTCCCTTTGTAACACATTTTTAAAACAGAAATCTTTTCTTTTTTAATCAGAAAGTTATATTTTTTTCAAAAATGCACTTAAAACTTTTGATAGAGGCAAGATTATGCCAATTTCTAAAGGCATTTTTGCAATCGAATGCAAGCTTAATATCATTCATAGTAAATAGTAAATTTTCATTTGCAAAAATGTAAATGAAGCTTTGTTTTAGATTTTTACTGTTTTCTCCTTTTCTTTTTCCTGGGGCACTGTTAAGCTTTAATTATTCCAAAGATACTGAGATCAAATTATTTTCATGCTTCTTGAGTTTGCTCATCAAACCAAAACACCTGGGGTGCTGAAAGACTAGATTTGCGATTTAAGTTGATAGCACTGAAAATTAATCATGCGGCACTTTGAAAAATGTATTAAATGTAAGGAAATGAATTAGTCATAAACCCTATTGTGATAGGACAGCATTTCAATAAGCAGTTTTATGGCTTTGGGTTTCTGTTGTTCAGAGTTAATTCAGATGAAAAAAAAATGCTCCTTTAAATTATGTAGCCTAAGATTAATAAGGTGGCTTGAGGAACTATAGGCGATGCCAGAGTGAAGACTTTGCTTCATTCAGTCATCCACATGCCAACTTTTACTGACTACGGGTTTGTCTTTAGGAAGCAAAACGTTTTCAGAATATTGACAAGTCATGGGTAAAGATAATGCAGCGAGCTCATGAGAATCCCAATGTGATTAGTTGCTGTGTTGGAGATGAAACCATGGGGCAGCTTTTACCTCATTTACATGAACAATTAGAAGTATGTCAGAAGTCACTTACAGGGTAAGAGTTTAATTTTTTCCTTGCCTGACATTTTATATGTGATGGTGTTTTGTCCCAAATTAATAAAATTGATTGCATTTCTGGTTCAGTAGTGATGGTTGAAGTGGTGTTAGGAATTTAACATTTCACATAAATTTAATTTCTCTGCACAAAAAGACACTTTCAAGTTAGGGTGGGTGAATTAAGGCATTGTATGAGTTTTGTAGGGCTGCTGTGACAAATTACCGCAAACGGGGTGGTTTAAGATGACAGGAACTTATTTTCTCACAGTTCTGGAGACCGTAAATCTAAAGTCAAGGTAGCAACCCCTTCTGAAGGCTCTAGGGTGAATTTTTCCTGGCCTCTCCCAGGTTCTGGTGGCTCTGGGACTACTCTTGGCTTGTGGTTACATAACTCCAGTCTCTGTCTTTATATGTCCTTCTCTTCTTCTTCCTGTGTGTCTCCTATGAGGATACTTGTCAGTGGACTTAGGGCTCATGTGGATAGTTCAAGATGAACTCCTCTCGAGGTATTTAACTTCAGTACATTTGCAAAGGCCTCTTTTCCAAATGAGACCATATTCACAGATTCCAGGAAATAGGATATGGGTAGGAGATAAGAAATAGGACATGGGGTAGCTCCCATGTCTTTTGAGGGCTACCAATCAACACACTGCAGGTGTGGAGTAGAGAGGTGCATTCAGAGAGAAATTAGCCAGACAAATTCACAGACAATTTTCTTCAAAGGCAGTTCCTTCTCAATTTCTTTTGAAATAGGGCAAAAATATACCCCGGTTTGTCCAAATTTTTGCCTTTGCCCTGACTGAATGGCTAGTTATCCCCGCCCCGCCTTTCACTCTCAAAATAGCCTGATTTGCAGATAAATTATATGTTCACCCGGCATTTAAGCCTGAGGTTCACAGTCTTAGAAGGGTTGCAGGAGGGCTTTTGATGAGAAAGAATACTATAGACGACGCCTTGCTCTGAATCACACGTTCTTATTTCCACTTATTTTCCCAAGTGCCATCTAAGATGGAGCAGGACTTTTCAAATGGGAAATGGCTATAAGTGTTTGCTACTATCTTATCGATGTTAGTGATTGTGTCTTGGCTAAAACCCCCAAAATTAGTAATTCAGAAAAAATTATTTGGTAATGTGACTTTATTTAAAGGTATTTGGAGAAGAAGCGATTACTGTTTCCAAGATTCTTCTTTGTGTCTGATCCAGTTCTCCTGGAAATTCTTGGGCAAGCCAGTGATTCCCATACCATCCAGGTGTGTCATCTAAATGTCTGTTACCTAAATCCTTTTTTTCCATAACCCGTGTAATAAAAAATAAAAATGAAGTTAACATCTTAAAAGTGCAATCAGGAAAGAAGAGTGTTAAAACTGACATTGGTTATAAAATGCCTCATTTTCTTTGGATTTGGAGCCCATCAGCTGGAGGCAAGAGCCATCAATTATGCAACTCACCGGTTGGGTGCTCTTAGCCAGTTACTTAATTTTCCTGTGTCTCAGTTTTCTTGTCGGTAAAATCAGAATATTAATCATTTCCACCTCATAGGCTTGTCATAAGAATTATGCAAGATATGCATCAAAAGTACTTGACATAAAGTATGTGCTCACTAAATGTAACTCATTGTTATGAGTATTTAAATCTAAATATTCTTAGATCAGATAGGGATTCTGGTTTAAATTTGTCCCTTTTTTCCTGTCCAGAATGCTTCTCAAATGCTTTTAGCCATTTCGAAGGGCAGTAATTCCAGGAGGAAGAGGAAGAACTGAGAGTGGAGGGACTGAAACCCCATCCCAGGACCATTTCTGGGTTGGGAAGCTGGGAAACAGTTAATAATACCTTCCTTCTTGGTTTCCAGGGAGCTGTGGGAATGAGAAAGGACAGGAAGGAAGTTGAAGCTGTGTAAGGCAGACACAGAGCCAAGAGAGAAGGACTGACCTGTCCCTGGGAGGGAAGGGGACAGGGACCGTGTGGTTCGGTCTCCACTGGGAGGAAGATGGCAGTTACTGGTTCAATCTCCATAATGTAAGAGGAGGGGCATCTGTAGGTCGTGGAGGAAGCATTGTGTGGGGCTGGATTTTAAAAAGTGGGCTTCCAAGTCAGTCAAGGGTCAAAGAAGAGGTTTTTTTTTTTTTTGAGACAATGAAGTAAATTCTTAATCTTTTACAAATATTAAAAAAAAATAGCAAAGCTTTTAAGAAATGTCTCAATGGCTTTTGTGTTTGCATGCATGCTCATCGTGTTGATGAGTTGACCCATCGTGTCTGACTCTTTTCGATCCCATGGACTGTAGCCCGCCAGACTTCTCTGTCCATGGAATTATCCAGGCGAGAATACTGGAGTAGGTTGCCATTTCCTCCCCCAGGGGAATCTTCCCGACCCAGGGATTGAACCCACGTCTGCTGCAGCTTTTGTGTTTAACCTCATGTATGATGTGTTTGCTCTGTCTTGTGCTTTCTTATAGCCACATCTCCCTGCAGTGTCTGACAACATAAATGAGGTGACCTTTCATGCAAAAGACTACGATCGTATCATGGCTGTCATATCAAGAGAAGGAGAAAAAATCATTGTAATTTAACTTGATTAAAATTTTGTTAGGGTTTCTTTAAAATTTAGAATGCAGTTCTCTTTTGAGAGAAAGGGAGGGAGTTGAGTCAGATTCTAGTTCTGTAGTCCTGGCTTTGTTACAGACTAGTTTAGATAACTCATTTAATTTCTCTGGGATTCATTTTATCACCTGTACAATGAACATTTTAGACCAAATGATCTTTATACTTCTTGCTACATTATTAATTAACTTTACTCATGTTTTAAGTATTTCGTATGAAATTGTTTGCTTTGTCTTGAGGTACTGTGATTTAGGACATTTGTAAAAATATCAAATTACTATCTATTTGTAACCTATTTGTACTATACCTTTTCAGTTGGATAGTCCTGTTATGGCCAAAGGTCCCGTGGAGATTTGGCTTCTGGACCTATTAAAAATGCAGATGTCATCCTTGCATAATATAATTAGATCCGCATTCTATCAAATCAGTGATTCAGGATTTCAACTGTTACCTTTCCTCAATCACTTTCCAGCACAGGTAAGACTACACAGCATTCAAAGAGTAGAAATAAGGGGGACAGGTATTCAGGAGACAGCCTGATGGTCTGGAAGCTGTCTATATGTGTTAGTCTTCAGTCGTGTTCGACTCTTTGTGACCCCACGGACTGTAGACTGCCAGGCTCCCCTGTCCATGGAATTCTCCAGGCAGGAATACTGAAGTGGGTTGCCATTTCCTTATCCAAGGAAGCCGTTCTAGCTTTGAACAAGCTAGAGAGGCCCACTCACCCCCCGGCTCCACCTACCCGCTTGTCCTCTCCTCCAACACTCTAGTCCAACCCACCCCGTCCCCCAGAAAAGGGTTTGCACTGCTCCCATTGTTGAGGATCTTCATGGAGACTAAAGCACTAATGAGAAATTTCATCTTGTATAAAAGACACCTGCCTATGTATAAAAAACATCTTTCTCTACCCATACGTAGATGAATACAGACACAGATACAGATACGGACATATATAAAAGGAGTCACCATACCTGTTCCTGAAATGAAATCCATCTTGCCTTTTGTTTATTTTCCCTTAGAGTAGTTAAAAATGGGCACAATCTGTTGAAGGAATTCTTCTCATGAGCTAAGTTTTTAGAGAGAGGACATTGAAGAGGCTGGAGCAGGTGTTTTCGTGAAAAGCCCTCCTGCCCTTTGACTCTTAGAAGTGTAGGGGCATGTGGCGGGTATTATTAAAACTGGATGTGGCAAATGAAGAAGTAACAGTTTCATTACATTTTCAGCCAAGGTAAATGAAGAGTGATGATTTGTGATCTGGGTCAGAGACAGTGAGGGATCAGTTTAGTTCAGTTCAGTTGCTCAGTCGTGTCCGACTCTTTGTGACCCCATGAACCGCAGCACGCCAGGCCTTCCTGTCCATCACCAACTCCTGGAGTCCACCCAAACCCATGTCCATTGAGTCGGTGATGCCATCCAACCATCTCATTTTCTGTCACCCCCTTCTCCTCCTGCCCTCAATCTTTCCCAGCATCAGGGTCTTTTCAAATGAGTCAGCTGTTTGCATCAGGTGGCCAAAGTATTGGAGTTTAGGTTCAACATCAGTCCTTCCAATGAACACCCAGGACTGATCTCCTTTAGGATGGACTGGTTGGATCTCCTTGCAGTCCAAGGGACTCTCAAAAGTCTTCTCCAACACCACCGTTCAAAGGCATCAATTCTTCGGCTCTCAGCTTTCTTGATAGTCCAACTCTCACATCCATACACAACTACTGGAAAAACCATAGCCTTGACTGCTACTACTAAGTCGCTTCAGTCATGTCTGACTCTGTGCGACCCCATAGATGGCAGCCCACCAGACTGCCCCGTCCCTGGGATTCTCCAGGCAAGAACACTGGAGTTGGTTGCCATTTCCTTCTCCAATGCATGAAAGTGAAAAGTGAAAGTGAAGTTGCTCAGTCGTGTCTGACTCTTAGTGACCTCATGGACTGTAGCCCACCCGGCTCCTCCGCCCATGGGATTTTCCAGGCAAGAGTACTGGAGTGGGGTGCCATTGCCTTAGCCTTGACTAGACAGAGCTTTGTCAACAAAGTAATGTCTCTGCTTTTTAACATGCTGTCTAGGTTGGTCATAACTTTCATTCCAAGGAGTAAGCTTTTAATTTCATGGCTAGAAGGCAAGAAAAACATAGGTGGGTTTAGCAAAACCCAGCTGCTCTTCCCATCCCAAACCCCAAATCCTGAATTACTGCACACACAGTGGAGACAGCTGAAATGTTATGAAATTATTCAAATGACACAAGTACACATACAGAGTCAATCATCACTGAAGAGAATACATTAATATTGTTTTTGTATTGTATACTATTCTTGGCAAGCTTTAATATTCTTATTAGCATTATTACCCTTGTGACAAAGCTTTATAAAATACTGTATTTGATAAGCTGAGGAAAATAGCTCCTTAGGCTAAATCAACATAGTTTCCCTCCTGCAGGAAAGCATGATTACGGTTGGAAGGAGACAGAGCATTACAGTTGGAACAGCTGAAAAGCAAATTTAAAGCAGTGGTGAAGTTGGACAGGATATAATAGGAAAATTGGCCAACTTTTAGAACTTTTGTATAATGTGTGTATGTATTTTTAGATAAAAGACTTTTAGATAAAAATCATAACATTGTAGTAGGCAAATTTCAGTTGTATGGAAAAATTGCTTTAAAGAGTAATGAATATATATATATTCATTTTCTGTATTTTCATTCAATATATACTTGTTTAATATATTCATTAAATGTATATATTACTCTCTTTAAATTGGATTTAAAAAAACCGTTTTCCAGAATCAGTTTTCCCATTACTGTGTTAATTTTTTATCTGAAATTGTTTAAAATTTCACCTCTTTTTTCTCAAATGCATTTTGAAGATTTTGAACACAATGGATCCTTGTTGGAAAAATTTGGAAACATTTGAAGAATATAAAAGTGAAAAGAAAATTTTCCCATATTTCCACCACCTGGAAATGATGACAGTATTTTAGTGTGTTCCTTTTCAGTATTTTTTTTAATGTGCTCATCATAGACACCAAATAATATTGATGAGAATTTTGTTTTTTATTTTTATTTTGTTTTTTTATTGTAATGAAACATCCTCCAGTTTTCACCATGAAGTCCCCTGCCTTCTTAAACCTAGTGAGAAACATAACTTATAGTCAGTTTTTAAAAAGCACCACTATGTAGTGATTTTGCAGGGCTTGTAAGTCTCCTTGGTCTTTAAATCAGACAGCCTTGCTCTGCCATTTCTGCCTTGTTTCTCTCTGCTTTGTGCAAAGAGAATCTGCTTGCTATCCGGAGCTTCCTGTTAGCAGCTATTTCCTTTCCATCCCAGGGCTTCGTTTATCTTCACCTGCAGACCTAGGACTGGCCACTGCTCTAGCAGGAAAATTATTGATGTTTCAGAGGAAGCAGGGATAAGGAGAGTTTTTTTTTTTTTTTTAATTGGAGGCTAATTACTTTACAATATTGTATTGGTTTTGCCATATATCAACATGAATCCGCCACGGGTGTACACGTGTTCCCCATCCTGAACCCCCCTCCCACCTCCCTCCCTGTACCATCCCTCTGGGTCATCCCAGTGCACCAGCCCCGAGCATCCTGTATCATGCATCTGTCTCTTATACACATCTTTACTGTTTCCAAGATTCAATTGTATTGGTTTTGCCATATATCAACATGAATCCGCCACGGGTGTACACGTGTTCCCCATCCTGAACCCCCCTCCCACCTCCCTCCCTGTACCATCCCTCTGGGTCATCCCAGTGCACCAGCCCCGAGCATCCTGTATCATGCATTCCTGCTTTACCTACATTGAACACCATGTCTGTAGAATCCATATGCCACTTGCACACTTTCCTTCCTCTACCAGATGTGGAATTCCTCTTTGGTTCAAATGATCTTGGATCTGTTGCCTGACTCTGGGGAAGAACAGAGGCTCCCAAAGGGACAGTTGTTGCAGACGAGGGGCTGAGGGGAGGGCAAGTTCTGACCACTTTCATTTATTTTCCTGGGGCGGAAATTGTAGGTAACGTGAGAACCAACTCACAGTTTTCCTATGCCTTCTTCAGGAGACAAAGGACAAGCTTCCCCCTATCTGACTTTCTGTCTCTGTCTGTCTCTGTCTCTTGTAGATCTATACGTAGAAAGAGAAGTAGATGTATGTAAAGATAAGGATATTAGAATGAGATTAAGGAAAGAGATAGGTAGCATATCCTTTTTAGAAGATGCAAACAAACCTTTGGAAAACTCTGCTGAAGAAAAATACACAATAATCTATGATTTCCATTTATTTTATTGAGAAAGGAAAGTCATTGTATAAAGGTATATGGGTCTCAAGCCTTCTATAGAAAAATTCCCCAAGCATCTTCCATTAATGCACATGTAATTCCATAAATCGTAGCAGTTGTTTAAATTACTATCCATCCACAATGAAATAAATAATCAATTGTTTGAACTTTCAATGATTTTCCCCTTTGAGAGTGAAGAAATGCATGTCCCTTTTTTAGTTTAAAATCAATAAGACTGTTCACCTCAACGTGAATAAGTGACCACTAAATTTTATTGCAAGTGTGCTTTAAATATTTGGTAAACTTATTTGTCTGCTGGATTTCTAGGTTGGGCTTCTGGGAATTCAGATGTTGTGGACACATGATTCAGAAGAGGCTTTAAATAATGCAAAAGATGACAGGAAAATCATGCAAGTGACAAACCAGAAATTTTTGGATATTCTAAATACTCTCATTAGTCAGACAACACATGACCTGAGCAAGTTTGACAGAGTGAAATTTGAAACTCTAATTACCATCCATGTGCATCAGAGAGATATTTTTGATGACTTGGTAAAGTATTTTTTTTTCTTAATTTAAAGTAATCTAGTATATTAATTAATAAGTGCTTCTAATAATTAACAGTTAAGTATTATACATACTTCCTAGCTTATATGAACCTTCCATCTGTTTGGTCCTTTCTCACAACCAGCTTTGCCTATACAATGTCTACAGATATATACTGGTATATCTGGTAGTTTTAACAGTCATGTGTGTGTACTCAGGTTTGGCATTCTGAAAGTCTGGAATCAACTGATGTGATTTGAACTGTTTCTTTAAGCCAATAACCAGGGATATGATATAATTTAGGTGGGCTTGGTTGTGAGTTCTGGCAATGTTAGTTCACGACTTGGCCCCTGCACTCAGAGCAAGAAGAGTCTGAAGAAAGAGGCATTCCACTCCAGACTGGTAGTTAGCAATTTTAGTGAGGAAATTTATTGAATACTTAATGAGGCTTGTCTTGGGCGGCCTCTAGAGAAGTAAATCTCTGCATTTGTCTGCCAGAATTTTAAAAATATTTTTATTGAAATATAGTTGATTTACAGTGTTATGTTTCTGCTGTACAGCAAAGTGAATGAGTTATACATACCCATATTTCTCCCCCGCTTTTTTAGATTCTTTCCCCATATAGGTCATTACAGCGTCCTGAGTAGAGTTTCCTGTGCTATTCGGTAGGTCTTTATTAGTTACCTATTTTGTATATAGTAGTGTGTATATGTCAATCCTGATCTCCCAATTTATCCCTCCCCACTTACCCCCTGGTAGGTTTGTTTTCTACATCTGTAACTCTATCTCTGTCTGCCAGAATCTTATAAGTTTGTATAGAGGCCTTAACTACCTCCTATACCATCCAGATGGTCTCAATGGCATGTTCCTCTCTCAAGGGTGCGTCCATGAAAATAGTTCCCACTATGGGAACAGGGGGCAGAACGCCCATACCAGGGATAGAGAAGGGGGTGAGGAACCTGTGATTGCCTGGGTCCATCGAGCTCATGGGTCCACCTGCAGCCATGTCTTCTAGATTAGCTCCTCCAACTGATGAGCCAGTTGTGAAAAAAGTTCAGATTGAGTAGAACCAAGCTTCAGGGAACTCCTAGGGCTGTTCAGTTGATAGTATCCAGCAAGGCTTCATGGGCTTGGTCGGGGCAAGGTTCTGCAGAGCGGGAGTAGGAGGGATATTTGAATTCCCTTTGGAAACAGGACCCTAACAAGTGGTCTTGAGCAGTAGTTGTCTATTATGGGATAAGAAACCCAGGAGTTTTGATATTCCATCATTCTGACTAGCTTCCTTTTTGACTACCATTGCATTATTCTGTTTAAAAAAAAAATTCTGAACATGCTGCTCTACTTTATTCCTTAAATTTTTGCTTATTCATTTTTTGGCTGAGCTGGGTCTTTGTTGGGGTAATGGGCTCTTCACTGCTGCGAGCGGGCTTTCTCTGGTTGCAGCAAGTGAGGACTACTCTCCGGTTGAGGCTGGCTTCTCGTTGTGGTGGCGTCTCTCGTGCAGGCCATGGGCTCTAGGCTCATGGGCTTCAGTTGCTGTGGCTCTCAGGCATGTGGGGTCTTAGTTCCCAGACCAGGGCTTGGACCCGTGGCCCCTGCATTGGATTCTGAACCACTGGACCACCAGGGAAGTCCCTGACTTGATCTGTCTTTAAGGTATCTTTTTCCTTCATCAGAGACCCACAGTTCATGCAACTTGGGACCCATTTTTTAGAGACTATGATTCCCAGGCTACCTGTTTCCAACTTGTATCAAAAGTTCTGATCAGATAAGTTGTATTTACCGAAGATTGAAGGGCATGGAGTCCATTTATTTCCCTGTAATCTAGATCCTTCTCTCTTAAAGTATGTCTGACAACTGATTGCACTGGCCTCACCTAGGAGCTTGTTTGAAAAGCAGAATCTTTAGCCTCCCTACCATACCCCTCTGCAGATCTACTGAATCATCCTCTGTATTTCAGTACAGCTTCCAGGTGATTCGTAAGCATATTAAAGCTCAAGAAACACTGCTCTAGAATTTCTCTGGTTCATGCTAATCATCAAAAAGCCACATACTTAGACGGTATTGCTTTGGCCTTCTATAGACTTGCTTAATTTCCATTATCGTTGTACTTTGGTTTTCCTTTAAGTCCACTTCAAGAAGCAGTCGTATGGAATCCACTACTATACCTGCTATGAATGTAATTGAGAATATTTGTACATTTCTCACTGTCTCTTAAAGTTGAGGTCTCATAGAAGAACCTTCTTTTTAAAAGCAAAATGCTGAGCATAGCTTTACTTTCCTTACAGAATGGGTTGTTGTTTTTTTTTTAAAGAAACTACTATACACATAGTTAAAACTATGAAGCTGTTTTTCATTTTATCTCAATTGCTAGTGAACTCATACTCAGTTTGCATTCCAAGTAAAATAGCATCTTGTAGCCCACATATATGCATTTTATTTTTCCATGTATAATGCTTAGAACATAATGTATTTTGATATACAGTAACAACTCAATAAGTATCAGCTGTTCTTCTTTATGCTTTCTTCCTTGACCTCCCTCTTTATTTTTAAAAGTGAACTTATTTTTATTTATTTTTGGCTGTGCTGGTTCTGTGTTGTTGCTGCTGCTGCTGCTAAGTCGCTTCAGTCGTGTTCAACTCTGTGTTGCTATGTGCAGGCTTTCTCTAGTTGCGGCGGATGCTGCTCTCTAGCTGTGGTACGTGGGCTTCTCTTTGTGGTGCCTTCTCTTGCTGCAGAGGATGGACTCTGGGGCATGCAGGTTCAGAGTTGGGGTGCACGGCCTTAGTTGCCTCATGGCATGTAGGATCTTAGCTCCTGGACCAGGGATCGAACTTGTGTCCCCTGCATTCGCAGGCAGTTTCTTAACTACTTGACAACCAGGCAAGCCCCGGTCCACCCTCTCTTTACCATCTAATAGGACTGTTGCAAGTAGCTAGCTGACTACATCTCCATGGCTGAGAGTCCTGTGCTAGAGAACAGAGTCCCTGTGGGTGGCACCTGACTGTTACCTGAAAGTAGTCCTTTTAAGGTGGTGAAAGAAGCTATTCTTTAACAGGGAAGATAGAATTCTTAACTGGAGGGGGAAGCAAGATCATAGGCAATGAAACAGCAGCAAAAAGTAAATAGCCCGAGGACTTAATGAGATGGAGAACTGAGCATCGTGCCGTTGCCAGAGTCTGTTTTTCAGTGTCAGCTGAATGGCCTGGAATTGGGCCCCTGGATGGAGAAGCAGTGAAAGGGACCACTTGCCACTTCTTATATTGATTCCCCCGAGTGGGCAGGACTGGGGTTTCTCCAGGTTTGCTGATGGAAAGTCATGAAGCACTGTAGAACGTATTGTGGTGGGATGTTGCTCCTAAACGTGCTCATCAGGATTCTGTCTCTTGCATCCATGGTGGTGGGAGCCTCTTTGCCTCCCATGGGGATAAGCCTCTTGGCCCATGGGTGTAAGCTGATGACTGGGCAGATTGATTGGTTTGGCCACAGTGCTGGTACAAGAAAGGGCCATGCCTCTCCCATTGCCGTGAGGACAGTGCCCAGCCCCTTTCCTCTGCCCTGTGAAGCCTCAGCTCTCACTCTTTCTCCAGAGTCCTGGATGCGTCAGCAGTACTGAACTTCTTTCAGTTTCTTGAACACACCAGCCAGATCTTCTGGGTCTTTCTCTGGAATGTTTTGCCCTCTCATGCCTTCATCACCCCTTCTGTTTTATTTCCTTAGCTAATTCCTACTATTTTTGCAGGGTTTAGTTTAGATGTTTCTTTCTCTGAGTATCTCCCTCAGACCTAGACTAGGCCAAGTCTTCTTGCTACATAATTTCATGACCTTCAGTTTCTTTTCCTACTTTATTGCATTTACTTGTTTATCTGATTTGTCTTTTGCCCTGTTTTGTCAGCTTCAGAAGGCAGGAACTGTGTCGGTTTTGTTTACCCAGCACAGCACTCCAAGGAAAGACTCATTAAATATTCATTCCAAGGAAAGACTCAGTAAATATATATTATATGACAAGAATCAGCTAATGAATGAGTGAATAAAAATCACCTATATGCTATTTTTATGCTATTGCAATTCAGTATGTAATCTCTTTGTATTTCATGTTTTTAAGGTAAAAATGCATATCAGGTCTGTTACTGATTTTGAATGGCTAAAGCAGAGTCGATTTTACTTTAAGGAAGATTTGGATCAAACAGTGGTGTCTATTACAGATGTTGACTTTATTTACCAGAATGAATTTCTGGGGTGCACTGATCGTCTTGTTATCACCCCATTAACGGATCGGTAGGAAACTCCATTTTTGTTATTCCATTCTTGTAATTAAATCATGTACTTAGAATTGTCTTAAATTTGCATTTGAAATGTTAACAAAAACATAATGCTGTCATGTTAGCTCTGAGCTAGCTCATCAAAGTCTAACAATGAAATAACTATTGTTATTTAAAAGTACATGTATTCTTTTTAATGTATGCCAAAACCAATACAGTAAAGTAAAATTAAAATTAAAATTAAAAAAATACATGTAAGTTAAATTTTTATGAAATAGAAAAAAGTAAAACAATAAAAGAATGCTTGGATGTTGACTATGAGAAGTTTAGTAATGAAGTTGAAAAAAAAGGAAAGAAAAAAAGAAGTTGAGTAATGAAGTTGAGATTACAGGATGGACAGATGTCTCTAGAGCCTTAAAGAGGGTCATTAGAATTGCAAAGACGGAAGGTACACTTTGGAAACGGTGTCTACTGGCTTTTCATATGTGGAAGTTGATTCCTAAAGTGATGTTTCTTGGCCAGGTCTGAATGAATAATCAGTTAATGACACATCCCCTCACCATTCTTTCTAGTATAATGCAGTAGACAAGTCCTGGGTCTTTGCCATTCTTATATATCCTGCTTCTACATGCCATGTGTAGGAGCTGTCTCTTATACACATCTCTGGAGTTGGTTGCCATTTCCTTCTCCANAATGACACATCCCCTCACCATTCTTTCTAGTATAATGCAGTAGACAAGTCCTGGGTCTTTGCCATTCTTATATATCCTGCAAATACCTGGTTCTACATGCCATGTGTAGGAGACAGTAAATGTTTGTAGAATCGACTTAAAGTGAGTCATAGAACAACTAATTCTGCTGTTATTTTAAATAGAGCTGACTCCAGGTAAAATTATGATACAGAAAAATTATGTCTTCAGCCTATTCTAGACTCATGCGACCTCTATATGTCTGGTTCCATCACAGTCTAATTTTTCAGGGTGTTTTCCCTTCGATTGATGTTTATGTATAAAGCTTCATGTCTCATGAAGCTTTACTAAGTTTGCTTAGATCTGAAACAAATGTAACTGAAGCTGCATTATGGATACAAGGGGGTTCATTATATTGTTCTTTACATGCGTCCAAGTGAGTGAAACACTTCATAATGACATGGGTTACCGGCAGTGGTGTGCTGGTGGCGCTGGCTTGTACCAGCCTGCAAGAGCCAACATCATGCTCCTCTTCCCAGTTTTGTGCTATCATATTGCCAGCATTACCACTGGCTATGGTGGACATATTTATGCCACAGAAATCAGCAGATGTAAAAAATTATATTTGGAATTTCCTGGTGGTCCAGTAGTAGGACTCAACGCTTCCACTGCAGAGGACACAGGTTCTATCCTTGCTTGGGGAACTAAGATCCTGCATACCATGTGGCGAGGCCAAAAAACAGAAATCAGCCTGATTTTTTTTTTTTCCTAAAGGGCTCATTGTTAAACATCTTCCAGCACACCACTGCTTACTTGGTTTTCTGACTTCAGATTTCTCCTGACCACAATGCAAGGAAGGCCTGCATGCCTTTGCAAACACTGTATTACTTCTAATGAATAGCAGCTACTCCAGCCTTGTTTGGTTGCCCATCTCTTATGAGAAAGCATTAGTAGCTCAGTCGTGTCTGACTCTTTGTCATCCAATGGACTGTAGCCTACTAGGCTCCTCTGCCCAAGGGATTTTCCAGGCAAGAATACTGGAATGGGTTGCCGTTCCCCTCTCCAGGGGATCATCCTGACCCAGGGATCGAACCTGCATCTCTTATGACTCTGGCATTGACAGGCCGGTTCTTTACCACTAGCACCACCTGGGAAGCCCCTCTCTTATGTGGGCGGCTCAAACTCTAAAACAAATGGTCTCATTCTAATCACATCGGACTTTTGCTTGTGCCTCACTGTAACGCATATCCACGTATGTACCTCATATCCACATATGTACCTCATATCCACAACGCTTTGTCTGATTCACCTTTGCAGGTGCTACATCACTTTGGCGCAGGCTTTGGGAATGAACATGGGAGGGGCTCCAGCAGGACCTGCGGGCACTGGCAAAACCGAAACTACGAAAGACATGGGAAGATGTTTGGGGAAATACGTGGTCGTGTTTAATTGCTCAGATCAAATGGACTTCAGAGGGCTAGGAAGGATTTTTAAAGGCAAGTGCCAAACACTGTTATGTTATTTTTGGTGGATTTATTTTTATTGCATTTAAATGATATTTTCTGATAGAAGTCTAAAGTGATAGTGTCCCATATAACCAAAATTAATGTAGATTGATGCATATGACATTGCCATTTTTCTGGGCCAAAAATGGCTGGGTATCATCAATTAAATATCATTCAATACTACTTCTGGCATTACAGTCCATGAGTTGAATGTGTATTAGATTGTGAAAACAGAATCAATTTAATACTGCCTGAAACAATGGTGGAGGAGATAAGATCAGGATAGCAAACCAATGACACATGTGACTTCTTTTATTGCATTAAATCCCACGGAAATAAAGATTTTTATTATTTATTTATTTTTGGCTGCACTGTGAAGCTTATGGAATTTTAGTTCCCTGAGCAGTGATCAGATCCGGGCCCTTGGCAGTAAGAGCACAGAATCCTAACCACTGGACCACCAGGGGGTTACTGAAATATTTTTTTTAAAGGACGGTAACACTGGAAAACAAGAAGGGAGAGGGGTACTGGCAGATGGGAAATACTGGGAAAATCTGGAAAGATAGATGGCAGATGGTTTCGGATGGACAAAGAAGAAAGATCAGGGAGCAGTTTGGTCTTAGAGCTCAGGCCTTGTTGGCCTTCTCTGGTGGTCTCCTGCAGACCCAAGCTCTTGTTGTTATGCAGTCACGAAGTCATGTCTGACTGTTTGCAACCCCATGGACTGCAACACCCCAGGCTCCCCTGTCCCTCACTGTCTCCCGGAGTTTGCTCAAACTCATGTCCGTTGAGTTGGTGATGCTATCTAACGATCTCATCCTCTGTGGTCCCCTTCTCCTCCTGCCCTCAGTCTTTCCCAGCATCTTTCCAAAGAGTCTGCTCTCCACATCAGGTGGCCAAAGTGTTGGAGCTTCAGCTTTAGCATCAGTCCTTCCAAAGAATATTCAGGGTTGATTTCCTTTAGAATTGACTGGTTTGCTCTCCTTGTAGTCCAGGGGACTCTCAAGAGTCTTCTCCAGCATGACAATTTGGAAGCATCAATTCTCTGGCACTCAGCCTTCTTTATGGTCCAAATCACATCTGTACATGACTACTGGAAAAACCATAGCTTTGACTATATGAACTATTGTCAGCAAAGTGATGTCTCTGCTTTTTAATACATTGTCTAGGTTTGTCATGGTTTTCCTTCTAAGAAGCAAGATGGTAACCCATTCCAGTATTCTTGCCTGGAGAATCCCATGGACAGAGGAGGCTGGTGCGCTACAGCCTGTAGGGTCATAAAGAGTCGGACATGACTAAAGCGACTTGATAAACAGACAAGTAGAACATAGTAGAGAATGCAGAAATCGGCCAGGAACACTGACATGTGGAAAAGGTGGTACTGAAAATCAGTGATGAAGAGAGAGAATTTGCAGTGTCATTCTGGTACACCGCATGATTAATATTTAACAAGGGAAATTGGATGCCTGCATATATAAAAACTGAATCCCTACAACATGCATACAAATAATTTTGGGGGATTAAGTGCTTAACTATGATAAGCAAAACCTGTATGACTTTTAGAAGGTAACAAAGGCACATATCTGTTCTCAGAGTAGAAAGGGACTTTTTATACAAAAACCACAAACTATAAGAAAGGATGAATACATTTAAGCAGGGTAGGAGGATATCCCTGTAACAGATACCATGGGATTGCTCATCCAGCTCTTATCTTTAGTTACTTGCCTGTTCGAAATATATACATTGAACAACTCAGACTTGAACTGTGAAGTTCCACTAATACACAGATTTTTTAAACTAAATACATACTCCAGTGCTATACGACCTCAGGCTGGTTGAACCCCTATATGTGGAACTGTGGATGTGAGAGGGCTGACTGCAAAGTTAGATATGGATTTTCGACTTTGTGGAGTGTCCAAGCCCCTAACCCTTGTGTTGTTCAAGGGTCAATTGTGTGTGTGTGAATGTGTGTGTGTGTGTATAATTTTACAGTCTTTTGTGGTATGTCTTTTTGAGAAGTTAAAAAGACTTCTCAAAGACTGGGAGAAGATATTTTAGCATGTATGGCTGACAAAAGATTAATATCTAGCACTAAGAAAGATTTTCTTTAGACTTCCCTGTTGGTCCAGGGGTTAAGATCCACACTTACACTGCAGTAGGCAGAGGCTCTACCCCTGGTCAGGAAACTAACATCTCCACATGTGTGTGTGGTATGGCCACAAAAAAAAAAAAAAAAAAAAAGAGAGAGAGAGAGAGAAAGAGTTTCTTCAAATCATTAAGAAAAAAAAAAAAAGAGAGAGTTTCTTCAAATCATGAAGAAATACAAAACAATCCTGTTCTCACTGTTGCTAATTGTTAAGAATGAAAAGTCTAACAGACCACTGTTGGTAAGGGTGTGTAGAAACTTAAATCTTAGTACTTCTGTGTGTATAAGTTGGTAGAATTGCTTCAGAGAACAGTAAATAAATCAGTTTATTTGTTGATACACTGTAGATATTTACAGTGCATAGATACAGTATTTTATAGATACAGTATATAGAAAAATAAACAGATACACACAAATTTTGAACAAGCCAAGTATAGAGTATTGGTGAGTGCAGGCGAGCAGGTGTTTATAGGCATGCATAAGAACCATTGACATCAAATTCAGAGTAGAAGTTACCTCTGGAGAAGGAGGGAGTGTGGATCCAAGAAAGACCTACATGGACTTGAATTGTAGTTCCAGTATTTTATTTTTTAGGATGAAATCTGAAGCAAAATTGTTAAGATTTGGTAGGTGGGTGCATGGATATTCACTATATTGTTCATTGTAGTTGCCTGTCCTTAAAAAAAAAAAAACAAAACCCAAAGAATCACTTAATGAAAGAGAATGTTCTGTGGACCACTCCTGGCTTAGTGGTTGAAGATGGCTGAGGAAAGCAGACTAGAGCACCGGGTAAATCCTAGAATGCCAAAAGTATGGCAGAAAGCAGAGGAGAAGAAAAAAGTGGCTGTCTCAAGTATTTCTACCCTATGTCAATGCTCTGAAGATGGAGTCCTGACAAAGATCATTGCCAGGTGGGGGTTGTGCCAGAAAGGCAAGCCCTGCANTGTTCTACCTAACACCTTAACGTGCCAGGGAAGCCTGGCGTGCTGCCGTCCATGGGGTCGCAAAGGGTCAGACGCGGCTGATGGACTGAACTGACTGAACGGAACACCTCCGAGATTCATTACTTTCATACCACACATCCGCTGTGGGTGTGTGGTGTCGTGGTGGAGAGGGCAGAAGACGCTTCACACGTCCTGCCTCTGGTCCTGTCTCAGCTGTGACTGGTAGCTACAGCAGAGGAAAAGAGAACAAGAAGAATTATGCTCTGGTTCTTAGGGCTGTCTCTTATACACATCTAGATGTGTATAAGAGACAGGCCGTACACAATGCAAACAGGAATTTGCATTTGGAATGAGAAGATACACCCATATGCAGAAATAACCATGTCTCATCAAATATTTGAAGAAATTAAGGAGTCATTCATTCCCTCCAAACAGTAAAGAGACCCACTGACCACCTACCTAAACAGAAGAAAATGCAAAAATAACTAAAATTCATAGCTTCAGAGAGATTCAGGAATTTGTCACATATAACCAATTAAAGAAAAAAATAGGCTGCTATGAAAAGAATAACAATTGGAATGATCAGAAATGGAAAAAAAAAAACACAAAACCTGAGGTGTGTGTGTGTTTTTTTTTTCAGTTGAAATATCTAGCCAAGAGAGCATATTGCAGAAAGAAATGAAAAGTTTGACAGAAAAACTTCAGGGTCATAGGAATAGATATGTAAGTTCCAATATCCACAAAATGGAAATTCCCAAAGGAGAGAGAAGAAAAAGTGGGGGTAGGTGGGTGGAAGCAATAATAAAAGAACAGTGTTTTGGGGGGACTCTCTAACCCCTCTCAGTGCCTACGCTGAGAGCTTTGTACTTTCCTATTCGCTTGCTTAAAAAAAAGAGAGAAGAGTGTTTCATGCAGTTAAAGATAATAAAGGTTTTTCATCCTTTGAGATTAGACAGGGGCAGTGTTCCTGATATCCACGTCTTCCTTTGTGCTGGGTTTCATAAGGGAGAAATAAACATCTTTTGACCATTCTTTGTCTCACTCAGCTTCCAGGCATTTCTCTCAGTGCAACAAGAAAGGGACAGAGTGATCTGACCCAGATAGGGCATCCCTTATTTTGTTAATTTCCCCAAACATTATAGCTCCCTCACCTCCATCCCCACTGGGGATGGCACGTCCAGACTGAATCAGTTTTTATCACCCTTCTGCATCCCTGGTGGAATGATGAGTCTGTACTTTGGTTTCAGCAGTATACTGTTTTCATTGTTTTGGTGATGATGTACAAATAATTAAACTTCTCTATATCACTGGAATTAAATATGTCTTTATAAACAGCCAGATGTGAAGTTTATATAAATTGTATTTCACTATATAAATGATTTCTATCAAGAAGGCATATTACAAAGTAAAACTTATCAAACTAACTGTTTTTCACACCAGGTCTTGCCCAGTCAGGTTCCTGGGGGTGTTTTGATGAGTTTAACAGAATTGAATTGCCTGTCTTATCAGTGGCCGCCCAACAAATTTACATCGTCTTGACAGCAAGAAAAGAGAGAAAAAAACAGTTTATTTTTTCTGATGGTGATTGTGTTGATTTAAATCCAGAATTTGGAATCTTCTTAACAATGGTGAGAGCATAGGTGTTACATATTTTAAAATTTTTTACTGAAGTGTGGTTGATATACAATGTATTAGTTTCTGGAGTACAGCAAAGCGACTCCCTTATATATGTGTGTGTGTGTGTATATATATATATATAAAATATTCTTTTCTATTATAGCTTATTATAAGGTTTTGAATACAGTTCCCTGTGATATATATATATATACTAGGATCTTGTTGTTTATCTATTTTATATATAGTACTTTGTATCTGCTAATCCCAAATTCCTAGTTTGTTCCTCCTCCACCCACTTTCCCCTTTGGTAATCCTAAATTTGTTTTCTTTGTCATTTGCATCATAGATTCTACCTTTGAGTGATATCCTATGATATGTGTCTTTGTCTGACTTACTTCACCCAGTATGATGCTGTCTAGGTCCATCATGTTGCTGCAAATGGCGTTATTTCATTCTTTTCACCCCCTTGATCCGGTGTATTCCTAAGTATTTCATACTTTCTGATGTGATTTTAAATGAGATTGAAAAACATAGGTTTTAAATGCAATTTATTGGTGTAATTGTTATAGACTTAAATAAAATTAGGCATATATGAGTGGGTAAATGACCATCCAGGGATCGTCCCTGTTTAAATGATTTTTTTTGCTTGTAGGAAAAATAGACTAGACAGAAGATAAAATAGTGGTTTGTTAATGATAAAATCAGTCACAGTTTATTGAGCGCTAATTTTGTGTAAAGGTGGTGGGCCTTTTATATATTGTATCAGACAGAGAAGCTACAATGACAATGCCCAGATTCTAGTGGCTTTCCGCCTCAACAGTCCAGTGGCTAAGACTCTGTGTGCTCCCACTGCAAGGATCCCATATGCTGTGAAGCACAGCCAGGAAAGAAAATATCCACCATGCAAAATACTACCGGACTGTATCTCCCGGACCCTTAAAGTTAGGTGTGACCATGTAAATTGTTCTACCTAACACCTTAACGTGCCAGGGAAGCCTGGCGTGCTGCCGTCCATGGGGTCGCAAAGGGTCAGACGCGGCTGATGGACTGAACNTATGCTGTGAAGCACAGCCAGGAAAGAAAATATCCACCATGCAAAATACTACCGGACTGTATCTCCCGGACCCTTAAAGTTAGGTGTGACCATGTAAATTGTTCTACCTAACACCTTAACGCGCCAGGGAAGCCTGGCGTGCTGCCGTCCATGGGGTCGCAAAGGGTCAGACGCGGCTGATGGACTGAACTGACTGAACGGAACACCTCCGAGATTCATTACTTTCATACCACACATCCGCTGTGGGTGTGTGGTGTCGTGGTGGAGAGGGCAGAAGACGCTTCACACGTCCTGCCTCTGGTCCTGTCTCAGCTGTGACTGGTAGCTACAGCAGAGGAAAAGAGAACAAGAAGAATTATGCTCTGGTTCTTAGGGTCTCCTGTCCAGGAGTGACACTAGTCACAAACTTTGGCTAAAGCAAACAACCAGTAAAGCAATTAGAGGTAAATAATAATAATTCTGAAGTGATCAGTTATAGCTCATGAAACTGAATGAAAGTTTACTCAGTGTGATAGTGTGGCTTAGAAGAATTTAAAAGAAGCTTGCCCTTGGATTAAGAATAATTTTGGAAATATCAATTAGATATTGCATTAGGCTGTGAATACCTGAGTTATGAAGAATAGTAACTTAAGGATGTATTCTTTAAAGATTCTTCGAGGTTTCTACACCATCATGGTTTCCATTTTCAAGGTCACCTTATAGCCCAAGGTGCTACAGAAGCATCTCTGTTGCAGGCAATTGACTGAATCAGCTCCCTTCAATCAGACATCAGGTGTATTTCATACACTGTCCCTTTCATGCACTGTGTCCCTTTGTGACTCACAGGGTAGAATTTAATCTCACCAGCTGCAGGGCAGGCTGGGAAATGTAGTTTTAAATCTGGGTGGTGATGCACCCAGCTTGCAGCTGAAGTTCTGTGACTAAGGATGAAAAATAGGAGTATTGAAAGGCAGCCAGCCATCTTTATGTCCGCTGCACCTGGCAAGTTATCTGGCCTATTGACCATGCCCAATAAATGCTCAGGGACTGGTTTCCTTATGCACTTTCCTCTTTGCCTTACTTGTCTTTGAATACCCTCACCTTATCTCCTGGGATTTTGGGGTCTGGTCTACCCCCAGTCTTTTGCTACTTATTAGCTTCCTTCTCAGGAGAAGGCGATGGCACCCCACTCCAGTACTCTTGCCTGGAAAATCCCATGGATGGAGGGGGAGCCTGGTGGGCTGCAGTCCATGGGGTCGCGAGGAGTTGACACTACTGAGCGACTTCTGTTTCACTTTTCACTTTCATGCATTGGAGAAGGAAATGGCAACCCACTCCAGTGTTCTTGCCTGGAGAATCCCAGGGACGGAGGAGCCTGGTGGGCTGCCGTCTATGGGGTCACACAGAGTCGGACATGACTGAAGTGACTTAGCAGCAGCAGCAGCAGCTTCCTTCTCACCTCTACTTTTGTCCTTTTTAATGTTTTTCTCATCATTCCTGTCTTTGTTTCCCTTCATCACCGTGTGTGTTTTTTTAATAGTAAAAAGAAACTATTTGTCAGCTATTTGTGGCTATTTGTCAGCCACAGAACTCTATAATTCTGACTGCAAAGAATAATTTGTGTTGTTGTACAACAGAAACCAACACAATATTGTAAAGCAGTTATCTTCCAATTTAAAAACAAAGCACACACGCACACAAAGCAAATAGGAAACATTAATAAAAAAGACAAACCTAGCAACTATAGTTATATACTCCTTGCAAATGTCCTTCAAAAGGTAAAGCAAGATAAAAATATTTTCCAGCAAAAAAAAAAAAAGAATAATTGAAGAGAGGAAATAAAAATTGCCTCAGTGAATTGATTAGTATGAAATCCTAAATTTTCTTTTTCTTTAAGTAACATATTTTAGATCATAATTATCACAATATTTATTCAGTTTTATTTCATTTTCTTTAACAAATAGACATGCAGAGGCTTATTTTTTGTTACATAAAGTGGTGTGTGTGTGTGTATGTGCGTACATATGCACATGTGTATTACTTTATTAGTATAATGAAAATGGAAATGTGTGAGAGTAAGGTGACATTAAAAATATGTATGGTCCAATACATATTTTTGTGAAAAGAGGGATATTTTATGAATCGAATGTTTTTCAATACCTTCTTAGAATCTGAATTAGGGATTTGAAATGTATTGATAATTTGTGTTCAAAAAATGAAAATTATGTCAACAATTAAAAACTAAATAATTTTGACTTTTAGAACCCTGGGTATGCTGGGCGCCAGGAACTACCAGAGAACTTGAAAATTCAGTTCAGAACTGTTGCTATGATGGTTCCTGATAGACAGGTATGCATCAGGATTTAAAATCATAATGCAATTTATGTTCTTTACCCGTTCTTCACTAAAACTGAAAAGTCTCACTGTTAATTTGCAGATCATTATGCGAGTTAAACTTGCAAGCTGTGGTTTTCTTGAAAACGTTATCTTGGCTCAAAAGTTTTATGTACTTTACAAACTCTGTGAAGAGCAACTTACTAAGCAGGTAACTTTGTACATCTATTTTCCCCCTCCCTTTAGAACTTGTTTTTTAACTTGCAGTTTTGGTAAGTACTAATTAAGGAGTTAAAAAATTTCCTTGACTCTTTCCTAAGATATGTTTATAATTAACTTGACCTTTTGATTATGTATTTTAAAAACTTTCCTAAGCTGAAATAATTATAGATTCCCAGGAAGTTGCGAAGACATGTACGAGACATCCTGTGTACTCTTCATCCTGTTGACATCATTGTAGCACAATAACAAAACCAGAAGATTGACAATGAACAATAATAAACAGAGATTCCTAAGACTTCACCAGTTTTTCATGCACTCGTGTGTGTGTGTGTGTGTGTATGTGTGTGTGAAGTGAAGTGAAGTTGCTCAGTCGTGTCTGACGCTTTGCGACCCCATGGACAGTAGCCTACCAGGCTCCGCCGTCCATGGAATTTTCCAGGCAAGAATACTGGAGTGGGATGCCATTTCCTTCTCCAGGGGATCTTCCCAACCCAGGGATTGAACCCGGGTATCCTGCATTATAGACAGACTCTTTTACCATCTGAGTGTGTGTAGTGAAAGTGAAGTCGCTCAGTCGTGTCCAACTCTTTGCGACCCTGTGGACTGTAGCCTACTAGGCTCCTTCTCTCCATGGGATTCTCCAGGCAAGAATACTGAAGTAGGTTGCCATTTCCTTCTGCAGGGGATCTTCCCAACTCAGGGACTGAACCCGAGTCTCCTGCATTGCAGGCAGATGCTTTAACCTCTGAGCCACCAGGGAAGCCCTTGAGTGTATGTAGATCTATCCAATTATGTCATAGAAAACAGAATTGTTTATCCCCACCAAGTAACCTCCCGCTACCCTTTATAGCCACGCTTACCTCTCTCCCAAATTCTATAGGCCTCATAGGCCTAATCTTTTCTACATCTCTGTAATTGTGTTTTTCAAGCATGTTACATAAAGTGAATCACATAGTATGTGACCTGTTGGTCATGCATCTTAAATGCTTGCCCCTCAGACTATCAGAGTGTATTGTTCTCAGAAAATCATGTGTGAGCACTGTTACACAGCTTGATGTTTCCAGTGAAGTCATCTTTTTCAGTCAAAAGAAAGGCAGAAAAGTGAGCTAACAGAACTTTGCCACTTAGCCACTCCAAAACGATAGTATATAAGTACTATATGTACACAGTGAGTCTCCACTTTGAATTTTTCGACTGGATGATCCTTTTAATTTCCTTTCTCATCCTAGGTTCATTACGACTTTGGGTTGAGAAATATTCTATCTGTATTGAGGACACTTGGATCTCAAAAAAGAGCCAGACCAGAAGATAGTGAATTAAGCACGGTCATGAGAGGACTGAGAGATATGAACCTTTCTAAACTGGTATCTTTCTTCTCTGGGTTAATTTCTCTCTCAAGATTTTGACCTAGCTGACAAGTGGGGCTGGGCGCATACAGAGCTGTTAACGTGGGTGTGTGTTGGGTTATGTATGTGAAGTTACCACTGACTGAGGTTCTGGAAGAAGGCACCCTCCTCCCGCCCCCAAGAAAAAAAACCCATGGCTTTGTATGAACAACAGGGGCCAGAAATGCATCCTTGCAAATGCCATAAAATAGGCTTCATCAGTGGGCTTCAGCCCCCAAATGTCAGTCCATTATTCATAACATAACACAGATTCTAAACATGAAAATCTGGATTCATAGGGAACCACCAGAGCTTTTTGCTTTGTCTGTATGTGACTAGCTTTAACTATGTCTCTGCCAAAACATCAACACCATTTCTGTTTTCTAAATGTGCATTAAATGTTTGCTGTGGCTGCTGCTGCTAAGTCACTTCAGAGTACTGGAGTGGGTTGCCATTTCCTTCTCCAATGCATGAAAGTGAAAAGTGAAAGTGAAGTTGCTCAGTCGTGTCCGACTCTTAGCGACCCCGTGAACTGCAGCCCACCAGGCTCCTCCATCCATGGGACTTTCCAGGCAAGAGTACTGGAGTGGGGTGCCATCGCCTTCTCTGTTATGTGGAACTGCTCTGGAGATTACAATAATTATTTCACTGCTTTCACACTTGTCACAAGTACAGGCAGGTTGTCGTGAACTAGCTGATGGGCAGGTTCATGTGGCCTTTATTCAGAGGCTTCTTTGTACTACATATGGTGTCCATGCCCTGGGAGTATATGGTTGAGGAAGAAGTGGACCTCAGGAGCTCGCATTCTAGTTACAAAACTAACAGCTAACATCCGCATACTTCACTTTATTACAGAATCTTTTCTCGAGTACTGTCTTGTTTGAGTCTCACAGCCACCCTGGGGGACGTGGATCTCCTTATGAGGGAGCCACGTTTGTAGGACTCACCCACTATCACAGTCAGTTGAGAAACTGGAACCAAAATCCACAAGACTTTCTGATGTTAAATTACAAATATTTTCCTAATTAAAGTAGCATGTTAATACTCTGTTCTCTTGGGATTGGAGCTATTACTTACACGTTTTTAAGGTTAATGCATATGCCTGTCGTACGATAAAGTAATGAAATCAAACCCTGGAGCAGTAGATTGGAGAAGACATTAAATGCCGACAGAGTTTTATTTTTAAAACGTTTTGTCTTGGGGTATGGCTGATTAACAATGTTGTGACAGTTTCAGGTTGAACAGCAAAGGGATTCACTCACACATGTATATAAATGCAGTTTCCACCAAACTTCCCTCCCGTCCAGGCTGCCACGTGTTATTGAATAGAATTCTCTGTGCTATAAAGCAGATCTTTGCTGGCTATCCATTTTAGCAGTGTCTATGTGTCCATCCCAGACTCTAAGTATCCCTTGCCCCCATCCTCTCCTCCACCCACCCTGGCAACCGTTAAGTTCATTCTCCAAGTCTATGAGTCTCTTTCTGTTTTGTAAGTTCATTCCTATCATTTCATTTTAGATTCCGCATATAAGGGATGTCATACGATGTTTCCCCTTCTACGTCTGACTTACTTCATTCAGTACAACCATCTCTAGGTCCATCCATGTTGCTGAAAATAGCATTATTTTGTTCTTTTTAATGTAAATGCCAGGGAGCTTTGGGTGCAATGCTGTAGGTAATGTGGACTCAGTGGTGGTGGCTGGGAGAAAGTGCTAGAGCATACAGGTGTGGCCAGGAGAATAATATGATTATTTGGGCATGAAATGATAAGTGCTATGAGCTTCATTTTTGACCTAAATGAGTAAATTTATTCTTTGCCACCTTAGATTGATGAAGATGAACCCCTGTTCCTCAGCTTAATCAATGACCTGTTTCCAGGATTACAACTAGATAGTAATAGTTACGTGGAACTGCAAGCTGCAGTCACCAACCAGGTTCAGCTGGAAGGTTTGATTAACCATCCGCCCTGGAATCTCAAACTCGTGCAGGTAAAATATTTTTCATCTATTATCAGTTTGATGATCAACGAGTGTTATTAAAGGTTGTCATTTGGAGAGAAGAACTTGTGATATTAATCTTGCTTGATGTTAAGGTTGAGACTAAATAAAGCACATCATTGCAAGAAAAGTCCTCGGCGGGGGGTGGGGGGAGGGAGATGTGTATAAGAGACAGGAACCCGAGTCTCCTGCATTGCAGGCAGATGCTTTAACCTCTGAGCCACCAGGGAAGCCCTTGAGTGTATGTAGATCTATCCAATTATGTCATAGAAAACAGAATTGTTTATCCCCACCAAGTAACCTCCCGCTACCCTTTATAGCCACGCTTACCTCTCTCCCAAATTCTATAGGCCTCATAGGCCTAATCTTTTCTACATCTCTGTAATTGTGTTTTTCAAGCATGTTACATAAAGTGAATCACATAGTATGTGACCTGTTGGTCATGCATCTTAAATGCTTGCCCCTCAGACTATCAGAGTGTATTGTTCTCAGAAAATCATGTGTGAGCACTGTTACACAGCTTGATGTTTCCAGTGAAGTCATCTTTTTCAGTCAAAAGAAAGGCAGAAAAGTGAGCTAACAGAACTTTGCCACTTAGCCACTCCAAAACGATAGTATATAAGTACTATATGTACACAGTGAGTCTCCACTTTGAATTTTTCAACTGGATGATCCTTTTAATTTCCTTTC